>JAQFVV010000022.1:11792595-12280095 GCA_028023455.1 Epiperipatus broadwayi
AGATATGACGAAAATATTAAATTTATTTATCTTTTATTTTAAATTTTTTGTATGAAGCATTTAATCACATTAGACCTTCAGTAATGGATTGACTGTGACATATGAGACTGTAATGCAATTTCGATTAGTAAATGAAATTTTAAACTAATAAGAAGAGAGTTTGATTATGCACTAACAATAGTAAAATTTCAGTGTTTGTATTTATGACATATCAAACGTTTTGGCTTGTTTATATTTGAATGAATATCCAGTTAGATGAAGTTAAAACTGCTATTCGTAATTTTAAAAACTGAAAGATTGCAGCTCTTATGAAGTGCCTGAAAAAGTATTAAAATATTATAATGATACATAACTTCAATGTAATTGGAATTATTAATAATATATGAAAATTTGAAGCTTCAATTGTTGCACTTTATAAAAATAAAGGTAAATGAAAAAACTGCAAATATTATTATGGAATACCATTGTTGTTACAATGACAAAAGTACTTTTTAAGGATCTCATTGAAATGTTGCTTTCAACCATAAGAATACTTACTAGAGATTAACTGTGTTTAGAAAATCAGGAAGTCATACGGACATGGTTTTTGTTGCCAGGTAATTACAAAAAAAATGTAGTGACTTAAGAAATGATTCATAGTTTGCTTTTATTGTTTTTAAAAGACTTTGTGACTTGTTTAAAATTAATTAATTGTGCAGCAAAGTTTGGTACTATTATTAAGGTTCTACGCAGTAGAATAGGAAATATTACCAACATTGAAGAGACTTTTTAATTAAATCCAACAACTGTTGTTTATTTTTAAACAGTGAAATTTAAACTAGCTTCCAAACTAAAAACCACTATAGGCTTGATGATAAAAATTTAAATAAGAATAGATTTAAAAAAATCAATTATTTACTCTCCTTATTTAAGATAAGCTGATGATTGAGCCATTTCAAAGAATATTGTGGAGTATTTTCAACGTTTTGTTTACAATTTATAAAATCGTAAAGTTCACCAATCCTATATTTTATTGGTTAATGGTAGAGGATTCAATAATCTTTAACAATTTTTAATTTAATTGATTTTTATCTTGATAATATAAGTCAATACAACTATCTTCCAAAAACAAAACCCAAATTTTACCATAATGCATTTTTCACCATTACTGATGGGGATTTCGTTAATTTACTGATGTTAAGCTTTTGCAATGTTTTTATTTTTAGCTTTAAATTGATACTAAATTGGTAATAATTGAAAGTTTGCTAATCTTTCACATGCGCATGCGCAATTATCTCTCAGACAGCCAATCAGATTTTAAACAGCTGTCTTAAGAACGATCAGGCTTTGACACACGACATAGATTTTGACAAGAAAAGGATACCAACCTTTTCTCAACTTAACTATTTATATATGTATATAAGCCAGTCTTAAGCATCTTGGCCTGAAAGCTTGAATATATAAACATATACACTTATCATTCATTGTGTTATTAATTTAAGATATTACGGCGGCGAGAAATCTCAGATTTACTACACCGATGTTAATATAATTTATCAGCAACTTATGTAAATAATATTTGTAAAAACCGCATGTTGTTAACAAATTGGTAATAATTGAAAGTTTTCTAATCTTTCACACGCCAATTATCATTCTTTTTTTGTCAAAATCTATGTCGTGTGTCAAAGCCTGATCGTCTTAAGACAGCTGTTTAAAATCTGATTGGCTGTCTGAGAGATAATTCCGCGTGTGAAAGATTAGCAAACTTTCAATTATTACCAATTTATTAACAACATGCGATTTAGACAAATATCATTAAATTGACAATGAAAAGAGAAATAGCCTTTAAATGGCCAGTTCAGGGAAACCTTTCTCCAACCAGTAGAAGGATATTATTAGAGATGAAACTATTATTTACAAGACAAATATTGGATAGCAAGAATAGTTTTTCAAACTTGTTTTATCCTCCAAACATAGAAAGATAATATTTCTTTACTGTCCAGTTGTGGATAGCTAGTATATGAATTAAGAGTCACATACTTTTAAAAATTCTAAGTTGACTTGGAATCTGAGATCATTACAAGTATCTGTCTGACTTCAAATCATGCTTATGGCAGATAAGTCACTATCACTAATCCAATGACTTTTTGTCAAAAAATGGACTCTCTCTCTCATCTGTACTAGTTCACTAATTAACAGTAAGTCCAGATATTACAAGAAGTTTAAAAAATTGTTTGATATAAAACTGCACTATGTACTATTACTAAATACGAGACTATCATATCAACATTATTCTTTGCATTCCATTATTTCTATTATTTTTATTCATTGTCTATTTATGTTTTAACAAAGTCACCTTAATATGGGCTGATATTGAAAGATGTAGGTTCTTTGTCAATTCATAAAAACTCAATTTCACCATAATGCAAAGATTAATGTTGGTATGATAGTTTCATATTTAGTAATAGTAAATAGTTCAGTTTTATGTTAAACTATATATATATATATATATTGTAACAGAATGAATAATAAACCCATTTTGTAAAGAAATAAAATATAGATAGACGATAGACGAAATTATTAATTATTAAAATATGTTTATAATCTATGCCATTTGTCATAGTAAGAAAACTTTGTAACAGCATACAAATTAATGTAATAATAAAAAAGGCTGCTATTTTGTAACCGATTATAAATATATAGATGAGTGATAAAATGATAGTTGCTATAATTCAATAACTAAACACTAAACTGGATATATGATATGCTCCAGCGTTCATCATTTGAAAATTGAGTAAATTAAATGAGAAATGAATTCACTGAGTTAGCTAAAATACAATTTATAATTAAATAAGGATGACGCTAACATATAAATAAGAATTTATGCATATCATGCTCTATTTGGGTGTCTATTTCTAATTAATTAAATATAACATTATAGCCCGTTTGCAACTATCCTAAACATTAATTCCGTTACGCTAATAATGAAATAAATAAATTATCTCATTTTTCCATATAAAATAACCAAATGAAAATTAAAACTGTCATCATTAAAGATTTAAAATATTTAGATATTGGGGAAGTCATTTGAATAATAAAACATACTGGTCATTGTCATCAAATAAAATAATATTAAATATAGCAACTGAATAAAATTACTCACTGTGAGATCCCTGGAGTGCATTTCGCTTATCTCCAATACTAGGTTCTTTTAACCAAGAATCCTTCTCATTCCTCTTTCCCTGTATATACGACCATTCACGGTCACACGCACACACTGGTGCTATTTATAACAACGTATAAAATTATCATATAAACTTAATATCATTAAGTTGGAAAGGGATTAAATCACTCTTTATTCAGTTTAGCTAAGTACATGTGTTTTTTCATGAGCGCCACTAGATTGTTTTAACTCTAGATACATATCTGTTTAGAGTGTACTGAGTTCAAACTCATTCGGTACATTTTTATTACACATGACTTGGATGACTAATGAAAAAAAATGATACTTATATTTTACTCATGTCAATAAAATCATAAGATCCCCATATCACAAAAATTTATATAGATCAAAGACTCTTATAGATATTACTAGCTCATTTTAAGTATATTGATGAACAGATGCAAAAAAAATGCTCTTATTAATGGCTTCCACACAAGCATCATGAAGACCATTACTAATATGGATGGCCATTTAACTAGATTATTTATCACAATATAAAGGTAATAATGATGATGATAATAATGATGATGATAATAATATCATAATAAAAATGATAATAATAGTGATGATGATATGAGCCATAGCTTTATACTGAACTCACAACAATAAATTTATCTTTATAAACTCATAAGCACTTTTTAAAATCATCCCTTGTCAAAATGGGATTTAAATATAACACTCATTAGCATTTATATCTGTTTATAGTTATTTATTCCAAGTACTTTTATAGTTAAAACTAGGATTCAATAATACTAGTGATGATGACTGATCATCACGCATTTCCCCACATGATATTCAACTTTTATGAACCTCTATTTACCAAATATATTAATTATGTTAAACATTAGATTTAATGCTTATAATTTATTTAAACAATGATGGTGATCATGACTCATGTACAGTACCATTTGAAAGTGTTTCAATCAATAATACGATATTCATCTTTGATGAAGATGATCAAACTCATGAGCACAACATAATTTTAGCTTTTTATTATACACCTATAATTATTAAAACTTGGTTATTATCAAGCTTAATCCTTAAATACCTAAATGTAAATTAACATTCTAGCTTACTTAACATTTGCAAGCGCTTAATATTTTTTAGTGCTGATGATTCTTAATATCTGCAAGTGATGATGATGATCATTTAAAACAATAGAATTAAGACAAGAAAAACACAACAACATTTTTAATAAAAACTCAGAAACCAATTAAGATATATAATTACATTTTATTAATACTATTCTTTCTTTCTTTCTTTAAAATCAAATTAATAATTAGATAAATGGCTTATTATTACATTAATTAAATATAGAACTAATACAAGATTTATATACTCATAACCAAATAAATTTAATATACAAGTTTGTCATTTTGGATATTTTAAAATAAGCTGGCTTAAAATGACATTTAAAAAATATATATTTCATTGAATGCTTACTTGAGACTTTCCTAACTTATTATATCTTAAAAATAAATTTCATATGTAACTTGTGTGTTTTATTTCACTTCCATTCAAATGTGAATCCCTGCTTTATAATTTACTATATTTAAACTAATCATGTATAACCTATTCTTTTGACATGTTTGTATAAGCAATTATACATGCACACACACCCTGTGATATGTCAACATATATTTCTAAAATGTGTTCCCTTATATTAGAGATTAATACATAAATCACATATATAAAAAATTATTCTTGCAACCTTAAGTAAAAGAAAATAAAATACATTATATCAATTTTAATATGCAACAAGGATAAATAAAAAAAAATATATAAATGCATATATTTATAGGTTGCTCATTATCATAATAAATGAAGAACAATAAAAAACATTTCAATATTACAATATATAATAAAAAATATAAAAAATAATAAAAATTTAAGTTTAAAGATTTAAACTGTGTTTGTGTTATGTTATGTGATATTGAGAATAACTATCGATAAACAAGCCTTTAATGTTTCTGTATCAAAAGAAAAAAAATGCTTCGACCAATAAATTAAGGTTTACTTTTAATAAGTAAGAATAAAAGATCGTTTAATGAAGTTCATAGTTACCCGATTATTTTCACTTCCTATAAATGTCTCAAGTTTGTAATTTTCAGACTGCTTGTCTCACATATAGCTTCACTAAATTGATTTGCTCCATTTAAAAAGTGAAAAGTTCTTGCAGATACTTTTAAGATAAACATGAATTAACTGATTTGCTTATTTCCACAATTTTAAAATTATTTATTGTTGATACTCTTGATAACGCTGAATTTGTTGGCTGGCCTGCTTCTACCATTTCAAAAAGAGTTATTACAAATACTTTTAGATAAGTATGAACTGGTGGATTTGCTTGTCTCTTCCATTTTAAAAAAAATCATTGTAGACACTTTAGCTGACTGAGGAAAACTTTAACAAAAATTTGATTCATAGCTTCAAACCTGGCTATATATGGCTTTTATTCATCTTTCCTATCTTCTTGGCTCTAGTCAAAGATGATTATTAGATGATGTTTGTGGCTGGTTCTAAATTTGTTCATTCTTTTGGTTACTATGGATCGGTATATGAGTTCATAGTAGATCAGTGATTTAACCCATTCTGTATTATTCCAGGAAGCAGAAACAATGGTTTTAGCAATGCAAATTCATTGTATTATACACAACAAAATATATTAATATCATTTTATAGAATCGTAAATAACTTCTTCCAAGAAATTCAATTTTTTTCCACTTTTTTATCTTAATATTGCTGGGAATTACTTATATATATGCGCATCTTCGTCTATACTGACTTTAAAACAACAGTCATTTTTCTTTCCTCAATTTTTAAAGAGTGAAAAAAAAATCAATCTCTCACTCTTTTTTTTTGAAAAAAATATGCGAACTGTCCATTTCCTTTGGTTTTCACAAAATCAATCACTACATCTCTGTCTCATAATAATGAATAAAACTGATCACCACATCTCTTCTTTAATAACATCAAAGAAAAAAAACTGACAGCCCACATCTCTTCTCTAATAATATTGAAAAACTGACCACTAAATATTGTTTCATTCATTTATATTGCGAATCTTTGATCAAAGAAAGGACCACCTGGAAATCTTATCTTGAGATAAAAATCAAAGCTTCACAAGTTTGACAAACTGATGTTCTATCGCAATTTTACAAGAAAATTAATAATCACATTTTATTCCATCAAAGCACCTCCTTTCTAAAAATAATCTTAGATACAGATAACACAAACAATAAAGCTGGCAATCTATAGTCACTAGAAATAGGTATAAAAATGTTTTATTTTTAAACATTCATACTCACACATGTACATTTTCACATCCTAATCTACTAATCTTGATCGCTTTATTTTACACTTTCTTTCAGATCTGCTTTATTTAATAAGAATATAAAGACTAAATAATTTAACACATTATTTAATAAAATATAATAAATCCATATATTAAATATTGCTTCTCATTACATTCTCTTTACAACTGCTTATTTATTACCTATTTATAAATCATATAATAATAAATACACACATAAATTTATATATATAAAAGAAAAAAAAATTTTTTTTAATTAAATAATATATCTGTGTGTTTGAAATGAGTCATATACATACAAGCTATATAGGTCATGTGATATATGACTGACTTTTACTCATATACATACAATATATATATATATATATATATATATATGTAATATACAAATCAATATATATATCAAAATACAGTACAATTTATATAAATTATATTCTTTTAGAAGTACTTTCGACTATACACTTTGAAGTCTTTATCAACTATATAACGTTGAATAATCAAAACGAGACAACCCTTAACAATACCCATAGTTCAATTCAGATTTCCCACAATTCTGTTATCTTAACATTTGATGACTGGCGATTCATTAACATTTGACGATTTCTTGAAATCAACATAGCCTCTTTTATTTTACGTTTATTATGACAACATTCAATTTGAATAATTTTCATATTTTTATAATCAAATTTAAATCCATATTGACAAGATTTATTATGATCAAATATAACAGATGATGAAGGTTTATTTACATCTGTTCCATATTGATTCTCTTTTTGAATTCTATTATATAAAAGCATATGTTCTTTTATTCTCTTCTCAAATGTACACTTAGATTCACCAATGTATTGTACGCCACATCCACATATCAATCTATATATAATAGAATTTTGATTAAACTTTGAATTTTGAATTTTAGAATTATTAAGCAATCTATTTATGTTATTTGTAGAGAAAAAAGCAATATGACACAAACCATTATAAATTTTCCTAATAAACTTGACCTGCTCATCTGATATAAATGGCATTGAAATCCATTTCATTTTGATATTTTTATTTTTAATTTTATTATAGTGTTGATTTCTTTTAAATCCTTTAATAATATTAGCAATTGCATTTTTATAATAACCAATTTTCAACAAGTCATTAACAAATAAATGTACATTTTTAATTTTATCACTAGAATATTTGCATAATTTTTCATTTCGAAATAAGAATGATTTCAATCCAGACAGCTTATGACACATAGGTACATGTGATTCATATGGAATAAAACCTCTAGTTTCAATTGGTTTAATTAACATAAAATAATCCAAACTGTAATCATTAAGAGTAACTTGAATATCCAAGAATTTTATGGAATTGTATTTCTCTTTAGTTATAACCCATTTTATATCCTTAATCTCATTTAATTCATTAAATAGGATATAAAATGCGTTATAACTAAAGAGAAATACAATTCCATAAAATTCTTGGATATTCAAGTTACTCTTAATGATTACAGTTTGGATTATTTTATGTTAATTAAACCAATTGAAACTAGAGGTTTTATTCCATATGAATCACATGTACCTATGTGTCATAAGCTGTCTGGATTGAAATCATTCTTATTTCGAAATGAAAAATTATGCAAATATTCTAGTGATAAAATTAAAAATGTACATTTATTTGTTAATGACTTGTTGAAAATTGGTTATTATAAAAATGCAATTGCTAATATTATTAAAGGATTTAAAAGAAATCAACACTATAATAAAATTAAAAATAAAAATATCAAAATGAAATGGATTTCAATGCCATTTATATCAGATGAGCAGGTCAAGTTTATTAGGAAAATTTATAATGGTTTGTGTCATATTGCTTTTTTCTCTACAAATAACATAAATAGATTGCTTAATAATTCTAAAATTCAAAATTCAAAGTTTAATCAAAATTCTATTATATATAGATTGATATGTGGATGTGGCGTACAATACATTGGTGAATCTAAGTGTACATTTGAGAAGAGAATAAAAGAACATATGCTTTTATATAATAGAATTCAAAAAGAGAATCAATATGGAACAGATGTAAATAAACCTTCATCATCTGTTATATTTGATCATAATAAATCTTGTCAATATGGATTTAAATTTGATTATAAAAATATGAAAATTATTCAAATTGAACGTTGTCATAATAATGTCATAATAAACGTAAAATAAAAGAGGCTATGTTGATTTCAAGAAATCGTCAAATGTTAATGAATCCCAGTCATCAAATGTTAAGATAACAGAATTGTGGGAAATCTGAATTGAACTATGGGTATTGTTAAGGGTTGTCTCGTTTTGATTATTCAACGTTATATAGTTGATAAAGACTTCAAAGTGTATAGTCGAAAGTACTTCTAAAAGAATATAATTTATATAAATTGTACTGTATTTTGATATATATATTGATTTGTATATTACATATATTGTGAAACGAATACAGATATCAAACTTTATTTATTACATATATATATATATATTTCAGCATTAAAAGACTCAAATTTTGATCTTAGTAAAGTTTTAGAAAATTCTAAACAGATTCACTAATGAACAAAAAGTCTAACAGTCTTCCAGTGGAGGTGGTTTAAAGCACACACAAGTAAATTAAAATTGAATTTATTTTCTATTGTATATTTAATGGACTAACATATAGTTTTTTTGAGGTTTGTCTTTTGAAGAAGAATACTTTAACTGAAAATGCATTTAAGGATTTAAGTAATAAATATATTTTTAAATTTTCATTCTAGGCAAAAAGCATTTATCTTAATGCATAAAAGTAATCATAGTGTTTTAATATTTTCGTCTTTCCACAAGATATTAAAAATAGATAAAAACCTATTCTCTACTTTGTGAAAGAGTCATGTGATGATGAAATATGAGTTTTCAACATAGGCTTGGAGATATAGGTCTTTGTTGCTTCTAACTTACCTGGGAAGCAGGAATTGTTTGTGAGATATGTACATGTTGAGAAAGTGATATGGGTTTCAGCATGAGTGGATGATTATGATATATAGAGTTGAGATAAGAGATACATGAAAAAAATATAAAATAAAACATGAAAACAGTATATTTATATAGACCAGTGGCATCCGATTTTATGCTAGTAAAATAAATAATGGCTTGAAATTGTGAGATTAATAAACTATATGAACTTCTACTTACTTCTGTATTAAATGAGTAATTGGTCTGTCGAACCGCTTTTTCTAGAACCATTTTCTGAAACTTTTTATATTCTTCTGATTCACTTTCACTTACTGTTATTATGAATAGTGACTCATATGCTTCTCTAGCCATCAGGTCCAGCCCATCACCTAGGAACAAAGTAGAACAATCATTTATAAAATATAATGCTTTAGGTTATAATGGAACATTATTTGTCTAAATATTAATGCAGATAGTATTATTTAAAATAGTACTAGTAGTGGATAATCACAAACAAAATAATATTTGTTCATATGAGAGAAACTAACCATCTTTAAACTGAATGATTCATTTGTAATTCAAGATTATGGACTAAAAGCAATATTTTAAAACCTCCGTTTATGACTGAGGTTATTCTCAACATCTAATATTGAGCACTTATATATAAGGTTTTTTTTTTTTTTTAAAAAAAAAAAAATTTTATTAATGTATTTTTCACGTCAAACTCTATTATATTGCAATCATTCATTGGCACACACTCTCTCTCATAATATATGTATTTTGCAATTAATTTTTGCTCATCTGATAAGACAAAGGCTTAAGCGCTTGAATCTCTATGTCTGTGATTAGACAGAATGATATTTTTCCATTAGGTAGGAATTGGTTTTTCAACTTTTAATAGTTTGCGAATGAGTGAAGAATTATTGCCCTGTATGTATATATATGTATAATCCTGTAATTACAAGATTACGTATATAAGTTTGTAAAAATATAGACATCGAATAATAATAATATTATATATATAATATTTTAATGCAGTTGCATTAAATGTTTTGATTGCTACAACGTAGAAATGATCAGTAGTTAGTCACAACCAATAAATAGCACTTGGACATCAACAATGTTGTTTAATTTCATTATCTACTATTGGATTTTTATGTATATTAAAAACGTTTTGTAAATCATTCACTGAATTTTCAAAAATAGCACAATCATCAGTAACCCAGGAGATCATGTAATATTTGAGCAATAAAATAATACATTATTTTATCAGTTTCATTCAAATAACTAAAAACATATATATTATAACAGCTGAGAAGTATTACGTGCATAGTTTCTTCTTTTGATATTCTAACCATCGCTTTAATTTTATAAGACTAAATAATAAATGAGGAATGGTAAGTAGGCTTAAAATCTCTGCTAGTACAAAATTAGTTAATTAGAAAATTATAGATATCTAAAAAATCTTGTATATTGAGGCTGCAAATCGATCACCAAAACTGATTCGTGAGGCTTCAATACCCAATGCTAAACAAAAAGTAACCCGTAATCTAGTTATGGATAAATGTATCTTGCAAAAGATCATATAAAAATTGATGCAGAAACTGATTTGCTTTGGAATGAAAACACAAAAATTATAGCACAATATTTCTAAAGATGATGTCACTAAAGCAATAAACAAATAAGTTCAACGTCATTATATCTTCACATTTGTTTTTATTTTTAATATAGAAACAATTACCATATGTACTGTAATAATTCATAAAATGTTTTAGTCACTTTTATAAATGATAAGTTAATTTCCTAGATTGAAGTAAAAGGGTGATTTTTAGCATAAAAGAAACGTACTTTTCCAATGCTTTATACTTAATTAATTTAAGTCAATTACATCAGAAAATATTAACGTGAAAACCTTGTGAAAAATCATCCAAAATAAAATTTATCTTGCATAATATCATCTGAAAATCTTGTAATTAAAGACAGAAGATCAGATTATATAGTCTGTGTGTTTTGTGATTAGTATAGCAACCTATTTAAGAGCTAATTTCAAAATTAAAGTTTAAACTATTACCTCTGGTGATCCAAGTCTATATGATTTTTGAGCAATTATTCATTATTCAATTATTTTTTTGATCAATGATGCAAGGAACAGTTTGCACTGACCGTAAAAGAATTAAAATTAACCAACTACTGTGCCATTCAACAGAATTTGATTATTGGAATATTTAATATGTCTTAACAGACATGATACTATATCATACATTTATTATAGAAACGATTTAATAATTCGTAAAATTTCACTTTAAAACTTAAAAATATATAACAATTTTCTGGTAACTAAAACAATTTCTAAAATTTCACTTTAAAACTTAAAAATATATAACAATTTTCTGCTAACTAAAAAAAATTTCCAAACTCTTCCGCCTTCATCTCTGTAAACTTCATTTTTGCAACCTTTGCTGTATTAGATAAAGAAATGATAGAGCCATGTATTTCATCACATAGTGTATCGTCACTTGCACTATATGTAGAATATAATTCAAAAGACCAGTTAATAAATCACTGCTAATGATTATAAGGTTTAGAACATATAAATTTAGATATGGATGAAATAAATTCAACTATGTTACCATTACCATATTTATGTCAGATTTCTAAAGAATCATTTTAACAAACTTGTAATCCACACTCACTTTGTAGCACTATTATCAATTCATTGCCCAGATAAGAAAGTCTAATAATTTTAATTAATAATAATCCGAAAATATTTAACAAAAATTAGAATGTACTATGAATTTGGTTGAATTTCAAATTATAACAGATCAGAATCAGAAATATGCTATTGCAGGAAATATAAAATACTATTATAATTATATGCTAAACTAAGATGTTTTGGCATAATTTTGCATAATTAAGAAATATAAATAAATAGTTTTATAAATAAGAAGATTGTTAAAGAAATTAAAATAAGGTGTGGCAATTGTCATTTATATATAATAATACAGTTTCCAACTTCACCTCTTTCTCTTGTGGCAACCAATAAAATCAATCCTATAACATATATATGACATCAGATTACACATATTATGATGGCTTATCTTATCATAGAGCTATGAAAACTTAAATTTAATAATTACACAGCTTTGTGTTAGACATATATACATCAGAAAATGAGATACATTTTACATTACTGATATCAAACTAAAATCTTACATTGAATAAAATATACTTTCGAGCAATTAAAAATTTTCAAACAGGCTTTAAGTACTTTGTATCGTACTTATGGTTAGTGATAAAGTAATATTACAGAAACAGCAGGCTTAATTAAATAAAATTTCAATTATGCATTAATTGATTATTATTGGAATAATATTTGAGGGCGTATTTTGCATCTGAAATGAACAATGTTGCTTCTATTTTTCATTTGCTTTTTGATAATCTTTTTTCTTTCAGATAAATATATAACCCGTTTCTTTTTCAGGATTTAAAAAAAGAAAGAAAATGAATATGATTTATTTCCATTTCAAATCTCATTCTTAACCAATACTTCAACAGTATTCAATCAAATCATAATTAGAATTTTAATTAATTATAAAGGGTTGTTACGGAACATTATTTCAATATGAACCAAGAGAATGTGGCACAAAATGATTAAAACCCTTCTGTATGATTTTTGAATAGATTGAAAATATATTTTACTTCTTGTCAATCGTATAATGAGTATATTTACATATTAATTTATTTAAAGTGGTTACTTTATATATATATATGAAAAACAAAAACAAGTTACTCACGTAACCTGCTATCACTTGTTATTTATGTTCAAAAGATGGCGTTTTACCAAAACCACCGAACAAGTGTAAAATTTGTTTACATAAACGAAAAAAGAGTCAGAATTAACTACCCCTTTCATTTGCTCACCCCCAGATCAGCTGATTTCAAGCTGGTTTGCTCTCCTCAGTGAGGGATAGAGTATAGAAACTAGATCTAAACACTGACTCTCAAGTGTTTATGCAAAATGTTTCTATCAGATTGCAAGCGTGAATTTTTCAGACCGGTAAAGTCTTCAAACTCAGCCTAGCAAGCCAGATATTTATATGGGTCTGATCTCAGTTCAGTATCACCATATAATCAAAGTCTCTGCAATATATATCATTGCAAGAAAACTTTAAAGGTACATTTATGAAAAACAAAAACAAGTTACTCACGTAACCTGCTATCACTTGTTATTTATGTTCAAAAGATGGCGCTTTACCAAAACCACCGAACAAATGTAAAATTTGTTTACATAAATGAAAAAAGAGTCAGAATTAACTACCCCTTTCATTTGCTCACCCCCAGATCAGCTGATTTCAAGCTGGTTTGCTCTCCTCAGTGAGGGATAGAGTATAGAAACTAGATCTAAACACTGGCTTGCTAGGCTGAGTTTGAAGACTTTACCGGTCTGAAAAATCTGAAAAATTCACGCTTGCAATCTGATAGAAACGTTTTGCATAAACACTTGAGAGTCAGTGTTTAGATCTAGTTTCTATACTCTATCCCTCACTGAGGAGAGCAAACCAGCTTGAAATCAGCTGATCTGGGGGTGAGCAAATGAAAGGGGTAGTTAATTCTGACTCTTTTTTCGTTTATGTAAACAAATTTTACACTTGTTCGGTGGTTTTGGTAAAGCGCCATCTTTTGAACATAAATAACAAGTGATAGCAGGTTACGTGAGTAACTTGTTTTTGTTTTTCATAAATGTACCTTTAAAGTTTTCTTGCAATGATATATATTGCAGAGACTTTGATTATATGGTGATACTGAACTGAGATCAGACCCATATAAATATCTGGCTTGCTAGGCTGAGTTTGAAGACTTTACCGGTCTGAAAAATTCATGCTTGCAATCTGATAGAAACGTTTTGCATAAACACTTGAGAGTCAGTGTTTAGATCTAGTTTCTATACTCTATCCCTCACTGAGGAGAGCAAACCAGCTTGAAATCAGCTGATCTGGGGGTGAGCAAATGAAAGGGGTAGTTAATTCTGACTCTTTTTCGTTTATGTAAACAAATTTTACACTTGTTCGGTGGTTTTGGTAAAGCGCCATCTTTTGAACATAAATAACAAGTGATAGCAGGTTACGTGAGTAACTTGTTTTTGTTTTTCATAAATGTACCTTTAAAGTTTTCTTGCAATGATATATATTGCAGAGACTTTGATTATATGGTGATACTGAACTGAGATCAGACCCATATAAATATCTGGCTTGCTAGGCTGAGTTTGAAGACTTTACCGGTCTGAAAAATTCACGCTTGCAATCTGATAGAAACGTTTTGCATAAACACTTGAGAGTCAGTGTTTAGATCTAGTTTCTATACTCTATCCCTCACTGAGGAGAGCAAACCAGCTTGAAATCAGCTGATCTGGGGGTGAGCAAATGAAAGGGGTAGTTAATTCTGACTCTTTTTTCGTTTATGTAAACAAATTTTACACTTGTTCGGTGGTTTTGGTAAAGCGCCATCTTTTGAACATATATATATATTGTAACGGTTTATTCCAGCTTAAACATGTATATATGTGGTATACGTTTATTATGTATTTCAAACCTAAGTTTTTGCTCTTTTATTCAATAAAAATTATAATATGAACACATATATATGTAATTGGTTTTGCAATGTACTCTAATTACTCGCCCAGTATATTTATGAGCATCAATGATGACCTCAAGCACCAATCTTACCTACAAATAAATAAGAATTATGCTGGGAGAGGATAAGTATCTATTTCTGGTGATTCGAGCTTGTACCTCTGGCTAGCTCACTCAGGGGTACTAGTCATTGACCGTGGGAAAGAGGTGGAGGAAACATATAAAAATGCGCATGTAGCACATGAACGATTCGATTCGTTTGCTTTCTTACTTTTTTTGCTTTTTAATACTATTCTAAGAAATTAACACTAACACACACAATTAAATTTATAACACTATTTAATATTTATTAATGCAAAACAAATAATAAAAACCCCATAGAACCCCGTAATTGGATATTGGTTTGTGCCCAAATAATTAAATAACCCACATGTAAATACACTCGCATAAGTTCATAAATGCAATACACAAAAATACAGATCATAGCTTGAAAAAAATTTCAATCAGGCATTGTCTATTAAGGTGTATCTTTATACAGGGTATTATTTCAACATTCTCTTCATTTACTTTAACCCTTTTTCACATTATTTAATAGGATGTGCTTTCATTCAAAATAGTTACTATCACTTACGAAAATGTTTGGTTTACCTCATTTATCTCACCCGGGTGTAGATTATTAGTAATTTTCCACTGGCTTCATGTTGCGCTGTATGATTTAAGGATTTCTTTCTTTGGTCAGATTCTATAAGGCAATCAATGGCGTCCTGTGAATGCTGTTCTTTTCATAGCTTCAAGAAGGGCTTCGCTCCTACATTGACAGTGATGGTAGTATTCCCGCAGGATGGATGGCATAGCCTGGCCCATTTTGTTCTTCTACCCCAGCCTGTTCATAATTTTTTGATTATAAACTTTTTTTCTTTTTACTAACTTTTTCCTACAATCCTGCTCGTGGCAGTCACAGCTCTAGAAGTCCTCTAAGTTCAGCTTTTTCGACCCTAATTAATTATACTATTGTTCTTTCTTCTTTCATTAAACCACGTGGTTTGTGAAATGAAAATCTTTTCAATAACTTTTCTTTTCTTTGTTTCTTTTATCTATGCTTAGGAATTTCCAATTTACCTTGCGATCTACACTCGACCGTTCATTGTCTCTTATTTTTAACATTTTATTTTATCAATTAAAATGTCTTTGTCTCAAGATAGCGATCTGCAACTTTTCAGATCCTTTCTTTGCAATTAATTAATTTTTTTATAATTTGTAACATTCTTCCTTTAATCGACCATCTTGGAATATTTCTTTTTAAATTAAAATAACTTTATTCCTTTTTACAAAATTATTACATTTACTTACTCATGCAGCAATATAAACACGCATATAAATAAACATCAGAGCACAAACCATATAATCCCCCGTCCCTCTTATATTTCAATCTGTTTTTTATTTACTTACTTAAATATATATATATATATATATATATGTGTGTGTGCTCGCATAGAAGATCACAATGAAAAAGAAAATTAACAATTTACCTAATATTATACTTGATTTAATTAGATATGTATGCTCGGTAGTATTACCCCTCTGACTTAGAACAGGGTTTGAACTCAGCCCTGTTATAATACCCCCCTTCGAAAGCCTTTAAATACCGTATTAGTATTTAGATGGCTCACGCCTAAAACTCCAAAATAATTCTAGTTATTACTCTAATGGTACGGGTTTGAGTGACCGAGCGTTATATGATCCCTTTATTTCTTGTCCAGTGTCTACCCAAAATGCATGATTTCTCTGACATCTCACAATGGTGCACGGACCCTCATACAAATTACAGAATTTTTTACATATGAACTTTCCTGGCTCACTTACATGTGGTGTCTTTATCAACACCCGGTCACCCACTTTGAACCTATGGTATCTCATTGGCATTCTATTCTGCTTCTGGCTTTTTCTTATGAGGTTGCGATATGCCTGTCTTTGATCACTTTCAGTATCTACTGAGTTTTCCTCATTTCTTGACAGATTATCCGGTATTAATTGAGGAGCATCACAGCCGCAGTGCAACCGTATAGGAGAGAATCCCGTTGATTCATTTACTGCCCAATTAATATAGTTGAGTATCTCACTAATTTTTTTGATTCAACCTCTATGGTTGGGGGGATGTAAGTTCTGAACAATCTATCCAGCTCACGCATCACTCATTCACATGGGTTTGATTGAGTGTTCCGGATGGATGTCAGTATATGTTGGATCCCTGATCTCTGTATCCATCTTCCCCATTCTCCAGATGTAAATGGAGTCCCATGATCAGAGAGGATAATCTGGGGTTTCCCCACTAATGGAAAATGTTCCTTTTCTAATATGCATATCGTGTTCCTTGTATTTTCTTGAGCTATTGGGTATGCGGCCACGAATTTGGAAAACAAATCGTATACCACCAATAAATACTTCTTTTTATTGTACGCTGACAATGGACCATATAAAGTCCACTGCTACCATCTCCCGTGGTTTCTTTGATATTATGGATGTCATTGGGGCTGCATAATTTCTGTTTGCTGGTTTGGCTCTCTGACAAATTTCACATTGGCCAATGACAGCAACTGTTTTAGCATGCATGCTGGGCCAATAAAACCATTTCCTGAGCCAATGTTCGGTCTTCCACACCCCATAGTGTTCATGCACTTGGTGGACATGAGTCACCACTGCCTCTGTCATCTGTCTAAGTATGATTGACCTTCCTTCTTCTGGGTCGTTCATGACTTTATATTGAAGTATGGATCCCTCTAATTTACAATGTCCAATCCTATGTTCATACTAACCTACAATCTTGGTCTCCCCATCCTCCATGTACTCAATTACCTGTTTCAGTTGGGTGTCTTCTCTCTGGCATTGAGCCAGCTGTTTAAGGTCATTTTCAACCCCATCCATCTGACTCTCTTTTTAGATATTATATTACTATTTCTATATCAGATGCACCAGATCTGCTCTCCATCCCCGAAGTACTGTGTCCTCTATCTAATTTTTCTATCTAGCCCTTTTCAACCCTATTCCTTAATCTCTTTCTTTCTATTTTTCACCAAGACGATTAGTATTTTCTTGTTACTTTGCCTATCAAACCAAAATATTAACTTGTTCAAAATGAATCCATAGATTTCTAGCACTAGCAGTGTTTTATAATATGCCTTTTTATGGGTAAAACTGTTCCACAAATATCAATCTCCTAATCGCATACACATATATGAAACGGATCCAAAAAAAAAAATTGTATGTATTGTTTAGATGTATATATATGAGTTCATATAGAATGTAGTCAATATACTGCTTTCTAAAATTAATCACTCTTAATTATATCAAATAAAAAAAAACTTACAAAAGTTTTATTTATTCACTTTTGTACATGTCAAAGCAGTTAAACATTTAACACAATAAGAAAACTCTTAAACGGAAAATAAAACTCGCATATATAATATTATTTCTCTTCGAATAAAACAACAAAATTTCTACGGACTGTTCAATACATACATATATATACTAAAATATTAATTCGAATGTGATTTTAACCTAATTAATTTCAATACAGACAAAGTAAAGTTACCAGCAATAATTCATCTACACAAGCTATATTTTATAGCTCTTATACTGTCTTTCTTTCCTTTTTATATATATAAAAAAAAACATATAAGCAAAACTCCATAGTAGACTGTCTTATCTAATTTATATTCTATCCCCTCCCCTACTTTCCGCTCTTCGAAAGCTCCGTTGGTGCGCCATTGTAACGGTTTATTCCGGTGTAAACACGTATATATGTGGTATACGTTTATTACGTATTTCAAACCTAAGTTTTTGCTCTATTATTTAATAAAAATTATAATATGAACACATATATATGTAGTTGGTTTTGCAATATACTCTAATTACTCGCCCAGCATATTTATGAGCATCAGTGATGACCTTAAGTGCCAATCTTACCTACGAATAAATAAGAATTATGCTGGGAGAGGATGAGTATCTATTTCTGGTGATTCGAGCTTGTACCCCTGACTAGCTCACTCAGGGGTAGTAGTCATTGACTGTGGGAAAGAAGTGGAGGGAACATATAAAAATGCGCATGTAGCGCATGAACGATTCGATTCGTTTGCGTTCCTACTTTTTTTGCTTTTTAATACTATTCTAAGAAATTAACACTAACACACACAATTAAATTTATAACACTATTTAATATTTATTAATACAAAACAAATAATAAAAACCCCATAGAACACCGTAATTGGATATTGGTTTGTGCTCGAATAATTAAATAACCCACATGTAAATATACTCGCATAAGTTCATAAATGCAATACACAAAAATACAGATCATAGCTTGAAAACAATTTCAATCAGGCATTGTCTATTAAGGTGTATTTTTATACAGGGTATTATTTCAACATTCTCTTCATTTACTTTAACCCTTTTACGCATTATTTAATAGGATGTGCTTTCATTCAAAATAGTTACTATCACTTACAAAAATGTTTGGTTTACCTCGTTTATCTCACCCAGGTGTAGATTATTAGCAATTTTCCAATGGCTTCATGCTGCACTGTACAATTTAAGGATTTCTTTCTTTGGTCAGATTCTATAAGGCAATCAATGGCATCCTGTGAATGCTGTTCTTTTCATAGCTTCAAGAAGGGCTTCACTCCTACATTGACAGTGATGGTAGTACCCCGCAGGATGGATGGAATAGCTCAGCTCGTTCTGTTCTTCTACCTCAGCCTGTTCATGATTTTTCGATTATAAACTTTTTTTTTTACTAACTTTTTCCTACGATCCTGCTCATGGCAGTCACAGCTCTAGAAGTCCTCTAAGTTCAGCTTTTTTGACTCTAATTAATTATACTATTGTTCTTTCTTCTTTCATTAAACCACGTGGTTTGCGAAATGAAAATCTTTTCAATAACTTTTCTTTTCTTTGTTTCTTTTATCTATGCTTAGGAATTTCCAATTTACCTTGCGATCTACACTCGACCGTTCATTGTCTCTTATTTTTAACATTTTATTTTATTAATTAAAATGTCTTTGTCTCAAGATAGCAATCTGCAACTTTTCAGGTCCTTTCTTTGCAATTAATTAATTTTTTTATAATTTGTAACATTCTTCCTTTAATCGACCATCTTGGAATATTTCTTTTTAAATTAAAATAACTTTATTCCTTTTTACGAATTTATTACATTTACTCACTCATGCAGCAATATAAACACGCATATAAATAAACATCAGAGCACAAACCATATAATCCCCCGTCCCTCTTATATTTCAATGTTTTTTATTTACTTACTTAAATATATATATGCGCTCGCATACAAAATCACAACGAAAAAGAAAATTAACAATTTACTTAATGTTATACTTGATTTAATTAGATATGTATGCTCGGTAGTATTACCCCTCTGACTTAGAACATGGTTTGAACTCAGCCCTGTTATAATATATATATATATACACACACCATCTCTGATAAAGTTGATTTTGCTGTCTCATAGAAAAACAAACAGTAAAGAATAAAACATTAATTATCGTGCATATCAACAGACGGATAATAAACATTTGAGCATTTTTTCGTCTTTGTTTTATTTTTTTATAATTAAGACTAGCTACCAATAATGAATAATTACTTAGTTTAAATAAAGGCTGGATGCTTGAAAAAATAATATTAAGATATTTAAATCTGAACAAATTCAAGTTTTACCCAATCTGAATTTGAAGCCAGGCTAGAAAAGATCTGGCTGTTATATTATCTCTACCACAAGACTTTTCACACAGTTACATATAAAAATATAAAGAAAGAAAAATATTTTTAAGAATTAATCTATTTTTCATAATACATCTTGTAAATGTTAATTAATCAAAAAACCATTAGCCGTAAAGGCCACATCATAATACATTTGTACTTTTTATTTTTACATTCAATTCAATAACATTAGTCTCACAAATCCATATTATCTACGATTTTTATTTTTTAGGTAAGAAAGTTACATATCCATTTACTAATTGTTTATTGAGTAAATAACACATCACATGACCACCACATCTTATGCTTGGGTATAACTATTGTTAAAACAGGCAAAACTCACTATATGTATTGCCAAACACAGCAAGCTACAGTAATCAATGGATGCCAGAAGGCTTGTGCATAAAATCCCCATCTAGTGCCTACTCATCCAATAGCCCCAGACTAGTTTCTGGCTTGTGGCCTTCATCAGTGAGGAGCCTTGGATCTGAGAGCACTGCACCTAGATCTTAGGATCTAATGCAACCCTCCAGCAGCCATCTTTCATCTCCACTTAACTACAAAACTATGAGTCTTAAACTGAAAACACCTTAATATTTTCAATCCAAGCCCATTAGCTTATATAGTCATATGGGTCTGAACTCAGTTCACTACCCATACATTTTGGTGTCTTTGGTTCTTTAATAAACATAGCCACCACTATCCTATTAGCCAGAAACTAGTCTGGGGATATTAGATGAGTAGGCACTAGATGGGGATTTTATGCACAAGCCTTCTGGCATCCATTGATTACTCTAGCTTGCTGTGTGTGGCAATACGCATAGTGAGTTTTGCCTGTTTACTGAGTAGTTAGCTTTATTGCCTATGAGATAAACTTTTTATAAATTGTCCATTCGATTATCTTTGCTAGGCATGGTTTTGTGCAGTAATATAGAACCAGATGTTGATACTCAAGTTTATGTAAACAGCTCTGTCGCTTCTTAAGAACTTCCAAGCAATATAGCAAACTAGTACAGATTCAAAAGTAAAAGGCATATGTACAAATTCTTGCCTCAAATTTTATTAACTGCCAATTTTGATAATAATCCTGAATACATTAATAAATTTTAAATATTTCAAGCAAAAAAGCTAACTAAGAGTAATCAAAATCAACATGAGCTCCCTCCCTACAAACTCATTTTTGGCATACAGGAGAATTTTCAAGAAGATCGATCCTGTGTGCCGGATGTGTGAGAGAGAGGAGGAATCAATTGACCACATTTTTCTTAGATGTCCCAATATGTCCAATTACAGATTGATAACTCATGAATGGTACAGCAATACAAATGGAAACTATAAATCAATAAAAGACTATATAGGTTAGAGTCTATTTACGGACATAAGACTGGCGATTTTCGTGAACTATGCTTTATGGTGTGTTAGATGTAAAGTAACGATTGAAGGGACGAGAGACCCGCACGGAACTAAATTTAAGAACGTCATGGAGAAAATCGTGAAGAGAGACCGACTAATTGTTCCAAGCTGTATCACAAGAGCAATATGGGAGAAGGTTGGATCTACTTCGCTTCAAATAGATATGTAATTGATGTCATTTTTGTATTTGTAGCATTCAATATAGCAATAGAATAAAATTTATTTTAAAAAAAGATTACAAAATTAGCAATTAATAATATAGTTATAAAGTAAGGTTTTATTATATTAATAAAATTATTCTCATATATTATATAAAAATGTATTTGTATCTGAAAAATAATTTGTTTTATGGACAAATTTTGCGATTATCTAATTTTATAGAATCGAAAGTTGAATCAATAATTTTAACAAAACTATCTTTTGTAAATAATCTCGTATTTGTACTTAAATAAGCATAATAAAAAGATTTTACTTAAAATAAATATTCAAAGTTACTGATTTTAAGTGTCTTATTTAATAAAAATGGGGATTCAAATTTCCTTTTAAGTCTTTGATTTTATAAACAAAGATTTTTTCATCATTTATGAATATCCCGGACTTTCTTTTTTGTCTATTTATGCCACATGTTTCACGTAATTCTATACAAATTTTAGTTTTAAGGTAAATATTAGTTTACTTCGCTGATTAAGCTAAATAATAAACGTCAAAACTCCTTTTGTTTTTTCTTTCCTTCATTTAATAACTATTTAAGATATTTAATTTTGTTGACAATATATTGACATTTACAAATAGTGACATTTTTGTGATATATTTTAAATATAACATGTATATATACATTTCTTATAATCATCCAGTAAGAAACCCTTCTATTAATTTTGTCCTACACGGTTTGGTATAGTGATAGAGTAGCAGGCTGTAGACCTCAAGATTTATGGATCATGGCCAGATCCTTCATTTCCAGACCACAAACAACTTATACATTTCAAAGCAATAAATCATTCGTTTATTTTTGCCCTATGTGATAGTAATAGAAGGATAGATATTGATGCTCAAAGACCATGTATTAAAACCCAGTCTCTGTCATTTTCAGTGCTCAAACTTCTAATGAACTCCCAAATATTAAACCAATTAATTATTTTTGCTCAGTATGGTTTAGTGCAGTGGTAGACTGACAACCACTAACACTTAAAGCTGGTTGGATCATGCACAATTCTGAAACTCACTGTGTTTGAACTTCATATGAATTTTCAAACAATGATATTTTATTATACTGATTACATTATATTCTATTGATTATATTTTTCCTGTATGGTTCACTGCAGTGATAGAGTGACAGATGTTGATACTCATGGTATATATGTCATGGCATAGCTTTATGAGTTCCGCTGCTTGAATATCGTATGTACTCCTGAGCAATAAACCTTTCAAATATTTTTAGTCCAGTGGTATAGTGTCAGACTTTGAAGTGCAATTTATGGACTTCAGACAGCCCTATCACTTCTGGTACCCAAACTCTTATAAACAACTGCACAATAAGTTGTTTGATGATCATGATTACTATTATTATTTTTATTATTATTATTATTAACTTGAATATATGACTGATTTTCTCTCCTAGCTACATATGTACTATCTCTAAATCAATGCAATATGTTATGTAGCAATATAGTTTAGCTATTCTCCACATAAATTTTAAGGCACTAGTATGACTGAATTACAAGTTATGACATAAATTGTAATAATGTGTCTTAGATCTTCATAGATTATCTTCAATGCTCTTTCTGCTTTTATAGAATCATGCAAATCACTTGAAAGTATTCTTATGACTCATGGATTTGCTTCCATACCCAATATGTATCATTTCAAATGCTTCAGTAATAATATTTCCCAATTTAGACAAAATTTAATGTTAGCAAGTTATTCCATCATATAATAAAAAAAACCCAGAAAGAGACCACATGTGAGATGGATGGATGCAATAAGAAACTGTGCAGGAGTGATGTGGAGAAGAGAAGCTAAAGATTGGAGAAGATGGATTAAACTTGGAGAAACCTTCATCCTGCAGTGAATTGATAATGGTTGATGATAATGATGATAATAAGGTAAAAACAGTCACATCTCATATCATAAATTATGAACCAGGCATGCTAATATTTTAAAGTTTTTGTGATGAATAGTTAAACTATGTTGCTACCTGAATCATATATTTATTTAGAGATAACATTATAAGCTTCCACAAAGAGAACTGTAGTCACATTTCACTGGGACATATATATATATATATATATATATATGTCCCAGTGAAATGTGATAACAATTATCTGTTAAAAATATATATATATATATATATATATATATTGATAATTTTTAACTGTTGTTATTGTTGAAATATTTTAATATGTGAAAATGTGTATTATTTTTTCATCTTAGAAAAATCAATCGTGTTTTAATACACTGTATTCAATAAAAATAGTAAACTGCTAATGCTTTTTGCATTTGAAAGGATATCAATTCTAAATGCAATATCTTGATTTCATTTAGAGACTAAAGTGCCACACTATATATTTACTTTTTAAGGCAATAAAGCTTCAACTTTCACATATTTTTTATTAATTATATACTGATCCACCAATCATAAATCCTTAAAATATAAATATATACTGTGATGCTTTAGTCTCTACAATGCATTTACAGTTTACTATTTTCATTGATTACTGTTTATAATATCAGACAGCAATTTTTCTAATATGAAAGTATAACAGATATTTTCACATACTAAAATATTTCATCAATAAAATCTGTTAAAAATTATGAAATAATAATATCTAACTGAAGTCTATTATTAACATGGATTATGTGAATGAGTGAGTTTCTTACCTTACAGTGCATGTATACTATGATGCTTTAGTTTCTATATAAAACCAAAAGATTGTATTTTTTAAAAGGTATCCTTTTTTCCATACATCAAAGCATCAACCAGGAAGTGAACCTGTGACAACCATCTCCAAGCAACTGCTTGCTTGCAAGGCAGCTGTGCTGACCTCCTGACTACCAATGCTTTTGAATGTAAAAAGCATTTACTGTTTATTGTATTGATTACTATCTATTAACATCTGATGATGATTTTTCTAATGTGGAAATATAAAAGATATTTCCAAAATATATGTATTAACCTTTCCGACATGCACTCACATTTCAGCATTTTCTGACATTTTTCTTTGTCTCACAAATCAACATAAAATATATGATTAAATGATTATTACTTATCTAAAAATAATATATTTGACTTCATTTAATAAATATTTTTGTTTACTACTGAAATAAATTTTAAATGTTCATGTTTTGTTTCTGTAAATATTAAAAAAATGAGATCGTAAACAAAACAAAGATTTTACATGTCATCATTTCTAAAAAAATTATTTTCAGTTTATAAAATCAACGAAATATTTTTTAATTCTTATTATTTTTAAACATCTGAATGAATAATTATTTATTTCTTTTATATCTAACGAATTATGCTTTAAAAGTTTAAACTTTTGAATACTTATTGCAAAATTGCAATATTTTCATACTCATAAATATAAATAGATTGCTGATGTAGAAACTAAGCTTGTAAATTGCTTCAGGTCATGTTTAGATTTGTTGTTAATATAACATTATATTTTTTGAAAATAAAGTATTTCACGTGAAAATAAGTCATTAATAATTATATTTTTTGATATCTAATAAATATACTGTAAATTATTTTAAAAAATATCTAAACCATAATAAATTTGCAAATAAACAAGTTTTTGGTCATTGGAACTATTTACTTTAAACAAAAACTGAACATTTTACAGCCTTGGCAACAGACAATGGCTGAATATGTCAGGGCATGGTTTATGTCTATTGTAAGAGGGGGGATTTTGAATTTCCCACCTTCTACCACAAATTTTTCAGTGAAAATTTATTATAATAAAATATACCATTTTATACACATTTTAATGCATAATACTTATGAAAAATTCACCAGGGAGCGAATTGGTCAAAAATGAAATAATTCATGACAATTGATCATGAGGTTAACAAAAAAAGTAGATCAATATCCCCCAGGTTATGAAGTAAAAGCAATCTACATTTGTTTACATACACATTGAGCTAAATATATACTGTGATGCTTTTGTCTCTATTGAAGCTATATATGTGCTTACATATATATATATACTTCATATCAGTAATTTAAAAATTATTAAGACCATGTAAAAAATAAAGATTTTATTTAAATAATTTTAATGAATAAATCTTATATATATATATATTATATGCACAGATAAATGAATATCGTATGAGTAATTATAAAGTTATATTTTACATTAAATTTAAAACAAAAATAATAAACATAAAGATAAATTTAAAACAAAATAGCTTTTTGAAAATTGTAAAAGTATAAATTTAGTCTAGAAGTATATTAAAAACAAAATGTATTTTTGTTGTTAACAATTAAAAGTGGAAATGACATTGATAAAAATTAATTAAAATGCTTGTAAACAGATCAATCAATTAACTTTTAAGGAGATAGATATCTGATGTGATGTAGTTAAAAGCAGGCTGTTATATTGTAAGCCCAGATCAAAAAGTAAAAAATTTGAAAATAAGTTATTGGACAAAAAAAGCCATAAACTCAGGAAAGTTTCTGGGGCTATGTATAGCCAATCGATCAAAAGATTCAAAGGATGAGTGATATATTTGAAGTTCACAGATAATCTAACTTTAGAAACTATAAATAATGCTTATAATTAGATTTAAGTTGATTCTTCTTTATCTTCTGTTATTCTTCTATTATTGTGATTCTACTATTTGAACTATTTGAAATTCTTCTTCTTCTCTCATTCTGTTACAACTGTTGCTTTATTATTCTGCAATATGCTGCAATTATTCTGTTGTTCTCAGCCAAAACTTTGTAATTATATTTGTTCATGTAGTTTGAAGCCATGCAGGAGTAGAGAAGCCATTATCTACTTCACTTTATCAAGTGTCAGAGCACAATCTTAAAATCCATTGCCAAGTCCAGGTGTAAGAGCCACCAACAAATGGAGAAACCCCCTGAATGTGTATTTGTTATGTGTTAACCTTGTAAAATCTGATGCTGAAAGCTACAGGAAGACATCAGCCATTAAACAAAGCAACCTAATTAAATTGGAATTGTGATTTAAATCTTCCATAGTTATTGTTCAAAGAATAAACTTCACCAAAATAAAGCAATATCTAAGATACTGAATGTGAAACTTTTTATGCTGAGATAATAGATATGAACATTAAAGGAATCTCTAGTCCATTATTATTTATCTCCTATCTAGTGAAAATATATCAGTAAATAATTATGTGTTTAATCTGTTTATGAGCACGGATGGCAATGGATTGATGTGTTGTTTTCCTTACAAACACCAGAATTTAGTCCATGATCATTTTAAATAGAAAGTTTATCTAAATCATTTAAAGTAAAATTTAGCAATTTCTGGTCATGCTAGTATTGATTTGTATGTTAATTAAACTAGTCAATTCCACATTATTTAAATATAAACAATATGTTAAATCTTCAAATTAATAAATTAAGAATAGTTCCATCGTGCTGCATAGACAGGCTAGATTAAGATTTCATTTATTTATATGAAGAGTTTTTACTTTAAGCAAACTACCCTTTTGATTTAAGAAAATGCAATTGATAGAAATAGATGGCTGTCAACGGTTAATTCAGGTTAGGCTAGTTACATATGAAACTTATGCTTATGTAATGCCTTAGTGATAAATGATTGTAAAACCATTTACGAATTACTGGCCTCTTACTTTCATTATTTGTTTAGTGTGGTGATGTGCTGTAGCTAAAAGTTTTTATCCATAGATTATCTGCTTTTTCTTTAAATATGTATTGTTCTTTTATGTTTGTGACTGTGGACACTCATATGTGCTGTACCATATACTCTAAGCAGTAGTATGCAGTAGAACTTAATTCCTACCGTTTACGTATATTTTATACATGTATTTGTTCTTGTTCATAGACTATTATCTATATCCTATATCTTATAATTATTTTATTATCATAATTATTTACTAATATTATGATTTGATGTTGATCACCACAATCGACTTTAAATTGACCATACGTTATTTTAGTATATAATATTGTATTATACGCAGTTTTCAGGTTGTCTAATCTTAGAATGGTGATAATAAGATGTGCAACTGATTAGAGGTCTATGCAGTAGATCGGGATCTGTTTAAAAACAACTAATCTTAATATTATTCTAAATATTAGCAAAGACTAATTATTTTAAAGCTGTTTGTGTATAATCTAAATTATTACATAAGAAGAAAATAATAGGATTTATAAATGTTTATTTCACATAAATGAATTTATCAAAATTAATAAATCAATTAAGTAAAGTTATGCCATTGTGTGGGTTAATATATAATCTATATACATAAAAAATTGTATGTCTCATTATTTTGTTAGCATTTTGCCATTATTCACAATTAATAATTTAAGTAGATAGTTAAGAGTTGTTTGGATTTTCCTGACCTTAGTGGGCATAAAAATAAAAAAAATTTAATCTGTGACATCAGAATGTGGAATGCATATGCAGATTGCCCTCAGGTGATTTTCATGTGGGTAATGAAATTCTGTCAGTTACACTATATAAGACCAAGCGATTGCATTTTGAAGATGCACTCTTTTGAATGCAAAAAGCATTTTGCAATTTACTATTTTCATTGATTACTGTTTATTAACATCTGATGATGATTTTTCTTATGAAAATATAAGATACTTCAATATATTTAACAGAGGTAATAAACCATCCCCTCAGGCTATGAGTTAAAAGCACTCTAAATTTTTTTATATATTCATTGATGTTTATGTGTATATAATATAAATTATTTAAATATGTGTATATTGTCTATACTAAACTTAATGTAATTATAAGGGACTTGAACTGAGATTTTCAACTCTCACAGCTATCTAATCCATTTTATACAACTGATACATATGATGACATAATGTGGAAAAAATAACTGATCTCCAGTGATCGTATTTTGTGCTGAACCAGCACTCATCAGTTGGTCTAAATCACCATTTCCCACACATATACCCTTGCTGCTCAGTTTGTATTAAGATAACAAGTCTTCAAACTTTAATGGACAAACTTCAATCTTCTCCAACTCTTCTGCAATCCATATCATTGAAATACTGAGAATGAAATGCTCAAAGCTCTGCATTAAATTTAGCATAGACAGTATACATGCATTTAAATATTACATACTCAGCCTGTTTTATGCCCATTTACTTATCTGTGGAATTAAATATACATATTAAGGTTCTATGTGTGAGGGGTCAAATTGACTTAAGATCAACATGGATATGACAATAATATTGGCATCAGTAAGGGCTTTGAGCGTTTCATCCTCAAATTTTCAATGATATGGATGGCTAAAAAGTTGGAGAGTGGAGAAGATTGAAGATTGATCATTAAAGTTTGAAGATTTGCTATTGTAATAAAAACTGAGCAGTGATTGTATATTGTACCAATCGGAATGTAAGTGATGATCAAATCTAACCGCAAAAACAATATCTGCACTACAAGGGCGCCATCTAGGCATTTGAGCCTAGAAAAATTTATAGAGTAGGCAGATACGCGCTGTTAAGATTCCACTTTATTTAAATATTCCGATCGTTAGCCCAAGTCACTAGCTCAGTGGAGATGCAGAGATAAAAATCTATATCTTAATTTATATCTTAAATATCAAAGAGTAAAAGCCACTGCCAGAAATTAACATATAAAAATATTTATTTACGCACATATAAAATAATATTTAAATTTTGAGGAATAAGTTTAACATTTTAGATTTTTATATTAACTTTTAATTTTACATTTAACTAATTTCAATGAGTTTAATTATTATTTAGATAGTCAAGTATGAATAGACTACATAGATCTGCATTTGAAAAGAAAATATTCTTCCCTGATTTAACCTTAGGCAACAAATTTCGCAACCAAATTGGCGCCAATCCATCTGATACATTCATGTATTCAATGTAGCATGATACGACAACACAAAATACTATATTGTCAGGAATGTACATCTGAACAATAAGTAGAAATAGAGAAGACATTGACTCTCCACCTACAGGAATGTGACATCTATTGGCAAGTAGAACAATAAACAAAAAAACTCCATAGGAATGGACTGCGGTCTTCTGCCGACTTACAAACCCATTCATAGGCAAACAGAGGGTGTGTGGCATATATCTATAATCCTGCCCATAGCGGACCTCATACTACATCTACTAATTACACAAATATATCCAATCCATTGAACCAATTCAACTACGAAATGAATAACCTAAGATTACCCTCCCTTAATACAACTTTACAAAACTATATAGCCATTCATGCCCCACTTAATTTTAACATTTAAATACGTTCGCACAGATTTGTTTAAAAATGTTGGGTATAGATCGATTACTTAGATTCCACGGTCAAAAACATTTCAAAATAAACATAAACGATCAAAATACAAAATTATTGATACCGACAATCGCAGAGGGAAACTTATAAGTAACCCAATAGTATTCACCATAAGATACTTGCGTTGTCACCAATAACTTAAAAGACATCCGAATAAATACATTTTAGATACTCACCGTAAGGTATCATTATTTATCGAATGTCTATATATTTTGATCAAATATGAAAACCAAAATATAATTAACCGCAAACGAATCCATGCAAGCGTCTATAAACAACTTAAATTTCATACATTTAAATAATCTTTACTATAAGAAAAAAAAAATGGAAATGATGTTTATCAATCGGAAAACATATAAAATTAAACATTATTAATTTGATTTAAAAACTTACAAAAGTCAGATAAAAGTCCGTTTTAACATTTCAGTTGGCTTGTTTATCAATTTGTAAAACTTGATGAAAGTTCTTAATTGATTTTAACAATTGTTCATATCATATAGCTTATGGTAGAATAGTCCCTGTTCCCGTTGGCAATTCCCACGGAGACTTTCCTGGAAGACCGGTCTGATATTTTGGAGGTAGCATTAGCTGGTTCTGTTCTGGTATCACAGTCTTTTCATTTTTCCTTTTTAAATAGAGAGTGTGGTATGTGCGTCCTACCACCTCTCAAACATACAATGCTGGAACTGTCCGAAAAAAAAACTGTTTTTCCCTTTTTATATTATCCACAAGGATTCAATGAACAAAACGTCACTAGTCTATCACTTTCGTTAGGGTCCGAGCTAAGGCTTAGTGCTTCCATTGGTCAAGCTAATTTCTCTTTCTTCTCTTATCTAACTTTTCATCTGACTTTTTAATTAAACAGCTTTTAGATAATTAATAAACAATCATTTCCATTTACAGATTACAGGAATTAATTAATACCTGTTTTTATTTTAACTTACGTTATTTTTTTATTAAAATATTTTTATATTTCAATCTTGTATTTTTTTATTTAAAAAAATACGTTCAAATACTTTTTTTTCTTGTTTATGAAAAAAATATTTTTAAAGTTTAGCATCCGTGCGAATATATATATATATGTTTAACAAACATTTTAATTTTAGCGTTTAGTTTTTTCCTTTTATTTGCGAACTTTTAAGTTTTTATTTTAAATAAATGTAACGACATATTTATATATCGTTACAATATATATATATGGAAGATAGTGATCTAGACCAACTGATGAGTGCTGGCTTAGCACAATATATATATATATTGGAGATAAGTTGTCATGTGTATCAGTTATATAAGATGGATTGGATAGCTATGGAGAGTTTGAAAATCTGAGTTCAAGTCTCTTATAATTGTATTAATAGTGTAGACAATATACATGTATTTAAATATTACATATTCAGCCTGTATACTATTCATCTTTCTTCTGTAGAATTAAATACACATAGTAAGGTTCTATGTGTGAGGAATTGGGTTGACTTAAGGGAAACATGGGTATGATAATAATATTGGCATCAGCAAGGGCTTTGAGCATTTCATTCTTGGATTTTCAATGATATGGATGCTGAATAGTTGGAGAGTGGAGAAGATTGAAGCTTGTCCATTAAAGTTTGCATATTTGCTATCTTAATATAAACTGAACAGTGATTGTATATATGTGTGGAAGATGATGATTTAAATCAACTAATGGGTGCTGCTTCAGCATGAAATATTAATATTGGAGATCAATTATATTTTTCACATGTATGTGGTCATGTATATCAGTTTTATAAGATGGATTGGATAGATGAGGAGAGTTTGAAAGTCTGAATTCAAGTCCCTTATAATATATACATATGTAAATGCAGTAATTATATAGTCAATAGTTAAGAAGACCAAGTAATATTTAAGCATCAAAGTGATAAGCTATTCAAATTAGTTTTTTAATTTTTCTACTATTGAAATCAGTTCATGACTTTATAATTTGAGTTCATATTCCCAAAGCTTAAAAAATTATTCATATTTTAAGGCATAAAAAAATGGATCATTTTAAATACTTTTTAGACCAGGAAAACATGATTAAATATCAGAAGCTAGTAGTCAAGTCTTTCAAAGAACATTTTTTTCATAGTTAAACCAGTTTATATTTTGAATACCATAGGCAGTAGTAGTGTATGTTGTAAGAACCATGTTTCTGTTCCATGTTTTGATCTTCACACATTTATACCATAAGATTTCCAATTTAACTTCTCTGACTTTACTTTGGAAATAAAAAAAATTTATCTTTGGTTTTTTGTTTCTTAAAGCTTTCAAAAAACTGACTTGTTTCTTAAAGCTTTCAAAAAACTGACTTGACTGGATTGAAGTATTTTTAAATTTTAAACTGTATTAATTATTTTCCAAGATTTTTGGCTTATTTTTCAGTGCAATCCTCATCTAAACTCTACTATACCAAATCAACCAACACTGCAGAAATTGCAACCATATTCTATTAGTGATTACATGCTGCTGGATAATTGCATTAAGGTGTAGTTATAAAATAATCTTACACATACAAATATGCAAAAGATAAACCAATCTTTAAATAGTCCTTTGTGAAGAGATGAAGGCAATGCTCACTAGGCAGGCCATTTTCTGGTTAATGAAAGTTTACAATATGTATATATATATTCTAATAGAGCAAATTAGATTGTAACTCAGATTAGTTGTATTACAGAGCTATATGGTTAAAAAAGCTTAGTAAATACTCAGATTGATTGTAAATTTATAGATTGTCAAGTGCATATGAGATACATAAGTAACTTAATTAGATTCTTTAAAATTTTTTAAAAAAATGTCTATAGAGTTAATAGTACTATTAAATATTTTGGAAAATAAATATATTATGTAAAATTAAAAATTATAAAGTGATAACCTGTGTAATGTAAAATAAATTGTTTTTTACTGCACAAAAAGGAATTGTGTAAAAATGTACTATATTTTTGATAACCCTATCCGATTTTCCTACTGGATGAGGCTTAAAATAATAATTTGGCTTTTCATGTAGTAAATAGAATGGCAATTCTAAATACATTAATAAAAAATATAAGGTCATAAAATTAAGAAAGTTAGAGAATGAATTTCAAACTTCTGTTATAATGTTCTCTTTTATTTCCCTTGCTTTCTAGCCCATTATTTAAAAAGCTATTGTTTTTATTATATAATCATTTATAAAATAATCATATAATATAAAAATATTTATGAAAAAACATGTTTTTTTAAAAAATGTACTGAAACCAGTAATTATGTCTTGATAAAGATTTTTTTTAAAAAATCATTCTGATATGAATAAATACGGACTTCATTATGTGTTAGGTTCAAGAAAAAACATGTTGCAAGAACATGAAGTATAAATAAGTTTGAACATAACAATGACAGTAATTTAAATCTTGACCAGAGAAAACATCAGTGTAGATTGATTCAATAAAGTGAGGAGAAAATACTGATTAAAAATTAACTATTAAAAAACTGTTGGTTAAAATAGTTACTCTTAGAATAGTTTTGGATAGCTATAACTTGCTCATTATTTTAAAGTATTTTTAACACTCCTTCTCTATCAGAAATTATGATGATATTAGCTAGAAAGTAGCCATTTACCATGGATGCCTAGAAAAACAAATCTACACCAGTCAAAAGACTTGGAATTATGCAATTTATATACAGACAATTTTGGAATTTGAATAAAATGTGGCATTGTCTGCCTTAAAGAATAAAACTAAAACAGTAAGGAAAAACGTGGACTCTACTGTAAGATGTACTGTACGTCTTTCTCCAGTGGGATTCATCTACATTGTCTCAATGCACCAATATCCAAAGAAAATAATCGCAATCAGGACAAGATTGATAAAGACTGCCATTAAAAATGTATGCATATACAAGCCTATATTCTCTGCAAAAACCATGGTGTAAAACATTCTATTAGATAGTAAGAGCTTTCCTTATATTTAAAAGATCTTAAGTGTAATGGATATATTTATTTAATTCAATATTTTGAATCTTTATTTATTTACTTTTTTCATGTAGTGGTAGATGCAAACATATAATCAATGAGTTCAAATTTTATTTATTTAGTGCAAATAAATTGTTAAATTATTTTTTATTAAAATTTAGTTTTCTTTTCAAGCTCATTCCAAACATATGCCATTAATATTCTCTAATCCTGAAAAACCATGAAATTTACTGGGGGTATGCAAAGATAATAGTAGTAATTTAAAATGATTATGATCAGTGATAATAATGTATTCAGTATTAAACTTTCTATTTATAAAGTTTGATGCCTGAAGATTCACTTTAAATTGAATCTATAAAAAAAGAATATATACTTTTGGAATAATTATACTTAATCTTTAGTGCTAGGTTATTTACTCATCATTACCAGATGATTGATTATATTATTGAATATATTTGAGTTTAACCATTTTATGTGAACCCTTTCTATTTGAATTTCTATTAACCTTATTTTTAATCCATTTTGAATTTATATATTAACCTTGCATACTCCAAAACTATTACATTTCTAATTCAAATACATTAATCATTTTTTTCAAATCATTACAATATATATATAATTTCAGAAAAGAGTGTGCTGTTAACTGAAAGATTATTTGATTCCTACTTAAAGCCTTATAGAAACTGAGTAAGGCAATATTCTATTATCCACTCCCATGATTTCATGTCATTGTATTTTTTAAGGTAAGCAAACATGGGTAGCTGCTCACCAACATAAATCACTCAGTGTAATGAGTTTACTGGCTTTTTAACTTGAGTTTTACATCAAATAATATTATAGCTTTTTTTTGGCAATTGCATAATATTACTAATCTAAATTAACAATTGAGATTTTTAGAAGAAAAGATGAATGTGAATATGAATAATTTTTTATTTCTTTATTGATATTTAAATTATGATAGACAAAATATAAATTATAACCATTATGTATAGGATGCAATAAAGTCACCAGCCAAGGCAAAAAGTGCTAAAAATTCTCTAATAGTTAACCTAGATTACCATTTGATGATCATCTTTTATTTAAATACATACAACTGAGATGATCATTGATGATCACTTTCATATAAAGAAAAATTGCATGAATTAGAAAAAGAACTGTCTAACATAAAATGGGATATTATTGAACTTTATGGAGTTAGAAAAAATATGATGAATAATTAATGTAAAGAATGAATGTATACTTTGTTACAAAAACACATATATTGGAAGCACAAGTAGAATAAGATTCTTATAAATAAAAAGTGGAAGAACAACATTAAGTGACTGGAAAGATTAATTATTCAAATAAATGCAAGACATCAATGCAGAATATTCAGGTTTATGATCAAGCAATTCTTACTGTGATAAAGAAGTAGAGGATTTGTTTATGGTGAACTATGATAAAAGTTTGTAGGGTAAATTTGGTTATGCTAATTAAAATGAGAGAGAAAACAGATGTGTTGAATTTGCAGCAAAACAAATTGCATATTATGAATTCCTTCTCTGAAAATAAAGCTAAACAAAAAATGATCATGGAAGCACCCAAATGAAGAAACAGTAGAATTGAATTATAATATGACTATCAAAATATACATATTTAAATTCACCATAGGAAGTGATAATCTATTAGTGATACAAAGTTAGAGATGAAACTTATTAAGTAAGACAGTATTAATAATTGATATTACTTATTTTCAGAAACACTATAGTGAATTTAAATTAGAATTTGAAAATTGTTTCAAAATATTAACAGTAGTGATTGAAATCAATAAAAGAATAACTGATACTCTGCTATGAATTGCAAAAAAAAATAGTTGGTCCAAAAATGTAACTATTTAATTTCTACTATGACAATATAAAAAAATAAGAAATATGAATATTATTAAAAATGATCCATTAAGAAGAAAAGTAAAAAAAGTTAATAATATAAATATAAGTTGGCAGGGAAAGTTACATAAAAGACTAAAAGTCTCAAAAATGTAAAGCATCTTGGTATTGAATGACATGTGCTTCATCAATAAGTGCAAAAATATGGAACTATTTATAAAATGAGAGAGGATATAAAAAATTCATAGAAGAGTTCTATAAAAGATTATATACAAATAAAAAGTAACTATATAAAGCATTCCCTACTGTTATGATATCTTCTGAACTGTCAAATATTTTAAATAAAATTAAGTGATGACTTGCAATTAAATCTATAAAAAAGAAGCTTAAAAAAAGAAGAAATTATTGCTGATATTTTAAAAAAAGCATAAAAAAATAAAAAAATTGATGGCAAAATTATATACAAAATGTCTAAATGATAAATATGTGCCAGATGAGTGAAAAAATGCAGTAGTAATGCAGATATCTAAGAAAGATGATAAAGAAAACATTACAAAATCTTTACTCAAGATAATTATAGATCTCCTGCTCGAACTTTGAATAATAACCAATTAAAAAAATAAGTTGGATTTAAAAATGGTTTTAGCACAGTAAATCACTACAAGAATTGAAAACAGTTGTAGAAAGCATCTGTGAATATTAGTTGACATTAAACTTCGGATTTGTAGATTATGAAAGTCGTTTCATTTTACAAATACTTTGTATTAATTTATATAAATAATGCATAATAGGACTGCCCATCCCTTGCATATGTATGTATAAATGGATTATTCTCCTGTACATGAGGGTAGAATGATTAAATATCAACATGGGTAGGATGACAACCTTGGCACTAACGAGGGCTTTGAACATTTCATCATCAGATTTTTAATGAAATGGAAGGTTAAAGAATTGTGGCCTGGAGTAGTTTGAAGCCTGTCCATTAAAGTATGAAGATTGGCTATCTTAATATAAAGCTGAGTACTGATTGTATATATGTGTGATCTGGACCAATTGATGAGTGCTGGTTTAGCATGAATTACATATATTGGTGATTATTTATCTTTTCACCATTTGTGTGATCAGGTGGATCAGTAATATAAGATGGCACTGAGAGGTGTAGGTCATGTGAAAAGTCTGGGTTCAAATCCCACATATATTACATATATAAATGCAGGTGTTAAGCCTGTACAATGTATTAAATAGTTTCAAGATAATTAAACATTTTGACCATCAAGATATAAACTTGTAGACTGTCTTATTTTGAAGATATCGTTGGAAAGGATGGACAACATGATGATTTAATATCTCCAAAACTTTTCACAGCAGTTTTAAAAGAAGTATTTTTTGGATTAAAATGAGAAATTAATGGAGATTATTTAAGTTTTCTAGATTTTTAAACTGATGTGATTGTTTTTGCAAATAATGCTTTATACCTTCAGAAAATGTTTCAAAAATTTCCAGATGAAAGCAAGAAGATAGGACTAAAAATAAATGCTAAAAAAACTAAAAAAAATATTCAATGAATTTTTTCATAAAAAAAATAAATGTTGATAAAATTGACAAGAAGAAACTAACAAATACAAATATCTTGATCAGATTATTGATACAAATGGAAACATAATCAATGATATTAATCATGGAATACTTGATTGGAGTGTTTTTCTAGAAATAACTTAGTATTAAAATATATCCTCATGTGTTTGAAAAAAAAAGATTTTTAATGCAGAAGTGTGTTTTATTAGTTCTTACGTATGAGTCTTTGACTTAGATACTAAACAGAAGAGCGATACACAGACTTTAGATCACTCAAATAAAGCATGGAAAGATATATGTAACATTAAATAAAAGTATGGGACACACATAAATTAATTATTTCAAACAATCATAGAATATTTAGTTTGATCTCACACTGTATAGATTGACTTATAGATCTCCACACTTTTATTTAAAGTTATATATAATTTACAATATTGTAGTCCAAGGGAAAATATTTTTTTTGTTTTTAGTGCACAAATTTTCAAATTAAACACAGGTATAATTTGATACTAAAAGGAAATATGTCTATGTGTTTGAAAAGGAAGGTTTTCAATAAATGTGTTTTACCAGTTTTTACTTATGGATCTGAGACTTGAACACTTAATAAAAGAGCAATACAGAGACTGCAGACAACTGAAAGAAATATGGAGAGATGCATGTTAGGAGTAACAAGAAGAGATTGAGAACAGACAGGTGTTACTGACCTCATTAGAGACCATACGTGAGATGGATGGATGAAATAAAAAAGTGTGCAGGGGTGATGTGGAAAAGAGAAGCTAAAGATCGGAGAAGATGGACTGAACTTAGTAAGACCTTCATCCTGCAGTGGATTGATAATGGTTGTTGTTGTTGATGATGATGATTTTAAAAAAAATATTTATATATATTGTTTGTTTTTAGTGTTTGGATATATATAATAAAATTGTTTAAAATCAGTTACAATATTTGTGTTTTTATGAAGAAGATGAGTAAGTTTTATGTAAACAATTTGAACAGAAATTAACATTTCATTCTTCTTTTTTTTCTTTCTATTTTAATTAAATGTAAGAATTCCTTTCTCAAATTAAATGAAGGTGCTTTTTTAAATAACATAGTACCATCTGTGTTTAACTTACCAAACCAATTAGAATGTGGCTGAGATTAAAAATCAATTATAAGATTTTTTTGTTTTTATTAATGTAGCAGTTCAAAAAAAGCTAATTTTATGTAAACAATCTGAAAAGAAATTCAAATTTTATTCTTCATTTGTTTATTTTTATTTTTTTTTTCTATTTTAATTAACTGTAAATGCTCCATTTTATTTCTTAAATTATTTAAAAGTTGGGTTGCTTTTATTCATGAAAAGCTAGTTTAATGTAAACAATCTAAAGCAAAATTAAGATTTTATCATTTTTTTTTCTTTAAAAACTATTAACAAAGTGTCTGCTTAGTGCAGTATCTATTGCACAACCAATTTGAATGTAATTTCAAATGTGGCCCCCCAACACTGTTAACCTAGATAATTTAAAATGTTACACTGCCTTTGTAACCAAACACATGTACCTAATTTAAAGAATATATGTTCAGTACAAATATGTTAAAAATTGGTTACAAGATTTGATTCAAATAAAGATAAGTTTTCAGTTAAATAAAAGCATTTAATAAAATATCAGATTTATTAAGTAAATCAAATAATCACAAATTTAACTATGGACACATTGTATTCTTCATTATCATTTCATTTGTGTATTCTCTTTAAATGAATGAATTGTTAAATAATTATTTTATTTTTTTAAACATTCATCCTTCCATTTGTCCTTCCATGAGATGTTAAAAGTTAAAATTAATCATTTCTTATATTGGGTTAAAGAGGTGTAATGATAAAGCATTAATTGTTAACAGGATCATGGGCATTCAAATGTTTAAAGCACATTTAACAAATTAAGATAGTCTGCACAATGCATGTATATTGAGAGGAGAAAATGATTTAAAGTTCTGCACTGGTAAATGGTTGCATGTTGAAGTTGAGAAGAAAAATATATTGATAATTACCAAAAATGTGGAAAAAAATGAAAAAGGTAATTTAAAAACCCATTAGAAAACCATAAGCTAGTAATTTAAAATGGTATACATTTTTTTAGATATAAAAAAGCCAATAGTGTTAAACCAATGGGTAATGTAAAGAGTCAATTCATCTGAATAAGACTGATCATTCTTCTAATGTCTTTCTTTAATTATTTATGAAAATAAAGTAGAATTTTTAAGATAGTAATTTAAAAATAAAGTCTTCTCCATAAAGAGCAAAATGATTTAGCATTCTATAAACCTACTCAAAGTAATTCATTACATATTATCCTGCACTGTTATATTTACTAAGGCTGTAAACCCCAAGAATATATGGGTGAAAATGCGAAGGTAGAGACCTCTACAGGTCTTAACCACAAGTTTATGCTTGAGGTTTACAGCCTTAGTAAATATTACTTATGTAATCAATGTGTGTTTAAATAAATTTATAACTGTACTGATTTCTGAATCATGCAAAAAAGCAAATATTACTACTCAACAATAAAAATGTAATCTTATCCAAATATATCAGAAGAGTTTTAGATGAATGAATCTAGACTAGTTATGCCCACAGTTTTAAGATATTGGCCTTGATATTATCATAAATCAGCAATATTGGTAATAACTTGTTATGAATGCATTCAGAAAATGTGGTGCTTGTCTGTTTTGTATGTATTTCTTATATGGCTTTGCTAGGAAGAAATAGCAGCTTCAGACTAAATCCACATGTTACAGGGCTATATTTAGATTTTTTAAACAACCAATAGATGTGTAATGATTTTCTCTGCTTAAAGTCTTTTGTGTAGCTAGTATACAACTGAATCAAAAGACTCAATTAATTAAAAAGATTTTCAGTACATGCAAACTAAATAAATTTATTTATTTATAGATGACATTTCATTTATGACCAAACCAAGATAAAATAAACAGCATTAGGAACAGAAGAAAAATACTTTCAGCGCACATCTTTATTACCATCTACACACAGTCATTTTGAAAATAAAAGTCAAGAGTGATCTGTATTCGTATCTTAAGGCAGCGTTGGATCACTATGTGGGCCAGTGAATGATCTAGAAAAAGCAAAGAACAAATGATATGACAAACAATGTGACTTGCTGTGTAACTACTATGCAAAGTATTCCAGTTAATTGTTATTTAGATATATTGCTGCATAATTAGCATCTAAAATAGGTGCTAGAAATGAAAACTTTTAACATATAAATTTACTATGTAATATTTTGATTACTTATTTTCAAATATATCCCACTAAATGTTTAAAAAAATATATTAATATAAATAATAATAATAAAAATAACTGAATGATTTATTGGCTGAGAGTTTATAAGAAATTCAAGCATCAAAAATGATAGAACTGGAACCATGTTACATGGATTTTGAACCCTAGAATCCATTACACTATTATTACACTAATCCATGCAGAGAAAAATATATTTAAATGGTTTATCACATGGAAAATCATAAGACATTTGGTCACTCAAAGTGACAGATGTGAAATCATGATACATGATGAACGTCAGAATCTTCCTTTCTACTGCTACATTAAACCACATTAAATTACTTAAGAACTTTTTATGCTCTTATTAAATAAAAAAAAATCTAAAACTAAATTAAAAAGATATAAAATAGTGTAAAGTGATAAGATAAAGCTAGAGTACACAAGTAAAACAAATAAGAATTAAAAAAGTAATAGACACAATACATAGGAAGGGCAATTAAGAGAAGAACAACAATGCCTTTGAAATATTGAAAGACACGGTGAATAAAGGGATGATTAAAAATACAATATAAAATACCTTTTTCCCAGGACAAATCTCCCCACATAGTACTCCGAAATAACTCTGCAGTAAAGAAAACAAATTCGCCATTAGTCATTCCATTGTCACGTGCTTCCAACATAAAATGACGTAATTCATCACCATGTAAAAGAAGTACAACAACTAAAATAAATAAATGCATTAATCAGTCACTAAATTTATCAAAATGTATAATACATGAAATATTTAATGGAGTTTTTTTTTCAAGGGTCAAAGTATCGGCTGGGAAGCGAACTTGGGACAATTACTTGTAAGGCAACTGTGCTGACCACTCGGCCATCAACGCTTGACTAGTTTTTTTGCTAAGTTTTAACATCTTAACGCAAGAAAAAATAAAGATCATTAAAGTTTATGGTGTGGTCATATTAGATATGTGAAGTGCAATGTTTATCATTATAATTCTATTTTCATTAGTTTGTGTTAATTTAAATATTTTGGATTAATTATTAATAATCATAATAATAGATAAAATAGGTGTCTAAACAGCTCATTTTATTACAAAGTTTTTCCAACATTATCTCATAAAGTGTCAATAAATAAAAATACCTTATTTATCAGATTTGCTAATTAGATTGATTTTTCCGTTTTGATTTACTTCTATTTAAGCACATCTGGATATCATTTACAGTCAATATTATGCAATTAACTGTATTATCTATGCATCAACTATCTAAAAAAAAAGTCATAAATTTGATTAAACCTGAAATTTTTTACCTGTTTCAGATTGGAACCCAATCATAGACATAGCAAGAAGACATACTATTATTAGATGGTATAGAGTCTTTACTATAAATATGACTTAACACAAAGACGGACATAAAGCAATTGTTCCGAAAAGATTTTTTTTTTCATCAAGAGCACTATTATAAACAACAGTAATATTAACAAAAAGAATTAGCCTTGTGGAAAGAAAACCTTGTGGATAAAAATATTTAAAATCAACATTCATCAAAATCATTTCAACATTCTATAAATAAATAAATAAAAACTTAAAATGATTCCATTAATAAAAAAATATCTGCTAAATTCCTGCCCTACAACATTAGTTTTTATATAGGGTATATGAGCACAGACTTTCACACGACCCACCACTCTCCACACTATCTCATAACACTGATACACTTAAACACATATATGTTGAAAAGATACGTATATTGGTGATTATTTATCTTTTCAACATATATGTGTTCAAGTGTATCAGTGTTATGAAATAGTGGAGAGTGGTGGGTCGTGTGAAAGTCTGTGCTCATATACCCTATATATCACATATATAAACACAGGTATATAATAAGCCTGTGTGTTTCAGTTATTTCATAATAGAGAGGTCTTCCCATCCCTTGTATATGTATTAAATGGATTATGTCCTGTACATGAGGAGTCAGATTGACATGGGTGTGACAAGAATCTCGGCCTCAGGGTGGCCTTTGAGCGTTCCATCATCAGATTTTCAATTGGATGGACGGTTGAATAGTTGGAATGTGGAGTGGATTGAAGCCTGTCCATTAAAGTATAAGGTTTGGCTATCTTAATATATATCTGAGCACTTATAGCATATATGTGTAGAGATGATAATCTGGACCAACTGATGATGGCTGGTTTAGCATGAAATACGTATATTGGTGATTATTTATCTTTTCAACATATATGTGTTCAAGTGTATCAGTGTTATAAGATAGTGTGGAGAGTGGTGAATCGTGTGAAAGTCTGTGCTCATATACCCTATATATTACATATATAGACACTGGTATATAATAAGCCTGTGTGTTTCAGTTAATATTAGTTTTTGTAAAAAAACTATATACAGATATTCATTTGAAAACAAAAACTAGTATCTATTTCATGATTATGACTACAATTCTCAGTCCTGATTGATTCGGTGCAATCATCGAGTGACATATTCCTGAGCTCAAGATCCTGGATTGTGGCTCAGACCACCACTTTCGATACTCAAACTTCTTAAAAAATTTCGTGCAATAAACTATTCGATATTCAACCATTGTAATTCTCTCAAAATATGATCAGTTATAAATATTCATTTTTATATTGGCTAAAATCAGTTTAAATCCTATAAAATTAATTCTGAAATTATTGGGAAAAACAAAAATGAAATTTTCTAAACTGATAATGGAAAATTTCCTGAGAATAGTAAAAAATGTTTAATAAAAAAAAAGTTAAACAGTATATGCTTGACAGTATGTGATGATGGTATATTAGATGTGATAATATGATGGATTATTTTCATCATCTATTATTTATTACACGTTGAATGTTTAGAAAATTTTAAATTTTATTTAAACTTTTCAAATATAAACAACTTGTTAATAATAACACCCACACAACATTTAGAATAATATTCTCTATTCTTCTACAGCTGTTGTTGGCCTGCCCAGTGACATTATTAGCAACTTATACTTTTAGATTATTGAATATCAAAATTTAAGGTGATGCTGTAATCAATTGAGTTATCCTATCAAAGTTTATTATTGTTAGTAGTAGTAACAGTAGTAGTTGTAATTGTTGTTCTTGTGTATAAATTCTTCTACTTTCATGGTGAAAATGTATTAGCCACATTTTTAGCATTTTTAGATTATCTTCCTTCTGCTAGAAGAAAATCAGAATTTGGTGCATTTTCTAAGCAATTCAACTCACCACTTCCCAACCCTACACCCCCAAAAAATTAAAGTTCCGTAGAGCCCCTGAAAAAATATGTCAAGCAACAGTTAAAGAAGAAGAATATTGTATTTTAAGTAACAGCCAATACTTAAAATGGTTAGCAATATGAATAAAAAGACATTTGTGAGATTAAATGCTTTTTTACATAAGTGGTGACATAGACATAAAAAGGTTACCGCATGGGTAAATGCATTTATGCAAGATAAATTATTGTGCTTGTAATAACATGAACAGTGACAGCATGCGCAGTCTCAGCCTGCGATGACACAAATACTCACATTTATCAAGGCCCCAGGCCTGCATGACCTGCATTTTTTGTGAAGATTAAAAATTAAAACATTTCATCATATGCTGATACTATGTATTTCTTTTTTTTTTTTAACAAAACTCTGTAATTTGTACGCTCTACAATGAATATCACATGACAAATAATATAATTGTAGATGCAATGATTATGCAATAACACAGACTCTTTACTTACATAAAACATGAATATCAAAACTTCTCAGTGTTCTGCTGACTTTATTGTGAAATCAGCTTATGTCAAGAATGATTGTCGTCATTATCATTATTGTCTAATGAATTAGAAATCACACACACACACACAAATTAAATTAGGACGATATTATTTATTAATGGACTCGCAATAAAATATTGAAGAACGTAAATTTTTTTTTTTTTTTTCTCAAATATTGATGTAATAAAACTGCACAAAATCGTATTTATAATTTATAGTTATCAATTTTTGCAATTTTAATATATGATATATCTACACTTACAAGTAAGTTACATTTTTTAAATATTTAAATGTTTTTTATCATGTAAAAAAGATTCCCCTTCTGCATGACTCTAGCTAATATATTAATTAATTTGTAAAAATAACACTTGCTTACTACTTTTAATGCATTTGGAATTTGTCATGCGTAACTTGTTATATATATATATTTTTTCTCATGTGTCATAGCATCTGCCAGGAAGCGAACTCGTTAACCTGGGACAACTGCTTGAAAGCAGCTGTGGCTGACCTCTCGACCACCAATGTTTGACAACTTGTTATATTTTCTATCAATAAAGCTTTTCTATCAATAAAGTTAGCTTTTCAAATATTTGTTCAATAATAAAATATTTACATTAGTTTTATAATTTAATTTTTATTTGCTTATTGTTTCATGCTATACAACCAATATCAGAGATAAAAGTTTTCATATTTACATTGTTTATTCCATAAATTTTTAAAAGCCATTATCATGCCTTTTACTTCTTTTTGTTTAATAATAGATTATGATAATAACTAAAAAAAAAAACAATTGATTTCTTCTACCAAAATAGATAAAAAACAATTGTTAGGTCATTTCCTAATCGAGCAGTTTCAAGCGATGTAACATGGTTGTTATAATCAACACAGTGACATTAAATTATATTGTTTTAATGAAATGTATACAGTATTAATATTTTTTATTAGTCATTCATTAGACTAGATAGAACCCAATCCCTACCTTGCATGAGAGTGGTGTAGTGAAAATTATATGTTAGAAATATTGCATTCAGTAATATCATTTTTTAAAAATTGTTTTTTACTCATTCTATTTTCCTTGGATTTGGACCATTATATATTTGGGTAATATTATAGATTAGTTATGAAATTGTAGCTAGATATCAAACATCAACCCAAATTCGAAGAAAAGCAGATTAGTAAAATGTAAAACAATAATATTAAAAATAAATACAATGTACATTTACAATAAATCAAAATAAAACGTATATAATATGTTAACAATCTCAGGTTTTTATTTAAGTGCAGAAAAATATTTGCTAAGTCATCAAAATAAAATATTACTTTTGTAATAAAGTAAAGATTCAGCTTTCCAAATGGGTATAAAGTATAGCTCCTAAAGGTATTATAGCTATATTATTCTAAGGTAAGATTATATATAATTCTTAGTTTTAAACTAAACAATTTTATTTATTTATTTAAGTACAGATGAGTGACATATATGTGACCTTCCATATGGCAGTGAGCTGGTTTACAGTTGTTGTGAGGATAGCTAATAAAAATAGCACTATAAAAATTTTAAGAAAATTATATTATAAAATAATAACAGCTTAAATAAATTATTAAAAATAATAATAATAAGTAATATTGACTTTTTAGAATGGATTATTAAAAGTAATATTTTAAAATAATTATAAATAACGTCCTAGATATTGTTATAAGTGATTAAATTTTAAAAAATGAGTTAAAACATTAAGGCTATTTGTTTAAATCAAAGATTAAAATTAGAATTAAAAGAATGTATCATTTAATTTCTATATGAATGAGTTGTTTACTACAAAGACAACCTTATTAAGTATATTAGTGCTAAAAGAATTAGATTTTAAAAATTTAATTTTAAAAAATGTCTACATTTTGGTTTAAATAAAAAGATTAAAAATAAGTTGATTAAAAGATTAAGTCTGGATTTATTTTTAAAACTGCATTTTGTGTTTGGGGGTAATAGGTTCATAAACAAGATAAAAAATCAAGCAATTAAATAATTATATTTTGAAAATTAAATGTAATTAAAATAACTGAGATCCCCTAGGTTAAGTAAAACAAAAATGGTATTAAAGTGTTATAAACAGAAGGTTAATAGTATATGTAGCCAGAGTTTTCTTGAAATTATTATTCTTGATTCTTGCTTTATTGTTAATTAATTCTACATTATACCATCATGTTTATGATCATCTAAAAAAAAGAAAACCATGGAATATCTGAAGTTTACTCTAGATTTATGCTGATAAATATGATCAAGCTATCTTAAAGGAATCTCTATTTTATGTGAAGAAACAAATGCCTGAACATCAAATAATTCCAAGAACTGTATATCAGTAGAGAGAAATTCCTAGGAAATTGGTAGAAGGCACAATAGAGTGTCTTGAAGAAAAGAAATATGATAATAAAATAAATCAATTAATGTATACCATCAAAGAAGAAATACTATTTCATCTAGAAATCCTCACAACAAACTTTAGAGAGGACCCTGGATACAAAAATTATGCTAATGTCTGATATTTATAGGCAAGTTTTTGTTTTTTAAAAAACAAACTGTTTATCATTTAAACGAATATTCTAAAGTATTAACCATTTTAAATTTTTATTTGATGAAGATCTTTTAAAATATATTAATTATAACTAAGTACATTTTATTAAACAGAAACCAGTTTTATATGTGTGGTCAATTATTTAATTGATTGATGCTGAGGAAGAAAAAGTTTTGTTAAATGAAGTGTCAGAATTCTTTCAAGCTCCATTTAAAGGAGCTTGAAATCAAAATTTGTTTTGGGATCAGTTAAAATTTTGTCTCCTTTCAGGTGAAAAAAAATCTAAAAAGAATATATATATATATAACCAAAGAATTTTGTCGGTATTTACATATTAGACTTGCTACGCTTTTCACATTCCTATCAATCTTCTGATAACTTTTTAACTTATGATCTGACCAAATAACGTGTACACTTGGATCTTGTATAAGCTTAAAATGATAACTTCTTCAAAATGGACCATGTGTACATGATATTTTCACAAGATTTACAAAGTTATCAGCAGTCTGATTACGTATGTGAAAAGGTATAGTAGTTCTAATACATGACAGTAATTGCACCGACTAAATATAACAATACTAAAAATATGAATTTAACACAAAAATAAATCTGAAAAAGTTTTATGCAATTCCCAAATGTTACTTTAAATACAGACAAAACAAATACTAAATTACAAAATGCTTAAAATATGAACATATGGTACTTACTATGTAATATATAACAGAAATTGTCATGATGAAACTATTAATTTGTCTGTTCTATTTTTGTCTCAAAATGAAGACTAAAAGTAATTTTTTTTATTTTTCCCAAAATCAGACTTACATAACACATGATTGTGCAATGTAATGACTGCATGGGATCATCACATCAGAAATGATAATAAGTAGTAAATGTATTTTTTTTCAAAACCACAAAAATTTAAAACAAACACTTTTATTATTTCTTCAACGTGGTGGACTAATTTTTTTGATGTCGTCCAGTATGATTCACACAAAAATGAACAGTAACCAGAAGCTCATAATTCAGAAGTTTTATAAGCTTTCCAACAGTCTGAAGAAATTGTCAATTCCTCTTCCACATTTCAGACTATTCTAAATACAACAGTTTACAGCTTTTATACTATGTTAATAAAATGTTATTGTATATTATATATGTAATGAATTTGGCAGAATAATAGTTTAATATACATCTAATTTAATTAAATAATTACATTGTTATCGTGAAATATCCTTTCTTATAATTTTGTTAAATGCAACAATATATATGAGTAGAGTGGATGTCACACATCCATATCATGATTATCATTTTATTTAACAAACTACCACAATATTTAATTTGGATTGCATTTGCAAAATAATGCTTAGCCAAGTCAAAAGTGTCAAAGCCTTTGTCAAGCATTGTTAGCCGAGAGATCAGCACAGCCACCTTGCAAGCAAGCAGTTGCTTGCAGACAGTTGTTGTGAGTTTGCTTCCTGGCCGATGCTATGACATACAGAAAAAAAAGTTCAAAGGCTTTTTATTATTATTGCAGGCAAGTAAAACATCTTGATTTTTTAATATATTTATTACTATATAGAAACTCGAGCTTGTTAGAGCTATTGGTACGCTCTCTATGTGCATTTTTGTAATTACAAGCTCATAAAAGTAATGTCATGTTATATATGACTTGCTTTATTAATTATTATAATTTTTATAGACTATGTAAAAGACTTTATGATCATTCAATAGATTATTCTTTGAATTGCAACAATAGCCCAACTTTGTACTATTAAATCAAAAAATTAAAAGGAGGTTATTGTTTTTCAATAATTAGTTCTTTGTATATCATCATTATTGACCATTATCAATTTAGGATAAATATCTCTCCCCATGTAATGCCATGTCTCTAATTTATAGCTTCATTTATCCATATTACTTGAGAAAATTTCCATATTTCATGCAAAGATTACATATGTAGTATCACTCTAGATTTTTAAACAATTCAAAACAAAACTCTCCATATAGTAGTGCCAATTTAATGAGATCCAGTTTAAGCATTTAACTCTCCATCTATTATCACCTCTTTAGAGACTTGTTCATCTCACTACTCTATTAGAAGCAATTCTTTCAATGAGATTAATACTACCCATTTGTTTTTTTTCAAGCATGCTTTCAGTTTTCTCCCTCATTGTTGTTATAACATATATTTTCACACATCAATGTATAATCTAAAATCTCTATACAACTTCTCCATTAAATGTCTACAACTCAGATTCATAAATTACCAGTGTAGAATCACATTGTTTAAAATCCTTAGACTATATTTTGTTTTAATAATAGCCACTTCTGTCAAAAGCACTTCATTAATGTTTAATTTAATTATCAATTTCTGCCATTATATTTCCAACTATGTTAAAAATCTGACCTAGATATTTATAGTTATGAACTTTTTAAAAGCCATTAAACTTTAAATTTTTGAACATTTATCAGTAATCTAACATTTTAGTTTTCATTTGATAGTTTTTGCAACAGTTTTTCATTTCTGAAGAATTATTCATAAAAGCAATCACATAATCTGCAATCTGTAGATGACTTACATAATTGCTTATTTTTATTTTTTCCTTTTTTCTTTAAATATCCAACCTACTTCCCATAAAACAAAAGAAAAGTGTTTGACAAGAGGCAGTTTTATTTTGGCATCACAGAAATATTTATTTACATAAATTCTTCAAACAAAATATATTGCATTGAAATAAAACTACAATGCAAACATTAGTAATTAAAAAGAAATAAACATTACTGATTTTACAAAAAATAAAAATGTGAAATTAGACTGCAAATTCATTTACAGTCTAATAAAAGATAATGCCAAAATATGCACAATAATGATTTTGATCTTGTTTGGAGAAATTTATTTTTCCATTTTCTTTACTAAAGAAAGTGCCATCTGTAGAATGTAATTAGAACTAAAATCTGAATTAATCATGAACTGCAAAAATAATTTTTAATATTTTACTTTTTTTTTTTTACATTAACAAATGCAATATGAAAAGCAATAACAATTTCATTTAGTAATATCCAATGAAAATAGTAAATTAATCATTTGAAAATAAGTTATTTTATTAAAATTCAATCAAAGAAAAAACACGTAAAGTTAACAAATTGGCCACATGAGTTTAATACCACATATCTAAAAGTTTAAAGAGATATGTATATTTACTATTAATTTTTATTTTTTTACAAATATTATTTGGGAATAAAGAAATAAGGCTTTACAGTACAAAGATATTCCAGGCAACTAGATGATGTACATCAAAATAATAGTGAATGTAAATTAGAATAGACAAATAATAGTTTTAACAAGGCTGTAAACCTTAGCAATGAGCGTCTGAAAAAATCGTCACTAAGGTTTACAGCCTTGTTAAAACTATTACTGAAATAATAGTGAGCGTTTAATAAAATTTATAATTACAACTTTAAATAGACAAATAAATAACTGACATTAAATCTAAGGTGATGATAAATGAAAAAAGAATAGAATTTTAATACAAAGAAGTTAGTACTAAAAGATTAAAATTTATTATTTTTTTATATTGAACATTTCTACGATATAAAACTATGCACACTATTAGTTATATATTCTCTTTTACTTCCTTTTCTTTTTCTGCTTATTTACATGATAAAAAAAATAATACATTGAAAATATGAATGAAAAAATGAATCTATATGCCTACATGGGTATGACTATAATATCAAATCCAAAAAGGCTTTGAGAATTCCATCATCAGTTTTTCAATGAAATGAATGGTTGAATACGTGGAAGAGTGAGAAGATTGAAGCCTGTTTTTTTTTCTAAAAAAGAGATTTATTGAGACATTTGAAAAAAATAAAATTTTTACAGAGGTTTCAAATGGTGAAGTTCTGATTTTAAACCGGGATGCGAAACTAACAGGCATGTGACTGTAGTTGAGGTGCTGGTTCCTTGTGTAGCCAGTCAGGGATTAGTAAGCAATCTCTGATACAAATACTCTTCAATAGTCCTATGAAAGTTTCAGTAACATTGGAGTTTGCTTAACCAAAAATATATTTACACCTGGTAAGCCAGACTGCAAAGGAGATAAAATGGAATAATTGAGTAGATGCCGGTCTTGATGGCGTTTTGGATGGAGAGAGTGTCTCTATAATCAAGAGACACTCTTTCACTAATGAAAGATCTGAGTGGACTGAGGAAAGGACAGATGTGTAATAGGTGAGGGATGGTTTCATCCGCTGTTCATTAACGTTTGATGAATTTCTATCTTAATATAAGCTGAGCACTGATTGTGTATATGTGTGGGACATTATGATCTGGCCCAATTTATGAATGCTGATTCTGCATGAAATATGCATATTGGTGATTATGTATTTTTTTTGCATGAGTGTAATCATGTATATCGGTTGCTTGAGATAGAATGAAGGATGAATAGATTGAAAAATACTGAGTTCAAATCTCTCTATGTAATCTATTTATATAAGTTTAGTGTATTAAACAAAATTTTTAGTAGATGAATATTATATTATATTACTAAATTTAACATGCAAAATTTTAATATTCAATATTATTTATTTACTTATTATTGGTGTATCGTTGATATTTTAGGGGAGTTAGGTTCTGTGATATTCCTATGCCATTGAGGATATGCGGGGTACCTTATTGGATAATTGGTTAAATCTCATAATTATTGTTAAACAATTTATTGATATTAATATAATAATATATTAGACATGAAATGAGTAAGATTGATATTATTAGAAATTTTATTTAAAAGAAAAAGAAATCTAATAAGACTGAGCTAGAAATTTATTATTTATATGTACCATACATAATAGTTGGTGGATTAGTCGTCTGGTCAAGTTATAATATACATAAAGACTGCCAGCATAATTATAAAAATAATAGATAACAAGAATCATTAGTAAGATTATTTCATTAATCCATTAATCTCTTTGATGAGATCAACTCAGTATAAATATAAGGACACAATAGTTTAGAATATAAAGACACAATATTAGCTTCAATAGAAAATTGTCAGAATGATTGAGGAATGGCAGAAAGTATACGTGATAATGAGATAATGCAAGCATGCACACATACCACTAATTCATTTATAACAGCAATTTATACATTTATTTATAGTACTAAAATGTGCTATTACAATTAATGAAGTCATTACGCAAAAAATTATGATTGTAATAATAAATCTGTCTAAATCAATTATTACTATTTTAAAATTAATATGTCAAAAAATGTCTATATATAAAAATGTATTTTCTATCGTTGACAATTACAGATTTATAACAAAAAAAGAATACGTCATTTGTTCTCAAGCAAAAATAGAATGATATGAAAAAAATAAAATTATAAAAAAGATAAACAGGGTTTTTATTTTTAATAAGATTTAAAATATTTTTATCTACGTAATGATCATTCACAACATGGAAGGGTAAAAGATAGCAACAAGAAATATGGATGGTACTCTTCTTTTTTTTATCAATTATATTTTTAAAGAACTGAAATTATAATTAAAATTTATATTTATCTTTCTCTTTCATAACTGTTTTCCAAATGTCTAACTATCAACAGAAATAAAACAATTAGAAATTTGGATTTCAGTTCAACTTTCAACTAATAACTTTAATGAGCAATTTACTGTTTCTGATACACGTGAAGAGTGAAGAAAATTGTCCAATCAAAAAGAAAAAAAATATTGTACTAAAAAAAAAGGAATACAAATTTCAATCAGCATAAGGGTAAAATTAACTAATTTTAAATTGTGTACCGTCATCATCATTTTCAATCATGAAATGATCCACAGCAGGATGAAGGTCTCTCTAAGTTCAACTCATTTTCTCCGATCTCTAGCCTCTCTTTTTCAAATCATCCCAGCACACTTTTTATTTCATCCATCCATCACATATGTGGTCTCTTTTTAAGTCTAGTCCAATCTTTTGGAATCCAGTTTAAGATTTCAACTGTTCATCTATTATCATATCTTCTAACTATATGACCATCCCAACTCCATTGCAGTCTTTTAATTCTTTCAATGAGGTGTTAGTAACACTTGTTTATTCTCTAACTCATGTATTTCATTTTTGATATCTTCTTGTTATTCCTAACATATATTTCTCCATACTTTGTTGAGTGGCCTGAAGTTTCTGTATTGATCTTCTGTTAAGTGTCCTAGTTTCACATCCATAAGTAAGAACTGGTAACAAACAAGTTTAATTCTATGATTAATTTCATTCATTATGTTTCCATCTGTAGAAATAATGTGACTAAGATATTTGTAGTTGTTAACTTTTTCTAATTCTTCATCATCAATAGTTATTGTCTTCTTTTGAAAAAAATATATTGAACATTACTTTAATATTTTAACATTTCTTTTTAATCCTACTTTTTTTTAATGTGTCAAAGCATTGACTGGGAAGCGAATCCCAGGACAACTGCTTGTAAGGCAGCTGTGCTAGCCACTCAGCCATCAATGCTTGACATACTTTCTTATCTTCATCTGTTAATTCTTGCAGCACTTTCTGAAGCCCTAAAGCCTTATTTGCAAAAACAGTTATATCATCTGCAAAATGTAGATGATTTAAATAATCTCCATTTATTTTTATTCCTTTATCTTTTTATTGTGATCCACAAAATACTTCTTGCAAAATTGTTGTAAAAAGTTTTGGAGATATGGAGTCATCCTGTCATAAATCTTCTTAATGTTAATCTTTTTAATATCATTACATAATCTAATTATTGCTGTTGCATTTTTATAAATATTCTTCAGAATATTAGAATATGCTGGGTTTATACCTTGACGATCCAATGCTTTAATCATGGAAGAAATGCTTATAGAATTAAATGTATTTTCATAATCTACAAATCCAAAACATAATGGCAATTCATATTCATTGGTCGTTTTCATAACTTCTTTCAATATTTGGATATGATCCACTGTATTAAAACCACTTTTAAATCCAGCTTGTTCTTTTGGTTAGTTAAAATCCAAAGTTCGCTGTAGACGAGTTATTATTATTTTGGTAAAAAAAATTTATGTAGAACTGATAAAAGACTGATAGCTCTGTAATTTCTAATATCTTCTTTATCACCTTTTTAAAATATTAATATTAATACTGCGTTCTTCCAATCATCTGCTACATCTTTAGCATTTAGACCATTTGATATATATATATAACTTGACAAACATTTTCTATTTTTTCGTTTACTTTTTTTAAGATATTAATTATAATTTCATCTTTACCTGGAGGTTTTCCCTTCTTTATAAGGTTAATTGCATGTGTCGCTTTTTTATTTAAAATCCTGAACAATTCAGACTCTTCTACACATTTCATGAGATATTCTCTCTTTTAGTAATAGTTCTATTTTTCTTTCTTATTGCAAAAATAAGTGTCCTACCTATACCAAGATGTTTTTACACTTTTGAAAGTTTTATTCTCTATACAGCTTTCTTTATAGGTCACACATATTTTTTTATATCATTATCACCTTTTTTCACACCATTTTAAGAAATTCGAAATATTCCATTCTTCTTAACGCATTATTATTCTATATTTTCATATTTCTTCTTTCTTTCATATATTATTTTGTTTCAGTAGAACTTTCACTGATCAACTATTGCTTTTTTTGTTCCAGCTAACTTTGTTGCAGTTTTTAAAAGTGTATCAGTTATTTTACTATTGATTTCATTCAAATCTGAATCATATTCAAAATCTGTTAATATTTGAAAACGATTTGCAAGTTCTAATTTAAATTCACTGGAATGTTTCTGAAAATTAGGAATATCAACTATGAATATTGTTTTTCTTAATAATTTTTATCTCTCTAGTTTTCTTTAATGTGTATCTTACATCTCATTAATCGATAATCACTTTCTGTGTTGAATTTATTAAGAACAGTCCAATGTAATTTCTGTTAATCAAAATATATCCAATTCTATTGTATCTTCAGTTGGATGCTTCAATGTCAATTTGCATTTAACATTTTCTCAAAAACTGACTTTATAATATAAAGTTTTTCTTTTTCTGAAAACTTCACAAGTCCATGTCTCCTCTCATTTCTATCACCATAACCAAATTTACTTACAACATTTACATCTTGCAATTGTTTGACAATTTTAGCATTAAAGTCTCTCATGACAATTTTAAAATGTTAATTTGTCTGAACAAAAGCCTTTCATACAATCTTATAAAAATCCTCAACTTTGTCATCACAATAAGAATTTGTGGACTATAAACCTGAATTATCTGCATTTGATATCTGCTATTAAGTTGAATAACTTACCTTACCACTCTATCTGACACACCATCAATCTTCAAATGATTGTTCTGCTTTTTATTTATAATAAATACTACTCCATTTGTACTTTGAATGTGTGTGCTTTTGCAATACAATACACACCTACTTTTTAAATCAACTGTCTCTTCATCTTTTTTCCTAACTTAACAAAGTCCAATAATGTCTCATGTAATATGAAACAGTTCTTCTTCAAATTGTTGCAATCTTCCTTCACTTGAAAGTTATCTGCAGTTGTAAGTAGCTAAAATATTTTGTCAACTAATTTTGATTAAAACTTTTCAGCCAATCAAAACTGATATCATTGTAAATTTAAAGTATTTTAATAAAAAAGGGGGGAGAAAGAATGAAATAATTTCATCACTTATGCAATTAATGATTAAATTTATATGATCAAAAATTACTATATCTAAGTTGAAAATACTATTTACTTACTTGATTTAAATTATAACCTTGTAATTTACTTCAAACATATCCATGCAAAATGCAACATTATTAACAAACTTAAAATACAATAGCAAAATAAAATACAAATTTCATTCAGCATAAAAACAAAAATAAATTTTCATTGTATAGTATTAATAATCAATTTGGAAAGTGTGTACTGCTTACATTTCAGGTAAAATATTCAGATGAAAAATTTTGAATTAAAACTTTCATGAATGCCAATTTCAGTTAAATCAAAACTGCTACTATAGTAAATGTATTTTTAGTTTAAAAAATGAGGGAGGAAAATGATTTCATGGATTATGCATTTAATAATAAATTTTGTATGATGAAAATGTGCAACAAATAAATTGAATAAGGTTCATGATTTTAATTTAAATTTAAATGGCCTATATATATATCTGTCATTATAACATATATTATTTGAAAATTTGCTAGATCATTGTAAGTAAATAAGCAAATATTTTATCTAGCGCCGTGCTTGCAATTATATTTCATTCCAATATCAGCCTTTCAAGCTAATTGAGCACGTGCCTTTTGAGTATTAAATAAATGAATACTCTCTTCTTCAATCCAAGATATAGGAAAATGATTATCATGTGTAATAAAATGTGATATTTATGCTATAAAAATAGCACAGCTAACATATTTACATATAAAGTGCTGTTTATTTAGATCAGCATAGTATATACTGTAAAAAAAAGTTTTAAATAATGATTATAATATGCAAACACATACATTTTTTTATTTTTAATAGCTCAGAATTTGTATTTTGTAAGGTTTTAGTGATACACAATAGATAATTTAGCTATCCTAAACTGATGATAAATAACAAGTCTTTATGTACAGAACAATATAGTCAAATGAGATATTATTAAACATTTTTTAATTCTAAATAACTTCACATAAATAATATAATACTATAAATTTAAAAAAAAAATGAAACTTCAATGTGGGGTTTTTTTTCAGTGCAATGGGAAACAATTTTGCAGAAAAACTCAAAACTTATAAACTGTGAGCTTAGTCTCTCTTTCTTGGTCTATTTTACTATACATTTGAATAGTAAAACCATCCCCATTTTTTTCTAGGGATATTGAAATTTTTTTTATAAAACATGTTCTTTTTAAACTTCATAGCTACATACATTTTTAGTACATACATTTTCAATTGAAATCATAGCAATTAATATTACTGAACACCACATCACTTCTTTAACTTATGGTACAAGAATCATTGTAAGCTTCAACAACTAATGCAACATCTTGATAATACTTTGGATAAGGATGCCAATAAGACAATTCTACAATTCTGGAAGGACTTCAATATAAAAATAGATGTTTATTTTATAAACAATGCATGAAGCAAGATCACTAACATAACTCAACCTTATAAGAAAGTCTGCCAATATGAAAAAAAAATTATTTCAATTATATGGGAAACTATATTTGATCTAATTAAGAAATCAGAATTTAGAGAAGTTGATGATAACAATATTGAAAGCTTTTGAAATCAAACACAGAAGAATTAACTAACAAGGAATTGATGCAACTGAATGAAGGAAAGAAAGACAGTGAAGAAAAGAAAATTGATAAGCCTGTAGAGAAAAACTTAGATATCAAAAAACTGAAGAAACTGATTTCTTATCACAAGGATATGAACAACATAATGAGATCTTATAAGATTTATAAAAAGAAAACCAAAGATGCAAGTCAACCATTCATTCTAAACTTTTTTTCTAGAGATCATCAGGCATCAACAACTGAAGTACCTCTTTCAAAAAAATCCAAGATCATCAAAGGATTTAGAAGAGGATTGTGGATTCTTAGATTGAGCAACTGATGACTCAGAAAACTGGATGGAGATGAGTGATGAATAGATGGATTTTAAGAAAAACAACTTAAGCTAAGTTGTTTTTTTTACATAGATTTAAGTTATCTTATATACATATATATTTTATGTGCATACTTGCATAACACATACTTATTGCAGTTTATATATGCATATATAGTGTGTTATGGTGTTTTAAAAAATTACTACATATACTAAATTAAATTGTTTGTTAATACAATATTTACAATTTAGGGTATAATTTTCATGTGCACTAACTAGCTAATTTTTTCCCCATAAAAACCTTTATAATTATCTGCTTTTATACAATATTCTCACTTCAAGATAAATTTTGAGGAACCTGTTGTCTTCAGTTAGTGGAGTAAAGGTGTGTTTGTAAGTATAGATGAAGAAATATGTGATATTAATTTCTTTAGTCGTGCTCGATTTTATAAGGGTTGTTAAATATTTATGATTAACCAGGTTTCATTTATATACATTTGTTTTCACATATAGAAATGAATATTGACAAAATAGAGCACTGTTACATAAAAAATGGCTTTTCCATATACACCTGGGTCTCATTTTACGTGATAGATAGGTTCCTCAGAAAACACGTGCAAATGAAATCGTGCAGAAATAGACATAACTTACATTGAAAAGGGGGGGATTCGGTCTGTGATTTTTCAAAATTCACGTAAAAGCAAAGCACCAACGTAAAATTACTTTAAAATTCATGCAAAAAAAAAAAAAATAAGGAAATAAAATATGACTAATAAAAAATTTCAAATTTGAAAAAAATTGATACAAGACAAACTTTTGTTAACTATAATATTTAATTTTATTCAAAATAATATATTTTTATGCATAATTTACAGTACAGTGATTTACATTTTTTTATACACGTTTTAATTATTATAGCTATTTGCCATGTTGTGACAATGGTTTCTGATGACAACGTAATTAATAATTAATCTTTGAGACGATGATTTTATTAATTGTTTATGAAACTAACAACTAAAAATTAAATTCTTATTTTTGTCTTTAATTTTCAATTCCGTTTAAAAATCAAATTTCAAGTCGCCAGCAAGTAATTTTTAAATTAATTACAATTAAAAATCAGATTTTAATTTTTAATTGTGCCCACTGCTATTACTGACCTTTTAAAAATAAACTTGTGGACACTAAATGATTAATAATTGATTACGTTCTTTTTTAAAAAGCAAAAACAGAATGTGATTTAAAATGCAAAATTAACACGCACAATGTTTGAACAAATTTACATTATAATCTTGTAAAATTTAATGTGTGTATACATAAAATGTGGAAATCATGATTTTAATTTCATTATTGCATAAAATCTTACTATTATAAAGAACTGAAAATATTGAAATTACTAAGTTGAAAGTCGCATTCCAATAATGTGCTCTTACTTTCAATATAACATAAGTGCGCGAAATTTATTATTAAAGTAATAGCGCAATATCGGAGTTCTACATCCGGTGAAACAAGAATCGAGTAACTTCAAAATTGTGTTAAAGAAGTCCGCGTAAAAAGAGACCCAGTACTATTTATTTTTGTCATTTGTTTTTCTTCATTCATCTACTGAGAATATATATATAAGGTCATGTGTCACCTGACATGATTTTTTTGTAATATATATATATATATATATATAGGGAGCATACCAATATCTATAACAAGCTCTTATTGATAAGTGCTGCACGAGAAAACATTTAAAATCGCTATCTAGAATTATCCCTATTCTCAGACCGATCAGTTTTGAGCTTTTAGCTCACCTCAATGAGGAGCTAGGACATTCAGATACTAGATCTAAAATACTAATTCAAAAGCCTGCACGTATCTAATACTAACTATTAAACAGAAAATCTGAAATGTTCAGACACCAGTAAATGTCTTTAAATCCAGCTATCTAACATAAATAGCTATATAGATCTAAAAACACTTCAGCCTCACCATATATTAATGGTCTCAGCAACATAACATCGCCAAATCCTCAAGGGCAAAATTATAATAATCAATAAAGCAAGTCATATATTGCATCACTTGTTTTAAGCTTGTATTATAGATATGCAATATAGGAAGAGTATGAATAGTTCTAACAAGCTCTTATTGATAAGTGCAGCGAAAGGGAATATATATATCAAAATCCAAAGCTTAACTAGTTAATAAAAATAAATTATTCCACATTCATAATTGTGAAGTGTACCCTGCCAATGAGATTGTATAATTTTAGTTTTTTAAATTTTTAACTAGTTTTGTTTGATTCTAAATTTGGTGTAACTGATATATTTATATGTACGCGTAATATTAAATTGCTACTATTTGATCCACAAGTACGATTTTTTTTGTCTTGCATTGGTGGTCGAGAGGTCAGCGCGACTGCCTGGCAGTTGCCTGGGTTGCGTGTTCGCGTCCCAGCCGATGCTATGACACTTAAAAAAAAAAAAAAAGTACGATTTTTTTTTATATATTCATGCATTTTATATTATTTAATTTAGGTAAATGTGTTAATGAATATTATTAATCATTATCCCTTTTATTATTAGAGGGAAAAACCTTCAAAAGCTTCCATGTTGAAGTAAATCCGTTTTAATATAGTTCATGAACCAGTCACAATCTTTTATTTGTTAAAAAAAAATTCTAACAATTTTTTTCAAGTAACTAATATGAAGACATCAATTACTTTACTTCTCGTTTGGTATGCGATTGAATTCCTCAATTTCTATATTTATCTAGAGATTATCATATTATTTTTAGTTATATTAACTTTTAAACTTAGTTAAAGATTATATATCTTACTTTTATTATACACTGTCTTAATATATGAATATTTTCCTGCAGTACAGGCTTTTTATACCCCACTTCAACATGTAATATATAGGAGGTTTGAACTCAGACTTTCACTCGACCCTCAACTCTCCACGCTATCTCATACTGCAGACACACTTGATCACACACATGCTGAAAAAATAAATAATCACCAATATATGTATTTTGTTCCAAACCAGCACTCATCAGTTGGTCCAGATTATCATCTTCACACATATATACAATCAATGCTCAGCTTATATTACGATAGACAATCTTCATACTTTAATAGACAGTTTCAACCCCCTATATACACGGTTTTGTAGAATTTCTAATATAAATTCATCCTACCTGGTGTAAAATATTAAATATACTTTAAAACGTCTATTGTATCACATTTCATTGAAACATATGAATAAAAACATCTAAAAAAGTAACTGGTCTCTATTTACTTAAAATGAATAGTTGTCCATGTGTGAATGCAAGTATTTTGCATTTAGATAAAACTGTAGTAACTTGATATTAATTTATAACTGAATAAATAATGAAAACATGTATGAGAGAAATAGTAAGCTGAGACAAATAAAAATCCTGGTTCAGCAGAAATGATGGATCGCCTACCTTTTTCATATGACTTAATTCGAATGGTTCAAATAAATGTAGAGAAGTGAGGTTTTAATAAATATACATGCACTATTTAATAAACTTAAGAAGCAGGTAGTTTAAACTAAAAAAGTTCCATTGTCTTTCATCCTCATTATTGTTAATCATATTTTTTATCTTGCTGCCACAATATATACATAAAACCTTCTGATGTTAAAATAGTGTATCTATTTGCTATAATCTGGTTTCAGATCTCATCCAGATAAATTTAGGAAAATATTTTTAGATTCTAACCAGGTTTAGAAATTTCTTTTAGATAACCTGCACGTAGCCAACCCAAATAACTCATTTGATAGTTGTTAAAAAAAACTCGTAGCTATTGTTAAATAAAGAATAAAACAAAGATGGGAAAATACTTACATTTCCATCAGCCAGTAATTGGCAGTTTCTCTTAGTAATATCTTTTACTTTATTGTTCCATTATGGAGGACTGTTAAAAAAGTTTTTTGTTCAGTTGTGAAATATTTGATTAAAATTTGTTTTCTTTTATCTCTTTGTGTATATATATATATAATTCGTAGTTGTACTGAAGAAAAAAAATAACTATGCAGAGATCACATTACTCTAACATTAGGTAGGGATGATTATTATTCTTATAAAAAAAAAATAATGTAAATATAAATGTATTCATTTTATATTTGTTAAGGCTAATTCTGACAATAGTTGGAAATAAGTGCTTTGATATGATTAATGCATGAGAATATATATATATATTTGTGATGCGTACCAGTTTAACAGAATACTTTCTATTAGTATATAAAGAGATAAATATAAAAGACAATCAGAAAAGCAGAGGGAACCAAAAATAGATGAACGGATGTATAATATAAAAAGGGAGAGAAATAGATAAATTGATAGATAGGTTGGTAGATAGACTGACAGATAATAAAATGAACAGATGAATGAGTGAGAAAGATGGTGACTAGATAAATAGTTATATAGATAGATGCATGAGTGGTTGTAATGAAGTAATATATAGTCATGTAGATAGCTAAATGGAAGGAAAGATGAGTAGCAAATAGATAGACAGATGGGTGAATAGACAAAAATAGAGAGTCAAAGAAATTAATAGATGTATGATGACTAGACAGATGTTGATAGTTAAATAAAATGATGGATGGATGATTATACAAACAGATAATTGGGTAATTATCTAGACAAATAAATGATAGATATAGGATCATATATATAAATGGTTAATAGATATATGGTTGGATAAGTAGATAGATAGGCAGTAATCAGATAAATAGATAAATTGATAGACAGATGAATGAATGTATGGGTGGACAGACAGATAAATCCAGATAAGCAGACAAAAATCTATAGTCATAGATAGATAGAAATTAACTGAAAATATTAAATAAACATATATAGAGTGAAATATAAGTGGAGATAAATAAATAGAAATACAGGCAGTAATCCGATAAATAGATAAATTGATAGACAGATGAATGAATGTATGGGTGGATAGACAGATAAATCCAGATAAGCAGACAAAAACCTATAGTCATAGATAGATAGAAATTAACTGAAAATATTAAATAAACATATATAGAGTGAAATATAAGTGGAGATAAATAAATAGAAATACAGGCAGTAATCCGATAAATAGATAAATTGATAGACAGTTGAATGAATGTATGGGTGGATAGACAGATAAATCCAGATAAGGAGACAAAAACCTATAGTCATAGATAGATAGAAATTAGCTAAAAATATTAAATAAACATATATAGAGTGAAATATAAGTGGAGATAAATAAATATGTGGCTAAATAGATAAATAGAAAATAGGTGGATTGACTATTGATGGATATATATATATAAATGAATGGAAACTCATTATATATAATAAAACATTTAAATAAAATATAGTTTACCTCGAGCGTGTCCTATAACATTTTGTATTGCTTTACTTCGAGTTTCTTTTTGGGAAGATACATAATAATATTCATACGGCTGGTGAATTGTATTATAACGTCTTCGAAAGCCTTCTAGTAAAGTGTATATTAGATATTTGCCTAAAGATGATTCTTTGTCGTGAACTATTGCAATATGTTGCCAAGAAAAATAATTTGTTAGAATAAAAAAAAAATCCCATTCAGTGTCCAAATCGTAAGATAAGCGAATTAAAAAAGATGTTTCATTCGGGTTTTTACCTAAGACATCTCCTACTCCGGTTAATTGCGGCAACTCAAAATATGTCGACAATCTTCTAACAGCTGCTATATCATTACTACATGAGGGGCCTAATATGACATCAACTTTACTTTCGTAAATTAATTTTGTAGCGAGCCCCAGTGCATCGTTTTTTGAACATTCCTGTGGGTATAATGAAATAAATTTTTTATATCGAATACCGTATATAATTTCCGCTTTTTCAATCGCAAAATCTACTGCAGGACCTAAAAGTTCGTATTGAAATGGTGAAACTTGTTTATAATTATTTAATATTCCTAATCTCATCGTGGTGTTTCCTAATAAGATATACTTTTCTAAAATAATAATAATTAATATTATTGTTAAAAAAATGTGCTTAATGATAATCATTTTTATCTTTAAAACTTATCAAATTGAAATGAGTTTTGGAAAATCAACTTTTAAATCACGTGAATTTATAGATTTAATTCCTTCCACTTTGAAAAAAATTCAGCTATATTAAGATTTTTTTCCGCCTATTGTCACAGCTGAATGAAATTTATACTTTATCTTTTAGTAAAATGTCATTGCAAAGAATTTGACAAACATTTTCAATTATAAGATTGAAGTAAAAAGTAAAGTCGACTGTTTATACAATCAAATAGCACTTAATATTTTCAAAAAAAGAAAGAAGATAAGCGAACAACACTACTGAAAATTATTGTAATTAATAACAATTTTTAAAATGTAATAACATGTTGTTTGATACTTATAAATAAAATAAATCTTTTTTCTTCTCTTTCTTATACATACTTGGAAACTCATTCTGTTTCATATATAGTTAAACTTACATAATAACATCATGGCATAATTTTTAGTCCATCCCCGCCCGTTATTCCCAAATCTTGGATTTTTAGTCCATCCCCGCCCGTTATTCCCAAATCTTGGATTTCGAATCCAAATAAGGTGAAACTTGAAATTTTTTTGCAGATAAGCCATCCATAATCAACCCAATTAATCCATAAAACATATAATTGTGAAGTAAATAGGAAACAGAAATCTCAAAAATATAAACCAACATCTTAATATTGAAAGAAAATTTATTTCTGCAATAGAAAAAAAAATATGGCAGTATTATTAAAAAGATATCATGTGGAAGAATTTCTATCAAAAAAAAAAAAAAACAAAGCATCGTTTTTTCAAACCAATTAGTTTTATTAATATTATCATTCTTTTTTTTTTCTTTTTAAGGCATTTATCTCGATATTCTAAAGATCTTTCCAACAAAGTATTTTCAAAAATTCAATTATTTTTAAGCATTTAATCCATTTGTTTTTTGCTTTATATAAAATTGTTACATTTTTATTTACAACTGTCAAACTCACCCCACTTACAACTTTGACACCATCCACCTTAGATAAATACTAAAATGATTATTATTAATCATTTACTAAACTAGAGATTATCTCTAGCACAGATATAAACTTTAAACCTCAGTTAAAATTAATATATCTGATTTACTAATTTTAAACATACACACACATGGAGTTATTCACCTTTCTCTTTCCCATGTGTAATATCTTTATAGTTATATTAAACAGCCTCCATACTTCAACCATTTTAAATTCATATAAATAAACATGTAATAAAAGACAAATGACCCCAAGATGCATTTCATGTTGAACCAGCACTCATCAGTTGGCCCAGGTGATCTCTTATATACATCTTTATTATATGAAAAGTATTTATCTATTGTAAACAATTCTATAGATACTTAAAAAATAATCTCTTTGTTTCTAACCATTTCTCTGAATTCTATACCTACTTGGAAGTAAATCTTATCAACTCAAATTTTCAACAAATTTTATCAATATTATTTTTAAATTTCAAACATGATATTAAAATAGAGTAAGTTCATTGTTTACTAAAAGAGAACACTTAAGATTTTATACTTCTTAGCTATCACATTTAACCTGTATTTCTGCAAAAGCTAAGTTGTTAAAAATTGATTGAGTAGTTAACAATGAAAAAGAAATTTCAAAAAATGAATCTCATGTAAGAAAGTGACTATAATTTACTACTTTTTTCATTATTTCTGCAATCAGTAAGGATAAAACAGTACTTAAATATTCCATGGCAGGATAAAGATCATTTGCAATAATTCTCATAAAGAAATATTAAAGAAAGTAACACGTCACCAGCTATGCAGGATAATGAAAGGTTGAGAAATCTTTTAAACTTGACTAATTCTCAAACTAAAACTAACAGAATTGGTTAAAAATCACTACCTAGAAAAAAATTGTAAGCTTGATTAAAACCTAAAAAAAATTCATGGTTTATTCACCAGAATTTGAACTTAGGTTATGGGAATTAAAAATGGATATACTATGGCTATACTATGAAGCTTTTGTTTATATATGATTGGATTAAATGATCTTTATTTTTTATAAGTTATTATTAAAAGCAATATAGATCTATTAAGCATCTATTAATCACTAAAGTATATACTAAATAACATAAACAGTGAGATTGGGGCAGAGTTGTTAATAGATAGCAAAAGGTGTAAACAAAAATTAGCATTGATGTTTTATAGATTTTGTATTATATTATTGATTTAACATCAATTCTGGCCAAAAAATAAAAGTGCCAGTGTTATAAAAAATTGAGGTCATCAAATGAACTGGATTCAGATCTATATAACTATTCTTGCAAATTGTTTTAATCGAATAAATTTACAGGTTTTTCAATGTAGGCTGATAGCTAGATAGTATATATAAAAAAATAAAAAGAGCGGCTACTAATGAAAATGTACATTACATTCAAAATGTTCATTTGCATTAATCAAAAATCCCAAAACTGCTCACTGATGAAAACCATAAGCTAGAAATTAATCTAAGTATATTGTATAGGACAGCATTAAAATACCGATTTATTAAGCATACCGATCTAGCATTTATTGATTATTAAATCTTACACTAAATGGCATAAAGACAGTGACATTGGAAGAAAGTTAATGATGATAATTGAGATATTGCTGTTATTTATAAATGTTGAATTAAATGATTTTATATTTTTCATTCTTTAATTTTGAATCCATAAAGATTATGGCTTTTATTTATACAGATAAGTTTGAATTTGCTCATCGCTGAAAAAAGTTGATTGCTCTCATTTTAAAGTATTGTTTAATTTTTAGGTTTTCTTTTAGATGACAGTATGCATCAGAGAATTTAGAAAGTAAATATTATTTTTATTCAGTACATCTGATTGTGTATATAAAATAAATGAAATATATCATAGTTTATATTTGCAACGAGCTATTTGACTATTAATTTACGTTTCTTTACACCGTTTGACTCAATTTGCGATACCAGCTTTATAATTTTATACGTAATATACTTAGTGGGAATTCCAGCCAGTGAGACACATTTCATTCAGTCAGATGGGAAATAAAAATTAATTTTGATTTATATTTTGTCCAACAAAAGTAGTTTATAACATCACACTCACCATTTCTTATGCTTATACAAACTATTAATACAATAGCAAATCTCCATACAATAGTGCCATCCAGTGCAAGCCTTAGTAATCAATGGATGCAAGAAAGCTTTGTGCCTTCAGGGTAATACGTCATCGGTTTAAATCGGTATGCCTTCAGGGTAATACGTCATCGGTTTATCATGTGATAAAAAACAAAAGGAATGTCACGTGATACACACCGACTGAACACCAGCATGTTTCTTGGTCCTGAAAAAAAATACAAAAAAAAAAAAATTAGTGAAAATTTAATATGGTGAATACAAAATATAGTAACACAAAATTATTTAAAATGTACATGCATGAAAACTATTCAAAAATCTTTAAAATGTGGCCAATTATAACAGCGCGTAGCGCTGTAGTTGTTGGGGGGGGGGCGCCCTTTGTGTTTTTTGACAAGCAAAGCTTGTAGTACAAGATATAAAATACAAAATATAGCCAATGAATTTACGAAAAATAATTTTGATATTTGTAGAAATATTAACCCAAAAATACAAAAAAAAACCCAACAAATTAGTGAAAATTTACATGCATGAAATACAAAATAAGGTCAATACAAAATATAAAAACAAAAAATTATTGAAAATGTGCCATTAATGGCGATCACATTGGCTAATTTTAAAAGCGTACTGTATAGCCAATGAATTTACGAAAAATAATTTGATATTTGTAGAAATATTAACCCAAAAATACAAAAAAAAACCCAACAAATTAGTGAAAATTTACATGCATGAAATACAAAATAAGGTCAATACAAAATATAAAAACAAAAAATTATTGAAAATGTGCCATTAATGGCGATCACATTGGCTAATTTTAAAAGCGTACTGTATAGCCAATGAATTTATGAAAAATAATTTGATATTTGTAGAAATATTAACCCAAAAATACAAAAAAAACCCAACAAATTAGTGAAAATTTACATGCATGAAATACAAAATAAGGTCAATACAAAATATAAAAACAAAAAATTATTGAAAATGTGCCATTAATGGCGATCACATTGGCTAATTTTAAAAGCGTACTGTATAGCCAATGAATTTACGAAAAATAATTTGATATTTGTAGAAATATTAACCCAAAAATACAAAAAAAACCCCAACAAATTAGTGAAAATTTACATGCATGAAATACAAAATAAGGTCAATACAAAATATAAAAACAAAAAATTATTGAAAATGTGCCATTAATGGCGATCACATTGGCTAATTTTAAAAGCATACTGTATAGCCAATGAATTTACGAAAAATAATTTGATATTTGTAGAAATATTAACCCAAAAATACAAAAAAAAAACCCAACAAATTAGTGAAAATTTACATGCATGAAATACAAAATAAGGTCAATACAAAATATAAAAACAAAAAATTATTGAAAATGTGCCATTAATGGCGATCACATAAAAATGTGCCATTAATCGCGATCACATGCCCTACTTTTACATACATTGGCTAATTTTAAAAGCGTACTGTATAGCCAATGAATTTACGAAAAATAATTTGATATTTGTAGAAATATTAACCCAAAAATACAAAAATTATTTTCAAATTAAATGTAATTAAGTGGAAGTTTGATAATTGAAGAAATATTAACAAAAATTGTTTGTACATTTAAAATAACGATTTAATGCGAATATAGCATTAATGGTGACGTTACTTTTACATGCATTTGGATTACTTATTGTCTATATTCAATAATATAATTAATTCTAAAATTATAATTATTATAAAAAAAATTAAAATTACTTACAAATAGCGTTCACTGTGGAGGACTGAATTGGGATATATGTTCTAAAATTGCAGCGAAAGGATCAGCTTTGTACGACTGCCTCCACATAAACTCGCTCAAATATGAGTCCAGGTGCTGACGTGCTGTCCCTCTGTGTTTTTTATTACGCCATTTGACCAAACCCCACAACCTTTCAACATTCTGTGTATGTACGCCAGTTGTGGAGTCTACGAAGTTGTATGTGTGATTAACACGATGGTGTTCGTATCCAGCCTCAGCTAACTCTTCGCTCTTGTATCCCTTCCAGCAATCGCTGTAGATAGTCGAGCCTTCGTGTACATTTTGCAAAATTTCTTGCATGAGAGTAGACGCACTTCTATCTCGAATGGCTACAATAAAGCATTCCTGTCTCTCTGCACACGCCACCAAATAGCCATTGCTGTGATAGGACTCTTCCGGCATTGTTCTTCCGTTTTGTGAAGAGGCTTTCATCAATCTCAACGATTGTGTTGGGACCTCCGATTTTCCACCTTTCATTTCTTAACAATCTCCAGGTACAAACTTCCCAGAGGTAGTTGTTCCAATCGATAACAGTTTTGTCCGAAATATTCAATTCCTCCGCACAAAATGTTATCGATGTTAATTCTTTGGACCAACTATAGATGAAACGTATAGCGGTCACGAAAGTCATTTTGGAGCCAACAAACCACGTGCCTTTTCTAATTGCAATTTCTGACAGGCAATCCTTCAAGTTACACCGCCATTGTTTCTTGGAATTGTGAATATACTTTTTCATTTCATGCCCATTTTGACATAATTTCCTTTTGGGGAGAAGACCGCGGTCTTGTAAGAAGATGATCGCTTCTTCCTCCGTACTCGGTAAACTAAACAAGGTTCTTGGAGCTTCAGCCATATCACAAAGTAAAATATCAAGGACGCAATGGAAGAGCTGAAAAAAATCACTGTGATCAAGTGGATAGCAAAATCACAATAGACAGAAAAATCAAAAAATTTCCCAAACCTCTCTCCGAATTTTAAATCTCACGGTTAAAAAAAAAAAAATTGACTCTCTGATGGATTAATCACGCCAGTCACTTCATTGCCATGACAACGTTGTCATACAAAGATCGTCGATGCCTACCGGAAGGGAAACCGGTGGGTCAAATACGTCATCAGGCAAATTATCCGTAAGTATCCTTCTTTCATTTATTGATTACTAGGGCTTGCAGTAGGTGGCATTACTGTATGGAGAGTTTGTTACTGTAAAAAATAGTTTTCCATTACTTGATATTCGGTTATTTTCCTTATAGTCAATATAAACTAAATCTAATTATTCATTGAAATGTCATATTTTTATAGTTGAATGTTTTTTTTCTAAGATAGAATTTTAAAACAATTATCTGGTTGTCGATATACCTACTGGACATCTTGAATAGAATATTAATAGAATTACTTTAATTCTTCCTTTCTATAATAATTTAACAATAATACACAAAAAGATTCACCCCTCAAGGTATCAAAAGTAATTCATTAGAAATTAGAATAAAACTAGTAATGATCTTTTATACCCAATATTTTACTACTAAAAATTCAAAAGTTTACTAACAACGTTATTAAACCGCTGAAAGATTCTGGTAAACTGTGAAGAGAGATTATTAAAAAAAAATTTTTTTTTTTACAAAATTTAGTTGAAATGCTGTCACTTTCATATAAATTAGGTGATTGCAAAAGCAGCTCTTAGTAAAATATTAAAATATCTATAAAAATGCTGACAGAAATCATAATGGCTTTATAAAAATTTTCAAATCTACTACAGCAGATATAGTTTTGGCAATCATTAACTATATGATTTATGTTTTCTGTTGGTTCACTTCTAGATACTTCAGTGGCTGCAAACTCCATTTTTTTAAGCGGATGAGTCCAATAAATACTGTCCCGAATTTATTGATGAGATTCCAATAATGTCTAGGAAGATCAAACCTGTCAGTATTATTGGATATGGAAAAAGAAATTTGTTCGAATCCTCCTTTCCCCCACATACACTTTTTATGACATAATGTTTTGATCGTAGATTCTTGATTGAAAATCCAAAAAGGTGAACTCAATTTGAGATGAATCTTAAGTGGTGAAACTATATCTTAAGCTATTAGTAAGTCTAATATACTTAACAGATTTTAAACATTTTTCTTGGGAACTTTTAATATCTGATAGTAAAATATGTTAATAAAAGAGAAAGCCATTGCAAAGGAATACATATTAGTATACCAGTGATATTTCTCATGATAGTATTTAATTGAATGTCCATGAGTTTAATATGAGCAGTTTTTTTCCCTACAAACAAAGCACAGTATTTATATTAGTGCTAAAAAACTAATACTTGCATTACTATATCCAGTAGTGCTAGCTAGCTTTCCAAAAACTTTATTTTTAAAAATTATTTTAGATTTCACCTTAAATAAATTTAAAAAATTAATTACGCTACAATCTTAAATAGCATTTGTAAGATATATTTCAGTTTATTTTTGAAAAAAATATTCAAATATTTTCCTGTTGTTTGGGATTAGAATAAGATGCTAGTCTTTTAAAAAGATATCCTAACATGTTATATCCTTAATGAGAGACCATAAAGATCTTTTTATCATGCAGTATCATGAATATAGATACATTTCCTGCATTTTATATCTGGAGAATCACTAATGAATACATTTAAAACAGTAGGTGAATAGTCCTGCAATAGCCAGTTCCATAAAATTCTATATCTACTAGAACTATTTTTAGTTTCATTTAAATTATTTTATTAGAAAGCATTTTGTCCAAAAAGTTGGTGGTTTTTCTGAGTTTTACGATTTTTAGAAACTTTTAAAAGAAAACACTTTTTCCAAATGGAATCAAAAGATGAGATTAGATCAATAAAGATAGCATCAGTTTTTAATTTATTTTTAAAATGTTTTTAATAAGAGTTAACTTTGTCTGCTCTACAATTAAGAGGATCTCAACTATTAGGAGAAATTTCGCTCTATAAATCTTCCAAACATATAATTATAATATTGGAAAATATTTTTGGATCACTTATTTGTTTTTAAAACTGCTATATTTTTTGCTTTTATGTTAAATTTTTAAAATAGTTTCTGCAAGAGTAATATTGCTGTATAATTTTGACAACTATGCTTTGACTTTAAATCTTAATTTTTTTAAAAAACTTTCGAAGTATGCTACATGCTAGTAGGGTTTTTTTGATTTAACTCCGTAAAGAATACGTCAAATTGACAAATAACTGCTAAATTTTTTTTTAGATTGATGTTAGAGAAACATTGTGAATGATAGCTCGTAATTGTACTTTAATGGTGCTTTTTTTTATTCTATTAATTTTGGATTTAGAAGTTCGATGTATAAAATTGCTAATCTTATTAGCAGTTGCAGTAATAGTTTTTAATAGTTAAGATGATTTTTTGTCGTTATACTCTTATTAATAAATAATACTGAGAAAAGGGCTATAATATTGACATTAATAGCTGTCTATGAATCAATATTTCTGGTCTCGAAAAAACTCAATACTACAATAAAATATATTCAGAGATGGATTTATTAGCATGGCATGAACTAACATATATATATATATTTAAATGCCGTTACAAATACAGTTACAACTCTTCTCATATAACTGAAACACACAAGCTTATTATATACCTGTGTCTATATATGTAATATATAGGGTATATGAGCACAGACTTTCACACGCCCCACCACTCTGCCTACTATCTCATAACACTGATACACCTGAACACATATATGATGAAAAGATAAATAATCACCAATATACGTATTTCATGCTAAACCAGCAGTCATCAGTTGGTCTAGATTACTATCCTCACACATATATATAATCAGTGCTCAGCTTTATATTAAGATAGCCAATCTTTATACTTTTATGGACAGGCTTCAATCTACTCCACACTCCAACTCCTCAACCATCTATCCAATTGAAAATCTGATGATGAAACGCTCAAAGGACACCCTGAGGCCAAGATTCTTGTCACACCCATGTTGACCTAAGGTCAATCTGAACACTCATGTACAGGGTGGCCTTTGAGCATTTCATCATCAGATTTTCAATTGGATGAATGGTTGAGGAGTTGGAGTAGATTGAAGCCTGTCCATTAAAGTATGAGGAATGGCTATCTTAATATATCTGAGCACTTACAGCATATATGTGTAGAGATGGTAATCTGGACCAACTGATGATTGCTAGTTTAGCATAAAATACGTATATTGGTGATTATTTATCTTTTCAACATATATGTGTTCAGGTATAACAGTGTTATGAGATAGCATGGAGAGTGTTGGGGCGTGTGAAAGTCTGTGCTCATATACCTATATATTACATATATAGACACAGGTATATAATAAGCCTATGTGTTTTAGTTATTACATAGTAGAGATGGCCTTGTATATGTATTAAATGGATTATGTCCTGTATATGAGGGTTCAGATCGACCTTAGGTCAACATGGGTTTGGCAAGAATCTCAGCCTCAGTGTGGCATTTGAGCATTTCATCATCAGATTTTCAATTGGATGGATGGTTGAAGAGTTGGAGTGTGGAGTAGATTGAAGCCTGTCCATTAAAGTATGAGGATTGGCTATCTTAATATATATCTGAGAACTTATAGCATATATGTGTAGAGATGGTAATCTTGACCAACTGATGATTGCTGGTTTAGCATGAAATATGTATATTGGTGATTATTTATCTTTTCAATATATATGTGTTGAGGTGTGTCAGTGTTATGAGATAGTGTGGAGAGTGGTGAGGTGTGTGAAAATCTGTGCTCATATACCCTATATATATATATATATATATATATATATATATATATATATCTTCCCATATGTAAATTAATATGCTGTAGAGGCTTACAAATACCTGCACATATATAATGTAATATAAGGGATTCGAACTCAGACTATCACACAACCCTCAACTCTCCATGCCATCTTATATTGCTGACCCACCTGATCATACACATGTTGAAAAGATGAATAATCACCAATATCCATATTTCATGCTAAACCAGCAATCATCAGTTGGTCCAGATTACTATCCTCACACATATATACAGTCAGTGCTCAGCTTTATATTAAGATAGCCAATCTTCATACTTTTATGGACAGGCTTCAAACTACTCCAACCCACAACTCTTCAGCCATCCATTTCATTGAAAATCTGATGATGGAATGTTCAAAGCCCATGTTAGTGCCAATGTTGTCATCCTACCCATGCTGTCTGTTTAGTCATTCTCCATCATCAGATTTTCAATGAAATGGATGGCTGAAGAGTTGTGGGTTGGAGTAGTTTGAAGCCTGTCCATTAAAGTATGAAGATTGGCTATCTTAATATAAAGCTGAGCACTGATTGTATATATGTGTGAGGATAGTAATCTGGACCAACTTATGATTGCTGGTTTAGTATGAAATATGGATATTGGTGATTAATTATCTTTTCAACATGTGTATGATCAGGTGGGTCAGCAATATAAGATGGCATGTAGAGTTGAGGGTTGTGTGAAAGTCTGAGTTCGAATCCCTTATATTATATTATATATATGCATGTGTATAAGCCTGTACAGTGTATTAATTTACATATTTAAAACATAATGTATTAATGGTCTGCCCATCCCTCACATATATATGTAAATGGATTATTCTCCAGTACAACATGAGGAGTCAAAATGACTAAACAGTCAACATGGGTAGGATGACAACCTTGGCATTAACGTGGACTTTCAATGTTCCATCATCAGATTTTCAATGAAATAGATGGCTGAAGAGTTGTGAATTAGAGTAGTTTGAAGCCTGTCCATTAAAGTATGAAGATTGGCTATCTTTATATAAATCTGAGCACTGATTGTATATATGTGTGAGGATAATAATGTGGACCAATTGATGATTGCTGGTTTAGCATGAAATACGTATATTGGTGATTATTTATCTTTTTAACATGTGTATGTCAGGTGGGTCAGCAATATAAGATGACATGGAGAGTTGAGGGTTGTGTGAAAGTCTGAGTTCGAACTCTTCCCATAATAAATACACTTCATCAAACATTAGGTTAGATTTAATATATCTATAGTTCTCTTTATGTATTTCTCTGCATATATCTTTATCTATGTATAGAAATTCTTCACACATTAATTTCTTAGTACTTGCATTGTGTTACATCTCTCTGAGTGCACTACAATCTCGCACTTTGTTCGCTACTATAAAATACTACTGTAACGCATACTATAATGTACACATACTGATTTCTGCAGTTTTTATTGCATCTTGAATAATCTGAATAATTTGTATACATTTGCATAATCCATATCCAAATTCGGATGCTGCATACATCAATTTTCTAGAGTGTTAATAATTGGGAGACGTTATTCAACTTCCTGTGTGACGAGTTTTTACAAACATAACTCTCTCAATTTAATTTAAACATAACTTTATTTATATTCTTGAAATATATATATACAATATTATTGTTTAATCAGATAGTACAAAAGCAATAACATATAAAGTTTAAAAAATCCAGAAAACAAACTTATTTCTGAAAGTATGAAGCAGAATGACAAAATAAAAATGGCGTTATTGAAAATAAATCTTTCATTTTGAAATCCAAAAATATCGAATTGCTTCAATATTATTCTAAGAAATTATAACATTTGTAACAAATTCTTTAAAGTAAATACTTTTCTAATACTTCAAAAAAAAAGGTTACTAGACATTGCAAAAATTATTTTAACAAATGATCATATTAATATTAAGTTGTCTTTTTCTATTCGATAATGTTCACACATGCCTCCTAAAATGGCTGATGAATTCCCAGTTGTGACAATATTACTCTGCTTCGTAGCATAATTATAGATGTAAATTTTAGTCCTTTTGGTAAGCTATAAACAGAATCTGAAATGGTAGAATAAAAGACCATAAATCTAATGAAACTTTCAAAAACATATAATGACAAAGATGATTACTTAACCTTTTCTGTAGGCATTGAATGCGAATAGATTACTAACGTTTGCCACTTTTGAAATATTCTAATTAAAAATTAAAGCAGTCATACTTATAAAAACCTGAATTCGAACATAGTAATCCTTCTATTTAGCCTATAATCTGCATATAGAAAATAAGTATGACTCTGAATGCCTAAAGAAAAGACATAGAATAATAGATCTCCAAAAATTGAAATGACTGAATTTTTTGTCTTAATCGTCAGTATTTAGTTATAGTTTTAAAAATAGAATGACCTCACCGAAAAGTAGAGAAACTTGTATTATTATTTTCTGCTGTGATTGGACAACTCATAGATAAAATAATTAATGAAAAGGCTTTAATTCACATATTGACTTAATATTGTTTAATATTCAACAGTTATTCTGGAGACAGGTAGTTCAGGTGTCAGTTTTTAAGCCACAAACTGAGACCCGATGCTCAGAGGAGCCTTGCACTTTCACATTTGTAAAAAATGTTGATATGTTTTGAAGTTTCAGAGATGTATTGATATGGAAAATATTTTAATTAAATTTATTTTGATTCTTGACTCTTATTACCACCACCAGTAGTCTGTACCTACTATAAAAGAACTTTCAATAAAGGGCTTTTAAAAAACCATGATAAATAAAAAAGAAAGCTTAAATAATACAATATATAAATATAATGTATAACTGGCCCAAATACTTGATAGAACAAGTCTCAACAAGTTTATAAACATCAATTAATTATAACAAAACCTTTCAGTTTAGAATAATAATCATTTATTCAAGAACTATATTGGTTAACTAAGGTTCATTTATATACAATGGCAATGTACCAGTGCTCCAGTGAGGGAGTATAGGGATGATTCTTGCATCTAATGTTTCTGTGGAATGTAGTTTTTCAAAATTAAAATTATTAAAAAAATATTTAAAATCGAGTGTGTTGTCTACAGAACAAAAATTAGAAATGCAAATTAATTTTAATAAAGTATGCAAATTAATTTTAATAAAGTAATAAAACAATGAGGAAAAAATTAAAAAACAGTAGTAAGGCTTAAATATACTATTATGAAATATTATGGAAGTCAACTATTCTTCACATATATGTTATAAATGTTAAAAGGAGGTTGCCTTGACAACAGTTTGAAATTGTTGATTGTTAATGATATTGGGATTATCTAAATGTTGACTAGTTTTTAATCATATATATATATGATTCTTTATTGAGTAAATATATGTGCTTCATCCTTTTTGATAAAAGCAATAAATATGGAGAATAATTAAAATAAGTTTTTTTTCTGTGATTCTTTGCTGGGTATATAACTGGGCATATTTAATATTTGTAAATTATGGTTTAATAAAGTTATAGAAGTTTTCGATAAAAAAAAATGCAAATATTTTGCACATCACTACTAATTTTCCTCCAATACCTACAAAATTTCCAGACGAACCCGCTTTAGATCATCACTGCCTTGACAAGGATGAATGAAAGATACGGTTTGCATAGACGGTGTACATAATAAATTTGAATATTATACATCAAGTAAAGTTACCAAAGCCGTAATTGCGTTCGATATCTAGTATTTGGATGAAAGAAAATCTCGGGACACTGTATTTTCACAAATTATTTAAGCAAATGACTTTTGCCAGTGATTATAATTTTCAAAACAAACAATTTTTGGCATGAATTAAAACAAACAATTTCTATTCTAAACAAACAATTGAAACTATTTTCAGACTAAAAAATATGGCTTTTTCCAAAACAAACAATTTTTGAAGCAAATTGAAATTGACAGTTTGTATTCAAAACAAAATGTAACAAAGATATACGAATGAATAAGACAAACTTGGATGCTAAATGGTAATCGCGTTGACATAATAGGGTTAATAACAGTGCCAGGAAAAGTTAATAGACAAATAAAGAATCTAACGTTATATGATATATCTAAGGATTTGAACCCTGTATTAAACATGAATTGGTTCAAGCCTTTGGGAAGTAGGATTAAAATTATTAAAAAAGTACAACTTGACTCTGGAGAAAGAAATTTCCTCAACTCTTTATAACTAATGTAGCAGAATTGAAGACACGACCAATGGATATAGAGTCGAATGCACAATGCAGTCATCTGTATACTGAGAAAAGTTTCATTTGTTCTCAAGCCTAAAGTGAAAGAAGCTTTAAATGAATTAGTTAAGAAAGATATTATTTCACGAATGGAAAAATCCATCTGGGCTACATCCGTAGTTATTAAAAACCTTATGGCAATGTAAGAATATGCAGTGGCTATGAGTACCAGTAAATAGGAATATTAACAAAGGAGTTTATAGAGTGTCAAACATTAGAGAGTATTAGCTTCTTTACAGAAAACTTCTCTTTTTACCAAATCGGAATTGCAGTTGGCATTTATATCAAACCGTGGTTACTGCTAGAACAGCCAAGTTATCATTAATATACTTTTTGTCACTTCACGCTCTCATTTTCAAACACTTAAGATTTGCCCATACATATACGTTTGGGTCGAAAAGATAGATGGATTCATTCTATCTTTTCCCAAACATTTTATCTTGTGTTTAAAAAAGTGGGAGTATTCATTTATATAGTGACATCTACAAAACGCATGTGCATTAGCTTATTGGTATTACAGTTTTTAAAAACACCACACTATATAAAATAAATGTCTTGTTTATAATGCTTAGTACTTTCTAACGAGAATGGAAGATCTTTTTAAAGGCACAGAAGAAGTTATATTCTATCTTGATGACATTTTAGTAGTCACTGAAAATAAAAAGGGGTTAAGAAGATGGTTGAATGTTGTATGTGAAAAGATTTATAAAATAAGAGCTAGATTAAATGCCTCTAAAAGTATATGGTCCCAAAGAAATTAAATTTCTGAACATATTATAGCAGATAAGGCCAAATACTTCAATTCAGAGAAGGTGAGAATGCATCCAAGCCAAAAACTGGCAGAGAATTACAAGCCTAATTGGGTCAATTCAATTTTGTTTTAAATCCTCCTGAAAGGAAAATCTCATAAAGTAACTCCTCTTTAACAATTATTAAGAAAGAATAAGAGATGGATGTAAGGAATTCAACAGGACACAGCTTAGAAAGATTAAAAGCTTGCCGATTTCTAACCAATTGATAGTGCAGTATAGTGATGACCAGAAGTTATTATTACTACAGATGTTTCAGACTTTGGAATAAAAGTACTGTAAATTCTCACAAAGTATATAGTGATGAATACTCTATGGCATATACTTCCTGAATACTCTCTGCTGCTGAGAAAAATTGTGAACAATTAAATAAAGAGGCTTTAGCAATTATATTCATAGTTAAAAAGTTCCACCAATATGAATTACTTTAAAATCGTTATCTACCATCGACCTCAATTGGGGACTTTAGGAGAGAGTAAACTGATTCTGGACTATGCTAGATTAACATTTTGACTTTTTATGATTTTGAACTATGACAGCTAGAGCATATAATCACTCTTTCTAAAACTCTGGATAAAAATATACATGAACCCTTAATTATATAGACATTATGCAATCTAATGCAGTAAAGTGGACAAAAAAGCTCTCTGGATATAATTTAGCTATAAAATGAATAAAACAAAGCTGATCAAATAAATGGCCAACTTATGTGATTCAGCAAATTTGTAATGTTTTTTATCTATAGGTAATGAGTTTATCCTTATGACTGATGAGTGATAGAGCTGCAAAAAGTATTGCCGAGAATTGTTTGCATGGAAGAAATAGCTCCATTGTACTTGTGGTAACCTAATCTGAATTGTGACATCAAGAAAACGATCAAAATACCAAGTATGTCAATCAATTGTGAGACTATCAGTGAATGGTTACCATGGCAATGGAATCAGAATATGCATGACTATTTAATGAAAGTATAATTCCAATCGTTTATAAATGGACAGAATGCAGATAAGTAAAACTACTAACAAAAAGAATGTAATCAAATTATTGAGAATATAATCAAAATGTTGAATGAACTCTTAGTGTTACGCAGTTATCGTGTAATGTCATGGATAATGAGTTTGATTTGGTTCAGTACAGTTGAAAGATTTACTAGCTAAGAAGGGAATACAGCATTTATTAACAAACCACCGTACCACGCTAAGTCAAACAGACTAGCAAAAAAAGCCATTCAATAACTAAAGTCTATACTGAATAAAATGGAATATGTAGATATTCATTAAGCATTAAGTACAGCAATGTTTTATCGGCATGTCACACCGTTCCACAAACCAAAAAACTACTGCAGATACTACTGATGAATGTTATTTTAGAACAATTGTCTCTATGTTGATACCAAATAAAATTAGAACAAAGGAAAGTCAAAAAGTGCTAAATTTAAAATAGGAGAAACACGGAATATATTGAAAAGAAATGACTTCCTGGATTATAACTAAACAGCTATCTAAGCACTTACTGCGATTGAATTGAAAGATGGCAAAAAGAGAAGATATATATAGACCATTTGAAAATCCATTTATGTGAGCCATTAAAGCTAAGTAAAGAGACAACAGGATCACCCACTCTTGTTGAAGATCATATAAAATAGAGTAAAAATATCAATAAAAAAGTATCTACTGAAATTGAAGGAAATGAAAAGTAAGTTACAGGTTTAAATCTAACAGATCCACTTGTAGATCATGAAGGGCAGATAATAGAGGAAAAGAAACCGATATTCCCACAAAGAACGAAACAATGATGACAGCCCATTAATTAAAGGATTATATTTGTAATTGAACTTTACAGTAATATCTGGAGTAGAGAGGAGATGCTTTTATGTTCTAACTATAGAAAAAAATATGCACTGATAATGTATGCAGATAAATAAACTAGTATAAATGTATGTGCAGATATAATTAGTCAGAAATGGAAGAACATTAACCCCAGTCATGTTAGTATGCATGAAACTTAAAATTATGCAAAAAAGAAAATGTAAATTGATATTCTAATTTGTAGAGAAGCAATAATGTAATTAATTATGCAAATTAAAAAAAGCAAATGAAAAACATCTGTAGTGATCCAGACCGCAGAACAAATGAATCGATAGGCAAATATGCAATTTAGTATGCAGAATAACTAACAGTGAAGAGTCAACAGAGCTTAAAAGAAGCAGTGAAATAGAATGTAGCATTGTAGTTAATATTATAAAGTACGATGCGTGCATAGACTTATATAGAGCAATTTGCCAGTTAACTTAATTGTCCGGTTACTTACGTTTGTAAATTTATGTGTAAAAGAAACCCGCAAGTCGCTAGTTGAAGTTATTAATACTTTACTGATATTATATTTTACATCCAGAGTAATAAACACTATTTTTGTTAACTTTAAATTTGAGTTTTTATTTTTTAAAAATAAATTAAATAACTTTGCAATTGGCTGAGGTGTGTCTGGCCCCTATATACAAACAAAATGTTAATCATCTTTTTGAAAACTTCAGTCTCTACTCTGTCACATTGAGATGAGCCACAATCCGATATTGTAAGTTGCTTGTTAGTAAAAAAAGATAGGTACTTGTGTACTATTCCTGAAACCAAGAGAAGATAGGAGGCCTTTTCACATACATATCAATACAATGGTAACTTTTTAATGTTGTTATTTTGGCAACCATTTACAAAATTACCAATGCATTGATACCAATGTGGAAAGTCCTCCTATCTTTTCTACACAATATTTTTTTAAAAAGGACCAAAAAATTAACATTATTTGAGATATACAAGTACTTCAATGAAATCTACACTTATGCAGATGAAGCTTTTGACATTTAATTCAATCAATTTCAAAAAATGTGTAGAAATAGTTTTTTAAAAACACCAAAACGGGTACACTTTTCGCAAAATGTACAAAGTTATCGGCAGGTTGACAAGAACATGCAAAAAATGTTTTTATCTATCTTAAAAGCTACATGTTCTTGGCCCCCGAAAATAGATTGAATCAAAAGTACCGAATAAACTCCCAAATGTTACTTTACAGACGCATAAAGCAATTGTTACATTTTCATTTACCACTGTCAAATTCCCTCCACTCACAGCTTTGACGCCATCCATTTCAGACAAATACACTCATGATTATTACTAATCATTTTCGAAACTAGAGATTATCTCTAGCACAGATATAAACTTTAAACCTCAGTTAAAGATTAATATATCTGATTTTTTTAAATTTACACACATGGAGTTATTCACCTTTCTCTGTCCCATATGTAATACCTTTATTGATATAATAAACACCTCCATATTTCTCCATTCTTTATTAAATTTATATAAAGATATAATAAAAGACAAATGAACCCCAAGATGCATTTCATGCTGAACCAGCACTCATCAGTTGGCCCAGTTCACTATCTCTCATATATATCTATATTATATGCAAAGTATTTATCTAGAGTAAATTGTTACATTTTCATTTACCACTGTCAAACTCCCTCCACTCACAGCTTTGACGCCATCCATTTCAATAACTGCATTATAATTTTATTAAATAGTATTTACAAAAATACATAAAATATACATACATGCTACTTACACTGTATATCAAAAATATTACAAAACGTATTTTTATGATTTAAAAAAACAAACAAACAAATAAATCAGACCTATAAATAAATATAAATTATAAAACTTTTATTACCGCTTTTCATGCAGGTGGAAAAAATTGAATGGCCAAAATTTTAAGAAAGCTATCATTTTTTTGGAAATACAGAAAACAAATAATTCACAACAATAAACATATATAAGTTGTAAGACTTTTCTTCATGCAGGTGGAAAAAATTGTTTTATATGTCGTTGAGTCTAGATAAAAATGTGTGGGCGTTTATGTGCAAATGACGCCACATAAATTCGGCAAGTGTTTGGTTGATGTAAGTACCGCGCTGCTGTTTCTTTCGCCAACCCCATAGTCTTTGACTGGGAATCACAGTTTCTGGATCCACCAAATTATAAGTGTTGCCGCCGCTGTCCAATCTTTAACTGCCATGATCTCTCTGCATACACCACCAAACATACACTGTTGGGAAGAATTCGGCCTTGTTGATTTTTTCTTGGTGAAAAAAAATTTTCTTCAACTGTCAAATCTAAAGAATGCAAAATAACTGCAATGAAAGTGGATTTTGAAAAAAAAAAAAAGTTTTTTTTGCAACTGACAAATAGGGGTATGTGACGAAAATTTCTTGTTTTTCTTCCTTGTTTATTGCAGTTAAAAATACTAGCTAGATTGGCTTAAAGATAATTCTGATATAATGAACGTCCCGATTTGCACCACAGATTGAGTCCACAATAACCAAATTCAAGTTTTCTATTCGACCTGCAATATTTGCAGATAGGATTTTTGGGGTCTGTTCTAAATAGTTTTAAAATTCATTGGTGTTTCCTAGAGAAGTAATACCCGGATTAATTTTTACTTGGAAAAAAAAAAAAAGCCAAAGTTATCAAATTGTTTAACAAACAGGAAAAGAAAGAAAAAGAAAAAAAATCTTGTTTTATTATAAAAAATTCTAGTTTAAAAAATTGATACTATAGATGTAAAATAAAAATGAACTTTTTTTTAGGTCTCATAGACTGCTGAACTTTTTAAGACGTTTTGTAAAAATATTGACGACTTCATCGACTTTTGGGAATTACATGAAAGGCATTTTAATATTTCTCATATTTTCTATGTATATTTAAAATCTACTACAAATCAAATTGAAATGAAAAATTTAAAGAATTCAATAAGAATATTAAAGCACATACACCAACATATCAGATGAATTATTATCCTACTTCTTAAAATTAGTAAGCCATTATAAAGAGAATCATTTTTTGACACGTTTTTCAATATATATAGCAACAGGGTTTATTTTCTTTCAAATGCAAGATTACACACGTGAAAAAGCCTCCTATCTTTTCTTCGTTGCAGGAATAATGGCCTAGTTTTCGTCAATTGTCAAATATAAAGAAGCCAAAATAACAGCAATCCAAGTAGATTTTGGGAAAAAAAAGTTTTTGCAACTGACAAATATAAATAAAGCAAAATAACACTAATCTAAGCAGGTTTTGAAAAAGAGAATCATGTTTTCACACGTTTTTCAATATACATGCAGAGGTTATTTTCTTTCAATCGCAAGATTACACATGTAAGAATGTCTCCTATCTTCTCTTCATTGCGGGAATAGTACACAATTACCAAAAGATTTAATTTGAAGCACATCAGTTAAAAATAGCATGACAGAACAGAAACATCAACATCTCTTCATAGTATTACACAAAGGCATTCATGCATTTTGGGGGGTCAATAATGCGATGAGGAAATATTATTTTTATATTTATTTGTTTATAAAATTGCCCATTCTCTTCCTTAGACTGTTTTAATCTAAAATGTTTTAAATTTTAAACAGATGTTCCTGTTTGTATAGTTTTTTTTAAATATACATATACAATTCTAAAATTACTTTTCTATTAATTTGTATATATATATATTATAAAATTAAACAATTTTCAAAATTATATTCACTCTAGTTTTTATGTGTGTTGATTTTATAAAATTACACATTATACACCTTCAATAAGTTCTTTTAACTTTTTTAAACAATTACACTTCCAAATTTAAAAACATTCACGTTAGTTTGTATGGCTTTTTTTTAAATGAAATTATGCATTAAATTTTAGAATTATGTTGCATGTTAGTTTGCATTGCTTTTTAAAAATAATAATGTGCATTACATGTTAAAATTAGGTTCATATTATTATGACTATAAAATGTTGTCAGTACAGTACTTAGTTTTGAAACGGTTAATGTTCTCTATTAATATCTTCATTATGGCTTTGGTAGCTCTACCTAGTTTGTAATACGTGCATCTGTTAGTAAACTGTCTATAGAGAAAGAACTAAATAAATTCTTCATGCTGGTATAGTAATTTCTCAATAAAGTGATCCGATAAATATCTTTCAAAAGTTTACTTAATTTCATACATGTATACATATGTGTGTGTATTAATTGACTGTTGCATTGTTGAGCGAAATAGTCGAGCAAAAAATGAAGTTTACGGCGCATCTTTTTGGCCCTGCTTATATATGAGATGTATTTTGTAGAATGTTTACTGGAAGAAAATATATTTAATGATTGATAGAGGCTACAAAATATATACAATCAAGCAAATTTTCATATTTATAAACACCATCTCAAAATCATTAATTTTATATCGTGTGTGTAAATTATTAAGAATTTTAGGCTTCTATCTCTCTTTCAAGTACTTCACATGCTTTTAATTTTATGTATCGTGTGTGTATTAACGTAATGTATTTGCTAATATGTAAGATTCTCATGTAAACTTTATATTATATGTCAAGCGTTGGTGGCCGAGTGGTCAGCACAGCTGCCTTACAAGCAGTTACCCCGGATTAGCGGGTTCGCTTCCGTTAGTGGCCATATGTCAAGCGGTGGCCGAGTGGTCAGCACAGCCGCCTTACAAGCAGTTGTCCCGGGTTAGCGGGTTCGCTTCCCGGTTGATGCTTTGACACATGAAAAAAAAACTTCATATTATATTCTGTTTCTATTATTATGTGCAGATTTTAATTTTTTTATATTAAAAAAAAGTTTTGAAATAAAATTAATAGTAATTAATATTAAAAAATAAATTTGTTTAAAATAATAAGCCTTATTATTTAGGTAAAAGTTGATGTGTTCTAACATTTCATCTTACATAAAGCTATACGTTTGCATAAAAAAGTCATTGTATTTTTGTAGTAAATTCAATAAATGTTTCAATTTTACATTTTAGAATATTTTATGCTTTAGGTCATTATCTGAATTCAATATTAATGATGTAAAAGACCTATTATAGTTTAAGACTTTAGCTGAGATAATGAGATGTTAATATCAATGTGTAAAAAGTAACAAGAAGTGGAAAACGATTATCAGTGACATTTAAATCTTAAGATAAGCTGTCATAAAACTTTATTGGTTAAATATTTTCTCTTGTGTATAACTTACAGGTATTAATTATAATAGTATAATAAGCATAAGCATCATTGGACAGGAATATTTGTCCAAAAATTATTTCTGTAAGTACTGTATTTAAAATATTCAGAAAAATTATATATGAATTAGTTTAAATCTGGAAGCTTTAGTCAGCTTCAAATTAACTGATGGATGCGATGAACTATGGCTTCTCCTTTATCAATTTCAGGAATCTCTCAACCACTATGCCCAGAAAAATGTTAGCCACCTTCCATTCCTTTTCCATTGCCACTCTACGTTTTTTCCATATTCTTCTATATTCTACTCTATCCCTTTTCCACAACATCATCTTTGACCACTCTATGTTTTTATAGCTGGATTCCCCTTATCTTTTTCCCAAACCCAACATAAAAACCAAAAATCCACTTTCTGTACAATCACTTTAAATTTACTTTCCACAACTTCATTATTTGTACCCTTTCTGCTTGTAAGCATTTACATTCAATTAGCAGATGCCTCATAATTTCCATGCCTTCCTTACATACTTTGCAAACTACATCATGCACATTCTATATTTATATTTATATTCCCTTATTACTAACGATCCCATTTAAGCCTTAAGCAGTAAACTACTGTCATTGCTATTATTGTAAATAACTCACATCCAATTTTCTTTTACTTCTATATATATTTAAACCTTTTTTACTCTCCATACTAGTTCTCGATATCTCCAACTCCCTATTTTTATTAATGCATCTATTCTTCTATCCCATTCATTGCCACTATAACATTCAACAATCCTCCTAACACAATCATCCCACCTTTTGTCCAAAGTATTGTAATGATATATAAATATGTCGTTACATTAATTTAAAATAAAAACTTAATAAAAGTTCGCAAATAAAAGTAAAAAACTAAACGCTAAAATTAAAATATTGTTAAACGTATATATTCGCACAGATGCTAAACTTTAAAAATATTTTTTTCATAAACAAAAAAAAAAAAAGTATTTGAACGTATTTTTTTAATAAAAAAATACAAGATTGAAATATAAAAATATTTTAATAAAAAAATAACGTAAGTTAAAATAAAAACAGGTATTAATTAATTCCTGTAATCTATAAATGGAAATGATTGTTTATTAATTATCTAAAAGCTGTTTAATTAAAAAGTCAGATGAAAAGTTAGATAAGAGAAGAAAGAGATTTTAGCTTGACCAATGGAAGCAAATAAAGGCCCGGACCATAACGAAAAAACAGAACAGTGACGTTTTTGTTCATGGAATCCATAGGAGGACTATAAAAAGAAAAAATATTGAGTTCCAGTCAGTTTTTTCGGACTTGATTTGATGAGAACGGTAGGACGCACTTGCCGTTCTCTCTCATTTTTTTTTTGTTTGTTTTAAAAAAAAAATAAAATGAAAAGACTGTGATACAAGAATGGAACCAGCTAATGCTACCTCCAGAACATTATCTTCCAATGGAGACGTCGCGGGAATTAAAAACAGGAACCTGGACTCTTCTACTGTAAGCTATATTGACATGAACTCTAAATTTAAAAATAACTAAGAACTTTCGTTCAAGCTTATGAATTTCTATCTGACTTTTAAGTTTAAAATCAATTAATAATGTTTAATTTTATATGTTTTCCGATTGATAAAAATCATTTCCATTTTTTTTTCTCTCTTATTGTATAAATTATTTGTTGTTTAAATTTTAAATGATGAAATTTAGGTTGGGTATAGACGTTGCATAGATTCGTTAGCGGTTGATAATGTTGTGGTTTTCACATTCGATTAGAATATATGTCAACGATATCACTGCAAGGATCTTATGATGAATGCTAATGGGATTTGTATATTCCCTATGCAAGTGACGTTTATCGAGGACTTTGTATTTTGATCGGTTGTGTTGAATTTGGAATGTTTTTGACCATGGAATCTGTGCAGCTGATTTGTACTCAACATTTTAAAACAAATTTTATAAAATGCATTTGTGCGAACGTATTTAAATGTTAAATTTAAGTCGGGCGTGAATGGCTATATAGATTTGTAAAGTTATATTAGGGGAGGGTAATCTTAGGTTATTTGTGTCATTGTTGAATTGGGTCAATGGATTGGATATATTTGTGTAATTAGTAGATATAGTATGAGTTTCGCTACGTGCAGAATCGCTGAATACACCGCACCAACCCTTTGCCTATGGATGGGATTGTAAGTCGGCAAAAAGGATCACGGTCCCTTCCTATGGAGTTTTTATTTTATTGTTCTTCTTGCTATACAGACGTCATATTCCTATATTGGACAAGAGTCAATGTTTTCTCTAACTATACTGTTCAGATTTCCATTCCTGACAGTATAGTATATTTGTGCTGTTGTATTTTGATGCTACATTGAATACATAAATGTATCAGATGGATTGATGCCAGTTTGACTGCGAATTTTAGCCTAAGGTTAAATAGGGATAGAATGTTTTATTTTCAAATGCAAATCTATGTAGTCTATTCATACTTGACCATCTAAATAAAATATTAAACTCATTGAAATTTATGTAAATGTACAATTAAAGAGTAATCTAAAAATCTAAAAAAATGTTAAACCTATTCCTTGAATTTAGAATGATTTATATGTGCGTAAATAAATATTTTTTATGTGTTAATTTCTGGCAGTGGCTTTTATTCTCTTATATTTAAGATATAAAATTTATATTTTTATCTCTGCGTCTCCACTGAGCTAGTGACTTGGGCTAACAATCGGAATACTTCAATAAAGTGGAATCTTAACAGCGCGTATCTGCCTACTCTATAAATTTTTCTAGGCTCAAATGCCTAGATGGTGCCCTGGTAGTTGCAGATATTGTTTTTGCGGTTAGATTCGATCTTCACTTTCATTTCAATCGTTATAATTGGCCCCACGGTATTCAGCGATTCTGCACGTAGCGAAACTCATACTACATCTACTAATTACATAAATATATCCAATCCATTGACCCAATTCAACAACGACACAAATAACCTAAGATTACTCTCCCCTAATATAACTTTACAAATCTATATAGCCATTCGCGCCCGACTTAAATTTAACATTTAAATACATTCGCACAAATGCATTTTATAAAATTTGTTTTAAAATGTTGAGTACAGATCAGCTGCACAGATTCCACGGTCAAAAACATTCCAAATTCAACACAACCGATCAAAATACAAAGTCCTCGATAAACGTCACTTGCATAGGGAATATACAAATCCCATTAGCATTCATCGTAAGATGCTTGCAGTGATATTGTTGACATATATTCTAATCGAATGTGAAAACCACAACATTATCAACCGCTAACGAATCTATGCAACGTCTATACCCAACCTAAATTTCATCATTTAAAATTTAAACAACAAATAATTTATACAATAAGAGAGAAAAAAAATGGAAATGATTTTTATCAATCGGAAAACATATAAAATTAAACATTATTAATTGATTTTAAACTTAAAAGTCAGATAGAAATTCATAAGCTTGAACAAAAGTTCTTAGTTATTTTTAAATTTAGAGTTCATGTCAATATAGCTTACAGTAGAAGAGTCCAGGTTCCTGTTTTTAATTCCCGCGACGTCTATTGGAAGATAATGTTCTGGAGGTAGCATTAGCTGGTTCCATTCTTTTATCACAGTCTTTTCATTTTATATATTTTTTAAAACAAACAAAAAAAAATGAGAGAGAACGGCAAGTGTGTCCTACCGTTCTCATCAAATCAAGTCCGAAAAAACTGACTGGAACTCAATATTTTTTCTTTTTATAGTCCTTCTATGGATTCCATGAACAAAAACGTCACTGTTCTGTTTTTTCGTTATGGTCCGGGCCTTTATTTGCTTCCATTGGTCAAGCTAAAATCTCTTTCTTCTCTTATCTAACTTTTCATCTGACTTTTTAATTAAACAGCTTTTAGATAATTAATAAACAATCATTTCCATTTATAGATTACAGGAATTAATTAATACCTGTTTTTATTTTAACTTACGTTATTTTTTTATTAAAATATTTTTATATTTCAATCTTGTATTTTTTTATTTAAAAAAATACGTTCAAATACTTTTTTTTTTGTTTGTTTATGAAAAAAATATTTTTAAAGTTTAGCATCTGTGCGAATGTATATACGTTTAACAAACGTTTTAATTTTAGCGTTTAGTTTTTTACTTTTATTTGCGAACTTTTAAGTTTTTATTTTAAATTAATGTAACGACATATTTATATATCGTTACAGTATATTGATTTAAAGTCTTTATTCAAATCTTCTGCATACTGTACGATCTTTCTCACTCATCTTGTTGCCTGTCTTTTAGTTATAACCCAATTAAATACTATTTTGGCTATTCTCTTATTATTCATAAATTACAATCTACCAAATATTTTCATTTTGCTTTTTGCACCTTTCAAATAAAAAAACTTGATCATCCCATTTCTCCTAGAATTGCCTTCTTTGCCATCCACACATCTACATCTAATGCATATCTTCCTATTTCTCTTTGTATTTTTTTAAAGGAATCTAACACCACTTTACTAACACATAATCCATCATTACAATAAATTAACCATGTTACTGCCACTCCGTTCATAAACTTCGTGCTACATCATATTTATTATATGAAAATACTATTAATTTATTTATTAATTCTTCTTTTCTTTGCTTCATTTATCAATCTTTTCTCCCATTCATCCAAGCATTCACCACGTTTAACTTGTTTTCATCAACAGAAATTTTTTCTTTTCTCTTTCCCCAGCATTTGTCATCATTACTTTTAAATTTTCTTCATTAAATTTAATCCCCATCTCTTTATCCATCCTAGCACATGTCTTCAGCATAACTTCCATATCTTCCCTACTTTCTGTGCACAAGAAGACATCATCCACAAATAAAAGACCTGATAATGTATATAATCCCTTGTCAAGTATTAATGGTATCTCTATCCCACTTTCTAGTCATTCTATTACTCTCTCTATTTCAAATATAACAAAAGCAAAATAGGTGACATAGGGAATCCTTGCCTTAGTCCCACCCTATTTTTAACTCTGATTCTATATTTTCTAATTGATAGTATATTAATTATTTTCATATAATCTCTTAATAAAATCCTCTAAATCTCTATTCATTCCCACATTTACTAAACTTATGCATAATCTATTTCTATTCACTGTATCATATATCTTCACTAAATCTATAAAGACCATCTATAACTGCCTATCTATATTTCTACTCATATCTAAAAGTTGTGTGACTACAAATAAACTATCTCTTATATGCCTATCCTAAAACTTCCTTGCATTTGTCCCACTATATTATTTTCCTCCACCCATTTTGCCACCCTTCTGGCTACCATATATGCATAAAACTTTATATAACACTGACGTAACTGCTATCAACTTACAAAATACAGTGGTGACATATGCGTTCATTCACACACATTATCTAAATGGTAATTTAATCAATAGACTGTAATAATAATCCTGCATATTCTAAATAACCAAAGTACAATAACTGTTTTTATTCAAACTATTGTTTCATTCAGTCATATTATGAAACAATCCAATTTATTGGAAAAGTTACAGTTCTTAAAAAAATTGAAAAAGACTATAGAAAACAAGAGAGAAGAATTTGTCCATCATAATAATTATCAGTAAGATTTGTAACTGAATACTAATGATTTAAAAAAACCATTTAAAGAAATGTCATCTACTTCTACCCACTGGCCTCTTTATTTTTATTATGCTTTTCAAATTAGGTTAAGATCAAATCCTTTGGGTCTTAAAACTTTGTTAATTTGAAATGTACTGCCAATGTGATAAACTTGTATATAAACTATCATGAAAGAGGTTGCTCTCATGGCATTAAATATCCACTTTATATTTTTTCTTACGTAGTGTATGGTAGCAGCAAATTGGACACTCCTTGTAAATATGAATCATGATTTGTGATCTTCCACACTCACAGTTTCGAGTCTATAAGACCCTGCTTGTGCAATATATAATCACATCTACCCTGGCTTGTTCTAATTCTGCTAATCTTTGACCAAAGTTTACTTGGAAGGGAAAAACCCAACTATTAGGAAGGTAGGGCTAGCTATTAGAGTGTGATGATTTATGTTGGAATTATTCTAGTCTGCTGAGAATTACCAATAAGCCAGAAAGACTGTCTTGATTTTAGCCTGTTTGGGGGAATAATCCCAACGAAATTGGTTGGATGATTTGGTAGTTTAATAAGCTTGTTGAATTCACTGATAATTGGCACTCTGTCTTTGACATTAGTGTGAGAGATATTTGAGTGTACAGGTAGCGATTCTACAGGTGTTGATTTAATCATTCCAGAAAGAATATGCAAGATTTAATTGATCTGAGTACCCACAAGATTAATATGTGTACTTCAACACCATACTGGAGAACAATTCTCAGCCACAGAGTAAACAAGTGCTAGACCAGAAGTTCTAAGAATGTCAGCATTAGAATCCCATATGGTCTCTGCTAGCTTGGAGATTTTGATCGCGTTTTAATCACTGCCGTCTAGTAGCAACTTACTTATTTCTTTTTTATATAAGGCTATTTAGAAAATGTTAGAAATATTGTGTGCATGCATATTTTATGGATACATATGACTTTTTAATAAAGAACATGAAAAGAATATTTTTATAATTGTTTTTTTTTTTTTCATAAGTCTTAAAAAAATAACGATTGAATTACAAAAGGCTGACCAGAATTGTTTTTAAATAGGTAGTCATTCCAGTTGGGGAAAAAGAATGATCATTTAAATTTTAAAAGATCAATGAAACAAAATCTAAAAAAAACCCTTATATATTAAGTGCAAAAAATCATTTGTAAAATGATAGTTATATATATAACATTTTTAGTTAATCTTAAGAATTTTAACTTATGAATAATAATAATCATTTATTTATTCTTTTGAAAAAGAAAAGTATAAAAAAAAATAACTTAGTATTTTGAAGAAATAATACAGCTTTTGATTAAAAATGTATGCAAAACTTTGCGTAATTATTAAGATTTTAATATTTAAAATATGCATAAAACATTGTCCATTATAATTTTATAAACTTTCTTAGAGTTAAAATAACAAGTATAAATTGGAATTTAGCTTGGGAAAACATATAAGAAATAAAGTAAGTCAAAAATGATTATGCTTAATATTATTAGTAATAAACCACTAAACATCACATGATCACTATCTCATACTAGCACAATAATTGTTATTAAACAATTCAAAACAAAACAACACTCTCCGTATAGTAGTGCCATCTTGTGCTAACAAGAGCAATCAATGGATGCCAGAAGGCTTGTGCATAAAATCCCTATCTATTGCCTACTCATCCAATATCCCCAGACTAGTTTCTGGCTTGTGGCCTTCATCAGTGAGGAGCCTTGGATCTGAGAGCACTGCACCTAGATCTTAGGATCTAATGCAACCCTCCAGCACCCACCTTTTAACTCTATTTAACTACAAAACTATGAGAATGAAATTGAAAACACTATTAATATTTTCAATCCAAGCTCAATAGCTTATATAGTCATATGGGTCTGAACTCAATTCAGTACCCATACATTTTGGTGTCTTTGGCTCTTTAACAACCATAGCCACCACTATCCTATTAGGCAGGATTGGCACTACTATACGGAGAGTGTTGTTTTGTTTTGAATTGTTTAATAACAATTATTGTGCTAGTATGAGATAGTGATCATGTGATGTTTAGTGGTTTAACACCAATCCTGCCTAATAGGATAGTGGTGGCTATGGTTGTTAAAGAGCCAAAGACACCAAAATGTATGGGTACTGAATTGAGTTCAGACCCATATGACTATATAAGCTATTGAGCTTGGATTGAAAATATTAATAGTGTTTTCAATTTCATTCTCATAGTTTTGTAGTTAAATAGAGTTAAAAGGTGGGTGCTGGAGGGTTGCATTAGATCCTAAGATCTAGGTGCAGTGCTCTCAGATCCAAGGCTCCTCACTGATGAAGGCCACAAGCCAGAAACTAGTCTGGGGATATTGGATGAGTAGGCAATAGATAGGGATTTTATGCACAAGCCTTCTGGCATCCATTGATTGCTCTTGTTAGCACAAGATGGCACTACTATACGGAGAGTGTTGTTTTGTTTTGAATTGTTTAATTATTAGTAATAGTTCAAAGTCTGAGAAGGTAATTAATGCTAAGTCGTAATCATATTTCAAATGTAGAAATGAAATATTCCAAAGTATAATCAAATTGTTTTTCAGGTTATTAGATCAATAATTAGTAAAGTGTGTTTTGTGTGTGTGTGTGTGTGGGGGGGGGGTATTTTTAATCTTGAGAACCAACATTTCAAACATAAAGAAAACTGTTTATTATATTTATTAGAAATTTGGAAATAACTTTTGGACATTTTAAAATTATTCTGAAAGGAAAAAATATTCTTAAAGAATTATTTACAAGATCATGAAATAAATAACACATGTTCATGAATGCAGCTGAGCAAAAACGAATGAATTACAAATTTTATGAAAAAATTCATTATAGGAAATATAAAATAACTGCAAAGTGTTAATTCTGCCATGAACAAATTAAATAGAGTTGTATTCAAAATTTTGTTACAATTGCGAAAGAAACAGGATCTATTTATGCATAACCATACTCTATGTATAATGAAAAAGCGTTTCTTAGTGTTGGTTAGAAAAATGGAAACTTTTTGCCGCAATTACAGAAAGACAACATTTATAAATCTTTTAATATCCATACAAAGAAATCCCTGACCAAATAATTTGATAATCATTGGGAGGAAAAGGAGAGACATCAAAAATTGTTATTAAAAGCCAGGTTTTATAACATTATATTTTTATCTTCAAACATATTAGAAAATGTAAAACAGTATTAAAAAACTAGAAATGTTGAATACTTGTATCAATTTACTGTCAAAACAAAACACTACTAGTTTGAGAATAATGGGAGACATACTAAAAAAAATGTTATGTAAATCTTGTTTTGTCTTTTTTTAATATTTTGTCTATAATGACTGAAAATGTAAAACCATTGGGAAATGTATTGGAGGTTTGAGGGATAATTAAAAATTAAAATAATAAAATACTAGTTCACTATAACTTTAAAACCTTTACAGATTTTCTTATACTGTTTATTATGATCATTAATAGCTGATTAATAAGAATTTCTATAAAGTTTTTTTTTAAAAAAATTCTACTCCATCTAAATTTAAATAGATAACAATGTATTGACTAATAGTTGAATAATTTCAAGATTTTATTGTAGACTGACCAATTGAAATGTCCTAAAATTTATTTGATTTGCTGAAAAATTTCCAGTTCTTTTATTTCGACCTTATATCATAAGTATGCTGTGTAATATATTAATCATTATCTCACACTAAAGTAATTAAAAAATAGAGTATTAAATAATTAAAGGTTCCCCTTTCTTTCACTAACATTTTTGCATTGATTATGTTAATGCTAGTATAAAATAATACTAACACACGTTTATGTGCACTTTATATAATGCAAATGCTTAATAATTTATTAATCCACGGTTCTAAAAATTGCTGACAGTATGATTAACTGCCTTTCTTCAGAGTTTTGAAAAAAATCGTTAGACAATTGAAATTGTCAGCTGTTTTTGAAACTATGAGATAAAGTTTAAAGCGCATAAAAGATTGTGAGAGTATTGCTTGTTTATATGCCTACTAATTAATAACTATTATTAATTTTTTGGTTATATTATATTTTATTAATAGCAGATTTAAAGGATTGCTTAATAAAGTATTATAATCAAATAATAAATGCTAAAAATTGTTGATAATAATTAATTAGTTTTTCGTTTTTTTTATTACAATATATTTGAGTAGCATATTTCTTGATAAAGATAAATAAAAATATAGAAAGAAAGAGGAATGAGTTATACTTTACTAATATAAAAATTCAAGCAGAGAACAATATAAGTGAAATGATCATTGATACTTACAAAGTATTTTGATGGCTTGCACGACTTTGTGTGATTTTAATAATGAGAATATTCTCTCAGGAACTAAAGATTTCTGAATCAACTTTCATTTGCGAAAATCAATAAAAAATATTTCGGCCATTTTTTTTTTTGTGATTCTACACTGTTTTATTTTTTATGCAATTAAGCTAAGATTAATGTATAAATCTTATTGTCTAAGTTATTTAGAATGTAATTTATTTTGTATTTCAGGATTATTGGTTTATATAAATTTCATCTATCAAAAAAATATGAATCTGTATTAGTAAATTAAACAGATTCTGATAATAAACAATTTCAAAATATGATGTTTTAAAACATTCATTATTGAACTAATGTATTCCTTAGAAAGCACTATGTCCAATATTACCAATTTCAGTCATATACAAATTGTATATAAGTATGATGACTTATTTACAACTCCATCTACTTATTTGCTAAATACTGTGGTAGGATCTGTTGCATGTTGCAATGGCATTTTGGGTAATATTTTTAACATAATGACCTTTTGTAAAATAAACTTGCACAGATGTATGAAAACTCTATTTGTAGTCATTTCTTTTACAGATTTATTATTATATGTTTGTATTTTACCGGTCATTATTTATCATTTTTGTATTTTGCTTCCCAATTATTTATTTGTTTTATATTACAAATATGCGTTTTTTAGCTTTATGGCTTGCCTGACAGCTTTTGGTTTACAAACTATTTTTATTATAACTATTTTTCGTCTCCTTTCATTAACAAATCCTCAATTCTACCATAAGATTTCTACTAATAAAAATGTGACCAATATATTACTTCTGTTTTTTATATTAACTCTCTTATTCTGTATTCATAATCACAATTATTTAACAATAGTTTTAGTCGAATATAGAGGAAAATTAGTCAACATTATTGGAGTGGATATCGATTACATAAAATGCCGTTTATCTCACGTGCTTATGGCTGCGCACCTTTTATTTTGCTGCAGTGTGCCCTTAATTGGTTCATTTTGCTTAAACTTTAAAATTTTTATTGAATATCTCAAATTGCTAAAACGCAGACAAGATCTTGGTTTAAATGAAACGTCAATTGTGAAGGAAAGAACTATGTTTTTACTTTTAAACAGTTTAATATTTTTGTGTGCAGTTTCTTTATGCCCTTGGGCTTTCTTCATTTTACAACTGTCACATTTGAACTTTCAATCTATGGCCATGTTAGAAAGCGGAGTGAAAAGTTTTTATTGTTACATTTTGTCATATTCTTGTTCTTTTCATGTTAATATTATCACCAATCGTGATTTCAGAAAGACATTTTGGTATTACGTTCTGCATATTCGTAACAGAGTGAGGCCTGAGGAAAATTGTTAAAAATGTTATATTTTTTGCTTCATAAACAATAGATATTTAGATTTTAGAAAACTGTTTACTATTTTAGTTTATAGTTAGTTTTACTTGAGCTCGTAATTTGATTAAATTTTACACATATTTCTAAATCTTAAAAAAAGTTGCCAATGATTTTTCTCGAGGAAAATTAATCGCTAGAATCTTTCATATTTCAATTCTTTCTATAAAAATCGCTTCAGCAATCGTGAATCGAATATATTTTTCATATTCTTTTCTATGTAGTTTGCAACATATCTACGTATTATTGAGCATATTCTCAAGAAGAGTTATTAGAAAATTCCTAAAATTAAAATGCTTTTTTTAATTTATAGAAATAAAACTTTATGTATAAACAATAAATTTTTAAACGAATATTTCTGGTTTTGGGTTTTAGTTAATTAGGCATATATAACATAGATTATATATAAAAACCTGTATTATATATATATTTAAAATACTTCGAAAAATTCTGTTAATCTTTAAATTAAAGATAATCTCAATAAGAATCAAATCCAATTACACGTAATTAGAGAAATCTCTATTAATTAAATAATTAACAATGAAGAAAACTTTTGCATTGGGCTGCTGAAAAATTATACTTATTTTAAAATAAATAGGCTTTGAGATTAGACTTTCATGAATATAAAGATAAAAGAGAATGAGCATTTATATATATATTCACACATTCATTTTTTCTCTAAAAATTACTTCCCTGATCATTTTAATCATTAGGCATATTAGAAAGAAGACGTATATATAATGCCTCACGGTTTTGAACTCACAAATAAATGTCAGCAAAATCTGTATGCGATTTAATGACTATTAGTAAGCAATTTATTCGTGTTGGCTTTAAACTTATGTTTCCACTACATAATATAATAGTTTATATTTTTAGCCTATAGCCATTTTTGTCATATTGTATATATTACGGAGGAAAAATGTTTTTTTAAAAATTAGACTGGTATGTCAATGTCAGGGAAACAATTGCGCTATTGTGAAATTATGTTACAGCAAAGAATTTAATCTATACTTTCTAAATCGCAAAAGTTTCTAATTGCACATAACAAAAATTTTAATAATTTGATTAAACCCAGATAAGAAAATAAGACCTGGAGGTGAAATAAGAAAAGAAAATATTTACTGACTTCCTATCTATTGTGCATGTTTCCAAAATTAGAAATAAAATATGAAATTCCCAATATGAAAAGCTAAGTGAAAGAAGAGGAAGGAATTTCTTTAAACACTATAAAAAGTAACGTTTTTTTTTTTTTATTTACATTTTATTTGTTTTGAAGGAAGCTATGCAAGTTGTCCAGCTAGTATATTCATAATTCCTCTCAAGAACTTTTTCCCCACGACTGACCTTACATCTATGAACGTAAATGTATCCAGTGCCCCATGGGAAGAATGCTGCAACCAACTCGCCAAGGACATAATTCTAAATGTTCAAACTTTTGAAATTGAACTATCACAACTAACAGTCAATGTGCAATTAAGAGTAGACTCTGTTTCAGGTGAATGATCTGCAAGTTGGCCAATTATTTACCTGAACTCAGGCCAACCAACATGTATCTTTTGCTTTGGAATCCATCTGATGGATCGTGTCTAAAGTGTGGACTGGGTAAGTACGAACTGTACTATTATGGCGTAATTGGACTCATTGTAGTAGAAATGGTTAGGAAATTGTGTTTAAATTATATCACAAACAGTAATATTAGTGAAAGAAAAGGGATAAGATAGTATTTCATTTTATAAATTATGTAAATTAACATGTACTTTATGAATTTACTATATTATTTATGTGTATTTATTATTACTATTTAGTCACTAAAATTAACATGTATTTTATGAATTTACTATATTATTTATGTGTATTTATTATTACAATTTACTCACTAAATGATTTAATGAAAGTTGATTCAATCTAGTAGGGCTGATTATGTCTTAGAACTTTTATATAGATTTTGATTAGTGTCTTTTATGGGATATAATTGTCTAATTAAACTATAAGAGAGAAAGATTTAGTATTCTTATCAGATACCATATTGTTATACGCACCCAGATTTCTTTCTGATCGAAAGAAGTACTCATTTATAAATTTGAATAAAAGTAATCTCTACATCTTGTTTAAATTAGTTTGCTTATTTCTTGTGTTTTGTTCTGGTATTGTCTTGCCACAAATCAACATTCTCTATTTCCATGATAAGATACTGATCTATGGTTTATATTCAGTTCACATATACCTTTCAGGAATGTTATTGTATGACATTATCTGTATACATAATATTCATTTAGAGCTAAAATTTATGCTTGGTAATAATTGATTGTAATCAACTTTAAGTATAGAGAAAGCACTTTGTAGGTGGATTTAAATAATGATTGAATCACTTGATTATATTTCCTTAAAGTATAAGATTAATAAACTTTATGTAAAACTAATTCTTATGTTTGTGTATGTTTTTATTTTATTTTATTAATTGACCTAATTGAATATTATATCTATCAAATGTTATTCATCTATTATCTTTTCACTATATTAAAGGAAGTAATAAAAAAAAATTTTATGAGGTGGGTATTCATGTATATAAATGAAGGGTTCTATTTAGTCATATTTCTTGATAAAAAAATAAAGCGTTGATGGCCTAGTGGTTAGCATAGCTATCTTCCAAGCAGCTAGCGCGGGTTCGCTTTCCGGATAACGCATTTGACATATGAAATAAATCAATAAATAAATAAATTGTGACCAGCAACCTGAAGTTGGAAATGAGAATATCCCTATGCGTTTTAAACCATATTATGAGTTTATTAAATTTAATTTGCATTATATAAACAGTATACATTCTCTTGATAGATGGCTCTATTAGTCGTTCTCAAGCATACTTACTAATAAATATAGTGTAATGTAATTCCAATTGAGATAACATTGTTTAACTTTTCTATAAGGAATACTTTAAATATTTTGTGTTTTCTACAAATAAACATGTGTTAAATATTATTTCTAATTCTTTTTAATTCTTAAAATCACATATGCTATTGGAATTAGACCCTTAATTTACTCTGACTATTCGGAACTAACCTCCCCACTCCCCTCTAAAAAGTAGCCCAATTAAAAAAATACATATAAACAAATAAGTTGAATTTTTTAAAAGTTAATTATATATACATATGTAATCGAATAGTTTATGCTTAAAAGTTTCTAAGAAATCCAATCCCGGAAGACTTAGAGCTGTGTCACTAATCATGTAATTTGAGATTCGAAGTCTGCCAATTCACCGATGTATCAAAACATATGAAGCCAAATTAATAAATTTTATTAATAAAATTATTAACATACTGGTTTCTGTCAAAGTTGTGAGGGTGGTTAGTTTGACACATCAATTAAACTAATAAACATCGCATGATAAACATTTCCTATGCTTGCTCATAACTGTTCTCAAAACAGGCAAAACTCTCTATACCTATTGCCACTCAGTGCCCAAAGTAATCAGTGGATGCCAAAAGGTTTGTGCATAAAATCCCCATCTAGTGCCTACTCATCAAATATCCCCAGACTAGTTTCTGGCTTGTGGCCTTTGTCAGTGAGGAGCCTTGCATCTAAGAGAACTGCACCTAGATCTTAAGATCCTAAGATCTTAGATCCTAAGATCTAGGTGCAAATCTCTCAGATCCAAGGCTCCTCACCGATGAAGACCACAATCCAGAAACTAGTCTGAGGATATTGGATGAGTAGACACTAGATGGGGATTTTATGCACAAGCCTTGGCATCCATTGATTACTCTGGATTGCACTGAGTGGCAATAGATATAGAGAGTTTTGTCTGTTTTGAGATCAATTAAACTGTGAATAATTGGCTATTTATATATTCTGAACAATGATAAAGATATATGTGAGAAATTGTGCTCTTGGTCAACTGATGAGTGCTGGTTCAACCCCAAATGTGCATCCCTGGGATTATATATCATCTTCATGTATATTCTGGACATATTGAAAGTGGGTAGAAACCAGTCCCTGCCTTGAATGAGATTACACTACAGAAATATTATTCATTAAGTGGCTAATTTAGAGTCTAATGAATGGCTAATAAAATTATTAATATACTTCCATCAATTGGTTTATATTAAAGTTGTAAAGACAGTAAGTTTGACACATCAATTAATTTGTAATAATTGGCTATCTACAGTATGCTGAACAAAGATAACAGTATGTGTAAGAGATTGTGATCTGGTCCAACTGAGTGCTGGTTCAGCATGAAATGTGCATCTTAGGGATCATAAAGTTTTTTCACGTGTCTTTGGTCATATGTTTATGATTACATCTCTCCACAAGGTGTTAAAATGAATAGAAACCAGTCCCTACATTACATGAGAGTTGGTGTAGTAAAATTTATATTACAGAAATATGATACAAAACTAAAGATTGTTTAATTATCAAATAGATTTAGTTGTAATTATCAACAATTTCATTAAGCAGTTAAACTTTATAGGTTTACAAGAACTTAACAAAGCATACCATCAATTATTAAATAGGTTTGGGTGAGATTATTAAACTCTTCTGCAGTCAAGATATATATATTTAATAAAAAACAATCTAACGGTATTAAATGAATAAAAACAATTATATATATAACGTAATTTCAAATTAAAACATAACATATCGTAATGCAAGTTTAAAACATAGAATGCAAATTGTATAAAATAATAATTAACATAAGAAATAATATATACATACACCCACACAAGATTTTTAAATCAGTCATCCTTATTTAAAAACTTAAATGCATTTAAGTTGTTTTTGAAATTACAATATATAAATTGTTGGTGAAATAAAGTGAATATTTGTTATGTTTAAACTGAGATGTAGAAATTATTATTGAGAGCGCAATTTTATTTAGAAACAAGTTTTATTAATTATAATAATAAAAAGTTATATGGAAACCAGACAATATAGAATATAATATGCTTTCACACTGATACTTGTTTATGTTGTCATTTTACTGGGATGAACTAAAAGTATTGGTTGATGAATTTAGTTATTATCTAATACGACAGTTTGATGACATTAAGATGATATGTTGTGAATGTAAAGTAAAAGTCATTAATATGTGTATCCAGTATAATTATTTTTTTTAATGTAATTTGTTTCTTATTTTTTAATCTTCCACAATAAAGTGATTAATAATTAACATAGTTATAATCAGATATTAATTATTTTGTGTGTACATGCATAAAGCCACATTATACAAAATATTTTGATAAATTCCCAAAAGTAAAGTAAATGTTCCAAGAATATAATATTTATTGATGGATGAAATTTGATTATCTTCATGATTTTTTAAATCGTGATTCGTTTAACTTATATTCAGTATCGATTTATCCCAGATCATTGGAGTTTATATTCATGTTTTAGTAGTAATATTACCATATTTAACTATTAAGTTATTAGTCTTTTACAATAGATTTTGTCATGATAATAGAGAAAGGCAATTTGGAGTTCAACTTCATTTTTGTAAATTGTTTTCTTCATACTAGCAAACTATTTGTAATTAGTATAGGTGGCTTTTTTCGAGTCGATATATTGGAACTGTAAATATGTCATAAACTGCGGAGCTTCAAGTTTATCGATTATAGCTCCAGCTTTGTTATTTCTAATAAATAAACTTATTATGAACGCCTGAACAATAAATAATCTGTTATTTATTTTTGCCCTTTATATTACTATGGTGGTTATATATTACTATGGTGGTAACCTATGGAGTTCGCGATCCATGGATGTTTCAACTCTGTCATTTTCCAGTATCGAAACTTTTTAGCAAGCGATAAATTATTCGTAAATATTTATTCAGTAGCCTGATAACGATATTAAAATACAATGAAATAATTTGTTTTACAAGCACCGCATAAATATTTTATATTTAAAATTTAAATGATATAATGAAGTTTAGTAAATACATTACTGATTACATGGTACAAATTAATTAATTAATTAATGGGTGTAATATTTTTTTTTTACTATTATTCAATTTATTGTGAACTTCTAAATGTCCCGATTTATATATTTGGGGATACATTTTTCCATATTGAGAATCACTAAATTTAGCATCAGAAAAAAAAACCGTTTTCAGCAGATGTTTTGCAAATAAGTAATCTGATACTTTTTCAAATTTTTCATTTCTAAAAATTATTTCAAAATAGGTAATTATCTTTTTGTAATGTCATGATTTTTTCTATTCTTCATTTTGTATGTCATAAATAAAAGGTTGATGTTTTCCGAGTGAACATCATTACATATAAGATTACAAACGTGTTATCCAAATATAACTCAAAAACTTTAAAAACTACATAGTCACGCTAAGATAATTTAACACCATATTAGATCGCATTAAAGTGCACAAAAACTATTTTATATGAATTTTGAAGTAGTGACATAATTCAGTCTTCACAAAAATTCGATGTAAGCATGAAAATTTATGTAATGCTTATTGATATACTGTATAAGTAAAATTTTAAAATTGTCTTCTAATAACCCATTGCAAAAAGGTATATTAACAAAATGGCCTTACTTACTGTCAGCTGCTTTACTCTCTTTCCATGAATAGTTATTCATTTTCCCAATTAATAATTTGATGACTACCAAGATTATTTAAGGATCACCCATTTTAAAAAAATTTAAACCTATCAGGTAATCTGAAAAAAAAATCCAAATTTTATTCAGCCAGGATTTAATAGTTTAAACTTGTTTAAATAATAAAAAAGTTCTGAGGAAGACTGTTGAACGGTTGAATGTATTAACTATTTTGAAGGATTAAATTAAATACAATATTGAATTACATTCTGTTTGTGAAAATACAATATATGGGTAAAAGAACAAACAGATGCTATTAACCTTGTTGAAAGAATTAAAAGTCTGAAGTGGAGTTGGGCTGGATATATTGCTAGATGAGATGATAATAGATAAACAATTAAAATGTTAAATAGAATTTCAAGAGATTGTAAAGACCAAAAAGGACCACATGTAAGATGGATGGATGAAATAAGAAAATGTGCAGGGGCGATGTGGAGAAGAGAGGCTAGAGATTGGAAGAGATGGATTGAACTTGGAGAAATCTTCATCCAACAGTGGAATGATAATGGTTGACAATGATGATAGCCAATGCAGGAAAGTTAATAAAAGAAAATCAGAAAATATAAAATTGTTCAACTTACATTTCATCACAAATAATTTTGAAGATGATATCACATTTATCAGATTTACTAGTAAAAATTATAATGCACTGTAACTTTCAATAGTCTAGCAAGAACATATTGAAAAAAGAGAGCTAATGTTCTATGTTATCTTGAGTACAAATGTTTTTTAGGTTTCTGCTGCTAATAAATTTTCATAACAAATTAAAAATCCTAAAGAATGAAAAAACTATTTAAAATAATTTTTTTTATTCTGTTTAATTTCTTATAATTTAATTCTCGTTATTAACCATTAATTATGATGATATGGAAGCATTTTTAGTATTTTGATCAGCAGCTAATATAGGTTTTGACGAGAGATTGTAGCAAGTTATTTTAAATTCTAGATAAAACCAATTATTTCGATCTCTCCCCAAAAAGATAAAAACTTGCCAACATTAACAAAAATAAAGCCATACCGTTGATTATTTTTCACAAAAATTTCTACTTTGAAAAAAACTATGACTTTTACATCTTAGCATTGTGTCTCTCATTGAGCTTTGCACATAAGCTCACTTCCTGGTTTATTTTATAATAGTACTGACTCTGATGGATGGTGACATATTGTTTTCTGATACTTAACCTATATAAAGCTCCAATATTCTCTCATTCAAACTAATATCTATATTTTTACGCATTTTATTGGGAGCATAAGACAGTTTCTATTAATTTTATTTCTTAGAAAATTTATATGGATGGAATGCTTTGTGGAGAATAACTAAAAGTTTGTAATCTTTAAAAGATAGTAAAAATATATTGTATTTCTTAATTAAAAAGGATTATGGCATTAAATTATTTTATTTATTTATTCTATTCGATACTGTGCGAAGTTAATATGTGCTTTTTTTACTCTTGTAAACTAATTATAGATAGGATATTCCATTCTAGACACTCTTAGTTCAAGTCTTAAACTATGACATTATAATCTAATATGATGATTTGAACATTAACGCATGTAAAACAGAATAAACTCATTGTATCTGACATTATTAATACATTTTTGCAATAACGTACAAGAATTTCTCTACTTGCTCATATATTTTCAAGAACATTCTCTTTCACCTATTCCAATGCCATCTACTATAAATTTAATTAACTAATAGACCTTAGATGGGGTGGTAACATAATATCCAACACCAAACTGTTTTCTGCCTCTTGTCTTTATCATTAAAAACTTAGAATTGAAAGTTGTATCTAATGCATTTATGCACTTAACCGTATTATAATTTTTCATACTATTCCATATAATATCCTGAAATTTAAAAATACTAAATTTTTTAAACTAAGACATATAGTCATATAAATTAGACATTAACTCAGCTTCTATGCTTCTATGAATTTTAGTGATTGCAATTTTTATGCAAGTTGTAGACCTAACCACCAATATCACATGACTTTCTGAATCTTTTATGCTTCTAATAGTAATTATCTTTACTCTAGAGGATCCACTATAAGCTTGAATAAGCAAAAGATACCAGATTATATGTTGCTAAATGTAAGTTTTTTGTTGCTGATTATTAAGTGAATCAATACATCGTAAGACACTTCCAGCTTATTTTTTAAGGGGTGCTTAAAGTAATTGCTAGAAATCACCTCTATTCCTCTATTTTAGTATTAATGAGTAATCAATGCACACTATTTGAGACCAACCAAATTTCCAGACTATTATTCTTTTCTAATAAAAAGAATGGGGTCATCTTTAGATCCTAGTTAATGGTTTAAAGTTTTGATCACCCTTATATTTTCAACCAATGTAACTTGATTATCTAATTATATAAGTTGGGTACTATGAAAGCAATTATCCATTTTAAAGGCCTCAGTTATACGCTATCCACATCATTTGGCAAATGTGGTATATAGAATGGATTACTCTTTTTAATATAGGTGTTAAAAAGTTAGAATTAAAAGTGTCTTTAGTTAGTATATCATATTTTCTTACTCTTCTCAAACTGCAGGTTGATGGCCAGCATAGCTCTCCAGCCTTCTTTGGCAAGTTTTTTTTTTCAAATTTATAAGACCATTATCCTCTGTACATTCATATATTATTATCTTAGGTCTTCATCTTGTGGGATTCCTTTCTATCATTCTCTTCAACTACAATTCACTTTGTTTTACATATCTCATTAAGTAACCTATCATATTGATAACTCATCTTTTTCAGATCCAAATATTTTCCATGCCTCCGACTCATATAAGGCTACATTCCAAATATAGTTATTGATGAAGTACTTTTAATGTACATAACTAAGGCTAATGACTATTTTTTTTGACTTCGAGTTATACCTATATAACTATGTAAGCATATTGACTTAGATTCAAAATATTGGTGTGTCTGATCTTCTATGTCATAGGCTTTTTGATATAATAGAAATAACAATAGCTTTCAATGTTGATGTGCAAATGAATATTCTTCACTGAGAAAGGTTAATAACCATAAATTACCTGAAAATTTGGTTTGTGCTGCCATATATTATTCACTTTTAACTCGTACTTTAAATAAATACTTTATTAGGTTTTCAATTGCCTTGTAATTCCACAAGTGTTTAATATTTTTCAGTAATTTTCATATGGCATCATTTAATAATATTTTGCAAAATACAGAATGAAACATTAAATAAGGTATGGGTTCATCTTCTTTTCACATACATGTATTTAGAAATCTATATCTACTTACAACATATAAATTCTTTTATTCTTATCATCAAATCTTATGAGATATTCTCTTTATGGCAATCCGTTCATTAATTATTTAAACAATATTAGAAATCTTCATTAAATGTAAAAATTATACAAGAATCAATAGTGAATGTGAATATTTGTGCTTCATTTAAAATCAAATCTGAACTTTTAGCTCAGAAAGCGTGCATGAAATGACTTGAGTTGTCATTACAGAGTTATTTGAGATATGTTTAACACTGCATGTCCTGTATAATTTAGAGTAGTAATAGACTTATATATGGCTTATAGTGATTAACCATGATTCCAGCTTTGTCATTTCCATTTTTATGAACTCTTGAATCATAACAGTTCATTATTATTATACTATATATTTTATCGCAGTGATAAAACAGTTGACTCTGGGATTAAAAATCTATGGATTGTACCCCCAGTTCTGTTACTTTTGATACTTAAGCTTAAGCTTTATGTGAATTCCTAAGCAATAAATCATCCATTTATATTTATTTAATGTAGTTTAATGTAGTGGTAGTTTGGTGGATTCTGGAACCCTAAGTTCATGGATCATGGCTTCATTTGATTATTTATTTACATTGCAAAATATTAGGTATTTCTGCTTAATACAGCAAAACAATGCTTCTATTAATATATAACAAATTAAAATATGGCCACTATCATTTGTTTTTGAACAAGATAAAAATAATTGCATCATTGTAATATAAATACAATGTCATGTGAAATTTACTAAGTGAAGTGATGTGATGCACTGTGATTTTTCCATATACAGAGTCAGAAATCTCTCAGCAACTATGCCTAGAGAAACCTGTTAGCCAATCTGACTTCCCTTTCCATTTCCTATCACAAGTTTGCCCATATTCTTCTCTATCCTGCTCCATCCCATTTCCACAACATAATTTTACCTCATGGTCTTTATATCTAAAACCCTCTTGTCTTTTCCCAAACTCAGCATAAAAATCAATAACCCACTTTCTGTATAATCACTTTGTTCATATTTATTCTTCCACAACTTCATTATTTGTACCCTTTCTGCGTTCAGACATTTACATTCAATTAAAATATGCCTAATATTTTCTATGCCTCCCTTACACAAATTGTAGACTAAATCACCCATATTTTTCTATTTACATGTATATTCTCTTGTTGCTAAAGATCCTGTTTTAGCCTTAAACAATAAACTACTTTCCTTGCTATTAACTCACACCCAATGTTCTGTTTACTTCTATATATATTTAAACTCTTTTTACTCTCCATACTAGTTCTCCATCTCTCCAACTCCCTATTCTTTATTAATACATCTATTCTTTATCCCATTCCTTACAACTATAACACTCAACAATCCTACTAACACAATCATCCCATCTTTTGTACAAGTATACTGATATAAATTCTTTATCTAAATCTTTTGCATACCACAGTAACTTTCTCGCCCATCTCGTTGCCTGCCCTTTACGCATAACCCAGTTAAATACTATTCTGGATATTCTTTTATTATCCATAAACTTCAACCTACCAAATATTTTCATTTTACTCTTTGCATCTCTCATATAAAAACTTGACTATCCCATTTTTCCTTGAATTGTCTCCTTTGCTGTCCACACATCTGCATCTAATGCATGTCTTCCTACTGCCTTTTGTACTTTTTTTAAGTAATTTAATACTCTTTTACTAAAACATAATGCATCATTACCATATGTTAACCCTGCTACTGCCACTCCCTTCCATACAATTCTAAGTACATCATATTTATTATATGAGAACACTGTTAATTTCTTTATCAATCCCTTTCTATTCTTCGCTTCATTTATCATTTTTTTCTCCCATTCATCCAAGCAATTTCTCTGATTACTTAAGATGATTCCCAAATAATTATGTCTATTCACCACACTTAACTTTATATCCCCCACTAAAAATTCTTTGTCTTCTCCTTCCCTAGTATTAATCATCATTACTTTTGATTTTTCCTGATTAAGTGTAAACCCCATCTCTTTATCCACCTTTGCCCATGTCCTCAGCATAACTTCCATATCTTCCTTTCTTTCAGCACACAAAAACACATTATCCGCAAATAAAAGACCCGCCAATATATATACTCCTTTGCCACCTATTAATGATATCTCTACCCATCTTCCTAGTCTTTCTATTGCTCTCTCCATTTCTCTCAAATACAATAAAACAAAATAGGTGACAGAGGACATCCTTGCCTTAGTTCCAGCTCATTTTTAACTTTAACTGATTCTACATTCCCTAATTGATATGTATAGTAATTATTTTCATATAATTTCTTAATAATATTCACTAAAGCTCCATCCATTCCCAAATTTATTAAACTTATAATCTATTTCTATTTACTTTATCATATACCTTCTCTATATCTACAAAAACCATATATAACTGTCTACCTGTATTCTTCCTCATATCCATAAGTTGTGTAACTACAAATAAACTCTCCCCTATACGCCTATCTGATCGAAAACCTTCTTGCATTTCTCCTACTATATTATTTTCTTCCATCCATTTTGCAACTCTTCCAGCCACCATATATGAGAAAACTTTATATAGCACTAATATTACCACTATTGGTCTACAATTGTTTAACTTTCTATGATCCTTACCCTTCCCTTTAAATAATAGCCTTACACTTCAATTACCCGGAAAATCTCTCTTCTGTGCCATCTTATTAAAACATAATAGTTTTAATTTTGCCTTCTGCCCTAAATTCATTAACATATGTGCTACCCATCCATTCAATTTCTTACTTGCCTCATTGTACATTTTTTGTAAATCGTATATTCCCATTACTATATGCTCTCATGTTTGCTATCACTCTGCCCTTCACTTCTAACATTTTAATATCCATTACATACTTGTTTAAGACTATCACTAATTCTTGTCTAGCGCTACACTCTATTCCCTCATCATTTATTAATACTAATTTACTCTCCCTCACATTCCTTCTTTTAATGTATTTCCAAAAATTTTTTACTCCCATCTCTTCCATTTTTATTAATATCTTCCAAGCTATAATTATCTATTTTAGCCAACTTTTTCTAAGTACTTTTCCCATTTAGTATTAACATCTTTTTCACTTTCTTTGTTCTTAATAGCACACTTATATCCTCTGCATGCTTTTTCCTCTCTTTTACACTTTTACTAATTCTCACTTTCCTATTACTTTTATTTTTTTGAATATTCTCATTTAAAACCCTATTTGCCACTTTTTCTATTTCACCACCCCAATCCTTATACTCATCCCCAACCAACACTTCCATGAATTTTACAACTTTTATTTTATAGTCTTCTAACTTAGTCTTATCATTCACTCTCTATCCACATCTTTCACTATCCTTTTTACTTTTATTACTATTTTTCATCACATTACTAACCATTTCTATAAAGAAGTTATGATCACTATTACATACTCTCTCTTCATTATCAAACACTTTAATTTTCCGTACTTTATTCATTCCCTCTTTGTCTACTAATACATAATCTATTGTATGGATTATATTATTTCTAGGCCATGTATATTGTCCCTCATAAATATTTGATAAATTTCCAATGGTCAAATTCACTCTCTAACGCAATGATAATATCATCAAAGTTTGTTATGATAACATACCTAATTTGTTTTTTCTTAAAAGCTCTATCCAAGTACTATAGAAATCTGACTCCATTGTTGATCAGGCCAAAGAGTATATATCTGAAAAGAAATATACAATCTGTACTGAAAAGTAATATATTTGCGATTGGGAAGGTACAAATAAGTAGAAGTCAAACTAGCTATGTAAACATGTTTTTTTCCCTGTGAATCCTATCCAGTAGGTGAATATCTTATTTGGATATGTAATAATGTTTGGCAGGTATTCAAACATGTCTAATTGAACCATCTTTCTTTTTCAGGATTATTAAAGCATTAGCATATAGGAAGCACCTTTTTCTACTACCTCTCAGTCAATCATTTTCTGTAGCCTCTTTTCTGCTTTCTCGTGATAATTTCAAAAAATTGTATAGGATCTCATTTGGAAATAGTTTTGTTCTTAGACCCTTATTATATGGATGTATCACTGTATGATTTTCGTTTATTAAAAACCCATTTGATATTTTACAAGAATAACTATTAATTATTCATTTTCTTCCATAGATAACCTAAAGGTTTCTTGAAAATTGAACTCAAGATTGTGTATAACAATTGACTCTTGAATGTAATCTACCTGATTTAATTAAGAACTTTCATACGGTCAAATCCATTTCTTGCTGGGAATATTTGACTTACCTGCAGGGTATAGTCTATATTGTGGATGGTGCAGGAACTCTGATCCAGTTATCATTATATATCAGGCTGGGTGTATTCAAGAACACTTATTTTAAATATCGGATCCTATTTGTATATTTATCCAAGCTTCTTAGTATCAATTCTTACCTTTTGGCTGTTAAGTAAAGTGGCCTAGGATTTTTGTGGGAATTTTGAAATAAATTATTCATTACTAATGATATCTGATTACTGATATTAATGAAAGAATGAACATAACTTTTTTCCAATATAATATTTATAACATGCAGTGACTGTTTAAGGTTAGTTATTAAGCAGGAATCACTCTCCATAATAGTATTTTGCCTGTTTATTGCTTTTGTATACAATCAGCTAGTTTATATTGCTTTTAAAAAATAAGATTAGCATTCAGTTTTAAATTATGTTCATATTAGTTTGTACAGTTTTTTTTTTAAAAAAAGTTGTGCTATACTCTTTAAAATTATATTCACTTTAGTTTATATTGCTTTTGTTTTTATAAAATTATACATTAAACAACCTTCAATGAGATAATAACAACTTCAATATGGCTTTGGTAACTCTATCTAATATATGTGATAATGCATTTGCTATGTACAATGTCTCTGCAAATTGGATTAAATGAGATTTCATCAAAATGTTAAACTAATTCTACAAAGATTTCTGGAGTATAAAGGATGATTTTTTTTACATTTTAAACCTAATTATTTTATTGTTGATAGTAGTAATTTGTCAATATAGCGGACTGATATATAATATCATATAATGTGTGTGTTTGTAATAATTAACATTTGCATTGTCGAATGAAAAAAACCAACAAAAAATATTAACTTCAAACCTTATTGTTATTGCTTTTATGTGAAATGAAATATTATTGTCCATTAGTCTTATAATACCTTGCAGAATGTGTACTGCAATAAAATATATTTTAATAATTGATAGATGCCACAGAATATATGTAATCATGTAGATTTTCCACAGTTATAAGCATCATCGCATCTCAAAATCCATTAATTTCATATGTATGTACACTTGTTTTTGCTGCTAAGTGTATTGTTTTATGTAACTTGTATTCTATATTAACAATGTGAAATGTTTTTAATGTATTATGTTCTGATGTGAAATCTATATTAAATTACATTACTGTTATTAAGTATAAATTTTAATTACACATAAACAAATAGTTGTTTTTAAAATAAATTAGAGTAGACAAAAACAGTTAACATTTAATATAATTATATAATCTATATTAAATAAAACAATATTTAAAAAATATCAATGATGTATATTCTTTTAGAGAAGAGTCTCTCAACCTTCCATTAACTATCACCTCCTTTAAAGGGTTTTTACACACAAAAAATTTGTAAATGCTCATGAAATTTTAAAACAAAAAACTACTTTACATTTACTCTCTTTATTTAATGGGATAACCATCTAGGCTCCAGTTTTGAAGAACCCCTGATTGTAAACCGGATATTTTTTGTCATCTAAAATTTAATTTTTACCCTCAAGGGGGCTATTTCACCCCATTTAGAATCCCTAATTTACAGTAATAAGCCCTACTTTTAGACAATGTTTGATATGCTATAACATTTTGACTAACACATAATTGTCAGTTTGAATCAAAGCCATCTTATTTCTCTAGTAATTGTTTTGAGTTTAGATTATTATGTAAATTGAATACTAATGACCTAAAGGATTTATTATAATTAGTTCATAATATAATTCTGATAATAACATTTCAATATTAATGTCTTAAAATGGTAACAAGAAACACTGTCATTTATGACATTCAAAATCTTACAGTATGATGAACAGTCACGGGTCTTTATTATTCAAATATTTTCATTTAATCTACGTTCTTTAGCTAATATAATATATTTTTGCTCAAGAATTCTGAACGTAACTACTGTGTTTAAATATTCAAAACTTCAATAATAATATTGTCAGGATTGCTTCGGAATAATATGTATATGAATGAGTATAAAACAGAATGTTTTAAAGAGAAGACTTTGATAGCATTTATTTACTGCCATCCAATGAAAGTCAAGATTATTTTTTTTACTTAAAATACTGTAGAAAGTTTTATAAGTATTGCGTGCATGTATTTTATTGATACATATGACTTTTTACAAAAAAAAAAAATGTTTGAAAATAGTTAAATTTGTAAACACTTTTCAATTTTTAAAATAAATAGCAATGAATGGATCAAAGAAGATTGACTACTAATCATTTTTATGGTGAAGGAAAAGGAAAAGATCATCTAAGTTCTGGAGAGACGATTTCATTGAAGAAATAAAATTTAAAAATTTCAGTCAAAGACATTGTAGATCAAATGCAGAAAGGTATTTGCAAAATAATATAAAAAACATTTTAGTTGACTTTAAAAAAAAAGAATTTTTACTTTTGAATAATAATAATAAAAATCACTTTGATTTTGAGGAAAAAAATACAGCGTTTAAAAAGAATAACTTAGTATTTTGAAGAAATAATACAGCTTTTGATTAAAAATATATCTAAGAACTTTGTGTAACTACGAAAATTTTAATATTTAGAAAATGCATAAAATATTGTCCATTAATATTTCATTGACTAAAGATGACTAATGTATTTTCCTGCTTTACTTATAATCAGGTTTCAAATTTGAAATGATGTTAGATTTGGAAAGTTTGAAAGTAAAATCAAAATGATTTTCAAATGATGATCCCAACGGTCAATAAAATATTTTTTCTATTTCTTGAGAAATAATCTTTCAAGCTCATAAAGAAATGTGTTTGTTATAATTTGAAGTAATTTGTGAGTTATTTTTGAAGATTTTTAAACACTTCCAAAAACGAAAATTATTTTTAAAGAGTAAGTTATAAGTAAATGTTATAGAGCTAAACGTATTCACAAATACATCTGAGCAAAAAAAGAATTACAAATTACAAATTCACTCATAGGAAATTTAAAATAAATCAGCTACAGAGTTTAATTATACCATAAACAAATTAAATAGGGTTGTATTTAAACTTTTATTATATTTGTTAAGGAAACACAATCTATACAGCGTGGTTTCTGTTGTTTAGTACAGTGTTTCCCAACCTGTGGTACGCGTACCACTGGTGGTACGCGAGTTGCTGGTTGGTGGTACACGAAAAATAATCAATAATGGCGGACATAAAAAAAAATTAAATCATAAAAATATAGAAACGTTTTTTCCTATAATTCATAAAAATTATTTTAATTAATAATATTATACAGTAAAGTTGTTAATATGTACAGTCGATAACGATCTTTAATGTTAATGATAAAATTGAAAGTATGATTAAGAAATTAGATTTTTGGAAACAGTAATATATATAAGTATCGAAAACAATCAACTGGAAGTATTCGAAACTCTACATATTTTTTTGTTTGAAAATAAGGTTAGTCTGTCTCAAGATATACGAGAAAATATAATAGCACATTTAACAGGATTAAAATTGTCTTTTATGGAATATTTTCCAAAACCCGAAAACACAAATGATAATTGGATTTCAAACCCCTTCTATGCAGAAAATTTATAAAAAGCTACATCATTATCAATAGAGGATAAAGAAAATTTAATAGAATTATCATGTGACAGAACTTTACAAGTAGAATTCAAACGACACAATCTAATTAATTTTTGGTTAAACATTAAATAATATGAACAACTTTCTGAGAAAGCTCTTAAATTATTATTACCGTTTACTACGGAATTAGTAGGAAGAGCTTTTTCTTCATATATTTTTTTTTTTAAAAAATAAGTATGGAAACAGATTGAACGCAGCTGTAGAACCAAATTTCAAAAAATTATGTTGTTCGAAACAAGCACAAAGATCTCATTAAATTTATTTTATAAAAATATTTGATTATGATAAGAAAATATACTAATTGTTTTTTTTATAATTTTGTGTTTTTATTAAAACCATTTATTAGTAAACAAAATATGACAAAATAGTAGATAAATAATGAGTTGGATCAAGGCAAATCAATCTAAATTATTTAATTTGAAAGAATGTATCAGAAAAGGATCATACCCAGAAATTAGAATATCATTAATTCTTGATCATCTATTGTGGACTACTAGATGTAAGCTAGTATTTAATCATCAAAATTTTAATCCTATTAACTTCATGCTGAACAATATAAAGAAAACAAGAACAAGAGATAGCCTGATAACCCCTGACGTTATTTTTACCATGACTTGGGATATGCTGGATTTATCCTCTCCATGGCCCAACCAATAGCAAGATGCTCCAAAAAAGAGAAAACAGACTCAAATTCGGGAAAACCAAATGAAGGAATGAGAAAACACTTTGAACAAAATATGTACCAAATAACCTTTAATGTAATAATGTAATCTTTAATAAATTATTTTGGAAAAAAATATGAAACTTTGAACAAACACATACATATAAATATGTTACAGTGAGTTTATAATTTCAGTGAGTTTATAATCTGGTGTGACGTTTAGGCGTGTTTCAATGTAATTTGTCTCATTATGAGATGTGAATACATACATGGTCACCCTATAATATATATAATGCAAATAAAATAACACACTCACAATAACAAATTTCATAAAATACAATCATTTTTACGAAGTGGTACAATTTAGCGTGATGTACTACCAAGTGGTACGTGAGCCAAAAAAGGTTGGGAAACACTGATTAGTACATTACAATTTTCATTTCCTTTTTCAATGCCATACTTGATCATTGTTGTGTGGATTATATCAATGATAATCGATTCCAGAAATTATGTAATAGAAATATTATTTCATTTTCACGCTTAATTGCTTAGTAATCTACTTGACATTTGGTCATCACTATAGTTAATTGTTTTCAGTCTATGTCATTGTACTATTCAACTCCTGAAGTACAAAACACTAAAGACAAGTTCATTATTTGTTTACATATATATTTGTAATATTCTTTCTAAAGTGTTTAATTTGGTCTGTTTTCATTAATTGAGATTTTCTTTATTATATATATATAGAAATTGGGTACTCGCAATTTAAAGCAAATATATATATATATATATAGTTATGTTTGGATATAGTAAAATAGTGTATATATATATATACATTAATTAAAATTTATTAAGTTAAGCATAAGTTTGTAATGGGCACAATTTGGTGACAAGTGTAATTATAGGTTGGTTTGGGTAAGATTGTAAGCTACCCTTACAATATACAGTATATATATTGTAACCTTCCACTTAGCTAGATAGAGCTGGAGGTGGAGAGGGAGTGACAGAGAGAGAGAGAGAGAAAGAGAGAGAGAGATTTGCATAAGTGTAATAATTTATTCTCCCGGGCACCAAATTGTAATTATATCCATCAGCTGCTATATCAATTCGAGATCATCATCACTCGACAAATTGTAAGTCCGTGGGGGAAGCAAGTTATCAAAATTTTCAAAAATAAAATACAATAATGGGTGGATTCATTCCATTCTTTCTAAAATACTATATCTTGTGTCTGGAAAAAGTGACAGTATTCATTTATAATTTATCTTTAAAGCGCATGTGCATTGGCTTAATCGCTAATATCGCTATTACAATAATTTAAGTTGTAAATTGTATGTTTAGTGCTCATCTTGAATTCAGCAATTATGAAATAAATAAATTAAATGATAAATTATTGAAATCTGAAAAACCTCTCCACCACAGACTCACCAATAAGTCAAACGAATTCAACACAGCTGTATGATCCCTCGTGGTGGCTACGATGATTCCATTTCCCTATTTCGTATGTTTAGATTAATGTGAATGGTTTGGTAATCTATGGAGAGAATCTCGAGAATCAGACCCACAAGAAATATTAGTAAGTCTTACTACCCAAATAAAAGAAGAGAAATCTCCACTCACCCCCCCCCCCCACATACACACATATTAATTATCTCTTTATTCTCCACATAGACCGGCCTCCAAGTTACACTTAATTTTAATTTAATAATAATTTCCTTTTTAATGTTTTTGTTTTCCCCACCACATCTCTACCACCGAGCATGGCTCTCTCCAATACTATCTTTCAAGCACATACAGAAGCAGAAGGGATGATATTCTCAACTCAATAAACTCGTTAATATTACAGTTTACAGTCAGTGATAACCTCATGATTTAAAATTTTTTGATTGTACATCTCTCGTTCTCAGGGTCCCGATTTATGGTGTGGAGCTTTAATTACTCGCTTCCAAATTTATTGCAGACCACTGACCACTATCCCAGTGAATTTAAGTCAAATAGACATACATTTATTCCGGAAGTATTCGTAACTAAGAATAACAATCCTAATCATAATAATAAAAATAAGTATTAGAAACTACTAAACGGTTACTTAAAATGAAATATTTGTTTACTCTAGATTTTGATTGGATTTTCATCGACTTGGAATGCCTTCAAATGTCAAGAGTAGAAAAAAGATTTGATGTCCATTCGCGACATTAGTCATAGTGCAATAAACTATATAAACTAAAGAGTAAATTTAAAGTTAAATTCTTCTTTTAGGTGTTTGCCATATGATCGTTATAATTCCAAATATAAATAAATGTTTTAGCAGATTAATTCTCAAATCTCTACAAATGAATAATAATAATAAAAATATTAATTCAGTAGTAATATTTAATAAGGATATTTCGTGATACATCTGTACTGGAAAGCCTGGAATATTTTCTACAATTTTCTGTATCAGATTTCTGGAATAAGTGGATAGCCAAGCATTAAGACACAACATCGAAGTTTAAATTCAAAACGCAATTTTTATTAACACATTAACAATAACTAATGCAATAAAAAATACAAACACCAAATGGAAAAAGAAAATAACGAAATAATAATCATAAAACATATTTATAATGGATCTACATTGGCTACTGATTACAAGTTCTTTCTGGGCTCATCTCATCTAAGACATAACCCTCGTCCCAATATCAGTACTTATATTCTAGTACTGGGGACAAATAACTCCTATATTTTACACTGTTTAATGAATGGTTTCGACCCATGACCTATTGGTTAAGATACCAATTATTTTCTTTTCTGAAGCAGAGCTTCATAAGTACTAATATTACAAATTAGCCCTTATTAAATTAAATTAATGTTTCTTTTCTTCCCCCTAAGGAATTCACCTATCTTAGAAATTACTCTAAATTTTGATATTTAAACTTATGACTAATTCTATAAGCTATTATTCTCCATAAACTTAAAGCTTCACTTCTAGTCGATAATTGTATAATAATTTAAGAAAATACATTCATGCACCCACCCCTCAGATTGCATACTATGTCACCACCTAGAGTTTCTCTAGCATCGTCTCACCGGTCCAGCGGTGACTTGCTTCAGAATAGGCTGGATATGATGCAAATTGGTTGTCCGGATTCGAATTAGGAACTTTAAATTGGAGTAATTATCAGTTCTAGAACAGCTACAAGATAAGCTCAGTTATACTATATGTCAATTTCTGAAATATGTTTTATTTATAATTCCTAACGCAAATAACTAGTCTCAACTAATATATAATGTCCTGGCAAAACAGTACAATATTTAAGTCAATCTCTGGTAATAAGGATAATACTCTTGTAAGAGAAAATAAATCAAGAAACGACATCTTGGTAACAGCATAAACTTAAGTGTGCTTTCTACCTGAGGCTATAAGGTATGTGAGGACCTTGTCGCTGCCCATATAGAAAAGGGTATGCTAAATCACCACTTGCAACAACCGTATAAAACATTTATCTCTTACTAGCTGGGAATATATCCTCAATCTCCAAATACTTTAAAGTTTAAATACATTTAATCGAGAGAGCTATGCGCCATCTCAGACTTCCGAGGTAGCGAGAACTTAGCTCACCTTTAACAAACAAAGGTCATTTGCACTCTCATTTAATCTAAGGGTATATTATTGATGTATGAACCAATAATTTTAAAACTAGTCTAATCTGACTTAAGAATAAATTTCATTAAAGCATTAATACTATAGACTAAGAAATGGGCATCATTTAATGTAGAGGCATCTTATCTTAACTCATTCACCCTTTAGGGCATAGCAAATCAATACATAAAATATATAAATGAACTAATAAGCATGCAAATATTAATTTCAAAAAACAACTATTAGCATAGCAATACTTGTAAACCTCTTTCACACTCCATTCCCAAGCATTCCATAAAATATATGGGTTAAAGCGATTAAATAACGAATAACATTAGGTTTTCTGTTTTAACTAAAACTTAATACCGGGTCGATGTTTTAACACCTAATTAAGAACATATAATCAATGAAATTCAACACATAACATAATAAATATATAATAATAAAAGGAAAAATTTTACTTAAAGTCTTTTCTGTGCATGGCATCATTTGTGACTGTTTTCCTTTGAAAAGTTTATCCATGTTTCAATACACATTTTATCCTAAGAAAGTCGATACATAGCCATGGCTTAGCAAATTTAAAGTATCCAAGTTGCAATTTTATTTTTCCAGATAATCTTATTGACGCTATATGTTATTTACTAAAACAAAAACATGGATTAAATAATTTTAAGATAGAATTATTTTTAAGAAATAAATTCGCAATGGATTTTAACTTTAATGAAAGCAAAATTATAACAGTCAAATCTGTTGTAATAAAGCAACTTCTTTCTAAATAAGAGCAAATTATTTGTTCTAAACTGATATTTTGTAAACGGAATGTCAGTTATATTACTTCTGCTGCTATTTAAATGTTGCAAATTGCAATAATTTTGCTTTATAGTATCTATAATATTATTATCGGAAACTGCTCAAAAACATATCAATGAAGTTGCTATATACAGTGAGAATTCATGATATTTTGTTTTTAATTCGTCCTAGAGACATTTATATAAAATTTGTTCAGAGATCTTGAATATTCTGGTCTGATTTTATAATAGCATCCATCACAAATATTTTAGTATAGCCATTTTAAAACAATGCTAGATGACTCAACCCAAACGTAATTTTTTAAATTAATTACTTTTAAAATAATACCAATCTGCATATATAAATTAACAATCTTTTATGAAGTATCTTATAAGTTTAAACATAAATCAAACATTATTAGTATTACCTTTTGGTACTTGCGTATTATTCCTGCAACCTAGGAAGATAGGACGACTTTTTACATTGCGACATTATGCCTTTATCACTTATGTAAAAAGTCGTCCTATCTTGCCTAGGCTGCAGGAATAATACCCATACACAATATTAAAAGTTTAACTTATATAATATTTTAAATAATCAATAAAATATTTGTTTATAATGTATAAATAATATGTATTATACAAATACATGCATGAACATACATGAGTATTACATAACATATACCTATCTATTAGTATTGTGAATTGATTACTTTCTATATGTGTATATATATATAAAATGTTTAAATAACTTTGCTTCTCCCTTGTTTTACTTAACTTTAAAACTGAACATGTATTCTGTATTACCCCCTCCCCCCATTTGTGTTTAATATTAAATAATGAATGATAATAATCGTGGAAAATCTACCCTATATATTGTAATGTTTTACATTGTGGTCGGACATTTCTAAAAACATAGCAATATTTCCTGATTAACCCCACCTAATATTTATTACAATTTGAATTGCCGACTGAGTTAGTTTCTTATTTATTTATGAGGGCGCCAGAGTCTGTAGACTAACCAATGTTCATCTAGCAGATTCAAAGTAAATCAAAATTTAATATTTTTTTAAAGAAATTTCCTTGGGCTTAATTTAAACAAGCATATTGGCAAAGGTAATTTATACAATTTTCCAAACTTAATAATAAAATCTAATAAACTAAATTAATAATGTAGAATGAAAAGTTGATATTAAAGATAAATATTTTATTATGACAAATTAAAATATTAAATGATAAATTGTAAATTACTAATAAATTCGAAGAACATATCCATGCTCATCCAGATAATAACATAAATCAAATAATTATTAATTCAAAAAGTTCATATTTCAATTCTCTTCTTAATTTCTTCTAGAAAGTAATCCATGGATAAAATGTATATTTAAAATAAATCAAAAAATGTCTCTAACCAATGTATTAAAATAAGTTATAGAAAAGACAAATGAATATGAGTGACCATAATACTTTGGATTTATAGATTAAGAAAGGGTATTTTATTCTATAAGCATTGCTATGGTGATTAAGTCACTAGATCTTCAAGATTTAACCTAGTATATTGTCACATAGGTGAAACTCGCCATACAATAGCACCACTCAGCACAAGCCAGAATAATCAATGGATCCATAAAGAATATTGTTATAATTTAATGAATAAATATCAAAATGCAACAGCAATGATTAGAGTACATTATGATATTAAAATAAATTGAGATCCTGCTGAACCTCATTGCACTCGTTAAAATACGTATACGACAGCCAATCAGAATGTCACGATAGGCATCTAAACAACAATCAAATCTAAACACACAACAAAGATTTTATGAGAAAAGGGCAGCCACCCTTATCTCAACTTTTCTTTCTATATATCTAAGCCAGTCGTAAGTATTTAGATTTGAAAGTTTGAAGCTTTAAATATCTTCACAAATAATTCACTGAGTCTAAATCATATACATACAATGCGAAATCCTATAATTTACTGCATAGCAGTTTTAGAATACATAACAACTACCTGCGCTTCGCAAATTAAAATATTATTTACATACTTTACTGCTTGTTATGTATTCTAAAACTGCTACGTAGTAAATTATAGACTCAGTGAGTTATTTGTAAAGATATTTAAAGCTTCAAGCTTTCAAATCTAAATACTTATGACTGGCTTAGATATATAAAAAGAAAAGTTGAGATAAGGGTGACTGCCCTTTTCTCATAAAATCTTTGTTGTGTGTTTAGATTTGATTGTCATTTAGATGGCTATCATGACATTCTGATTGGCTGTCATATACATATTTTAATGAGTGCAGTGAGGTTCTGCAGTATCTCAATTTATTTCAATTTTCAACTATCTGCACTTCACAAATTAAAATATTATTACAATATTAAGAAGAGTGCATTGCAGGACTGTTCCATGCTGCAGTTTGACAAGAGGAATTTTGTGGAATAAAATGGGAAACTAAGAAAGTAAATGTAAAGGGATATTATTTAAGCCATTTAGATTTTGAAAATGGTTGTAATTACTTGCAAATAATGTTTCAGGGCTACAGAAAAAGCTGCAAAATTTATCAAATGAAAATAAAAAGTAAATCCAAAAATAAATGCTAAAACAACTAAAATAAGATTCAAAGCATTTTCTTAGAAGAAAATAAAAATTGATAATCATAAATTAGAAGGTTAAGAACTACATATCTCTTGTTCAGCTTATTAATACAGATGGTAACATAAGAAATAAAATATATTGTAGAATTAAATTTGAATAGTGCTTTTGGTAGTACTTAATATTAAAAAGGAAATATACCTGTGTTTGAAAAGGTTCCTTATAAATGTGTTTAACCAGTTTTTATTTATGAATTTGAGATTTGGATATTTAACAGAAGAAAAATTCAGAGATTTCATACCATTCAATGAAATATAAAGACATCTATGTTAGAACTATCAAGAATGGATCAAACACAAAATACATGAATGAAAGAATAAATGTGTATTAATGATATGATTTCAAGAATTAAGAAACTGAAATGAATCTGAGCTGGATGAATTACTAGAAAAGATGGTAATAGATAAATAGTTGAAGTCTTAAACTGGAACCTAAGAGATTGTGCAAGATATAGAAAGAAACCATGTATAAAAATGAGTAGATTAAATAAGAAAATTTGCTGATGTTCTGTGGCTAAAAGGCTAGGGATTAGAGAATTTGGATTAAACTTGGAGAGATCATTATACTGCAATGTATCAATAATGACTGAAAATATTAAAGTATAAATCCCAAGATCTATATGCATACATAACTATAGACAAAGGCAAATTCAGTAAAACATATAATATTTATATATAAAACTGAGATCTACATATGTAACCAGGCACAGATGAAAAAAATTACTATTGGTAGAAAAGAATTAACCAATATAAATATATATTACTAATTATATGTTGAACTATTTGCATCATCTAATATTAAATATTGCAAGTCTTAAAAAAATCAAATTTTGTTTAAACATTCCAATAATTCCATTGTGCATTACCTCAAAATTCAATATTTAACGTCTGGATTCGATTTCCATGCTAGTATTGTCACTGGTCAAGCCAGAAACATATGATGAAGAGAGAAGAAGAATACCCCTCAAAATGTTGTGTTATATTTTGCCCTGTATGATATTGCTAACAACTGAATGTATTTGGAAAGTTTAAATAAATTTGATTTTTTGTTAATATTAGATGATGGTAATAAACCAACATATAATCACTACTAAATGTCCTCACCAGAAACATTCAAAAAGGCATATATATAATAATTAATAAAACGAGTCGTAACTTGCTTTTAAGCTTGCATTTAAATGATCACTAGATGGAGCTTACCAATAGCTCTAATCAAGCTTTATTTTATAAGTGCCTAAGCACTCTAAGCACTTATAAAATAAAGCTTGATTAGAGCTATTGGTAAGCTCCATCTAGTGATCATATATATATATTATTGTTTATTAACATATTAAATTCAGCATTACGAAAAAGTTTATTATTATAAAAAGTATGCTTCAATCATATTTATATTATTTTAAGAAAAATCTATTTGGCAGCTCAGTTGGTTAGATACTTATCTTAAAATTCAATGTTCAAGACTATAAAGATTCAAGTTCGATTCCTATGCTAGTTCTGTCACCAACCAGACTAGAAATACCTAAAGAGACAATAATGCTACTACAAACATTGTTATATACTACTAACCTATGTGCTATTATTAACAGTTGAATGCAATTGAAAAATTTAAATTAAGTTTAAATTTTTTTTAAAGACATTCAATATTTAACGTTAGATGATATGAACAGTTCGACATATAATTTCAACTATTTGGTTATATTTCTGATTAGAGTGCTTCATTTATATTAAATTCTTTTTTAAAAAAGTTAAAGGTTAAATCTTAAAAGTTAACAAAAATTGACATTGTAATTCGTCCAGCCAGAGAAATAACTTTGAATAAATTCATTTCTAATTTAAATAGAATACAAGGTATCCAATACCCAGGTGGAAGATTTCAATAAAATTCAAGTGTAAAACTTTCAAGAGATAACTTCAAATTCATCAAAATAAGCTCAATGCATCAGTTATATAAAAAAAAATTCCCATTCTAAACTTTAAAAGAAAACAAACATTTTTATTATATTTAAAAAACTGTAAGGGTAAATACAAGATATTTAAAATTGTATTGATTACCAAAATTATTTTATATATATATGATTTCATATTTATTATTATTTTGGGGATATTTCGTGTAGTAAAATGGTTAAATAGCCGACGTGTCAGTACAATAACAAGTACCTTCCTCAGAGCGTCCTTTTTCTCAAATCATAGAAGCTCAAGGTACTTGTTATTGTACTGAAACGTCAGCTATTTAGCTATTCTACACGGAATATCCCGAAAATAAAATAATATGGAATCATCATTTATCTGTGAAAATATTAGAATTAATATATATATATGACAAAGAACTGACCAGGAAGCGAACCATGGCCAGCTGCTTGAAAGGCAGCTATGCTAACCACTAGGATACCAATGCCTTACTACCAGAATTTCTTTGTATTAGATAAAAAATAGAAATTTAAACTATTAAGGCATAATTAATTTTCTTACATTTTCTACACGCAAGTTAAAAAATTTATATTGATAAAAGGATAATTCAGACTACAATTTAAAAGCTAATTAATTGAAATACATATATTTGAGATTATACCCCACATGTTATCTGTGTTTAAGTTAACTATTAATTATATATACATGAATTAGATAGATACACAGTTTAAATATCACAAATTATTTTTCTATCTATTTAATAATTAATGTAGATGTGACATTTATAAGTATAGTCAAAATCAAATATAGTAATCAATTTATGTTATAAGATAGAATAAGAACTCCCATCCCTACAATAACATATTTCAATTATGTTATAATCCTTGCATTTCCACATCTAAAACTTCAAGTAAACAACAGTGATGTCACCACTGTTTATAACCTAAATATATATATATATATAGAAATAAACGGAATATTAGGTGCATTTAATTTATGATAATAGCAAGGAAAGTAGTTTACTGTCTAAGGCTTGAACGGGATCTTTAGCAATAGGGAATTATACACGTAAATGGAAAAACGTGGGTGATTTAGTCTGTAAGTTGTGTAAGGAAGGCATAGAAAATATTAGGTCTCTGATAATTGAATGTAAATGCTTAAAAGCAGAAAGGATACAAATAATAAAGTTGTGGAAGAATAAATATAAGAAAAGTTATTATACAGAAAATGTGTTATTGATTTTTATGCTGGATTTGGGAAAAGATAAGGGGGAGTTAGATATAAAGGCCATGGAGTTGACAAAGATTATGTTGTGGGCAATAGAAGGAAAAGATGTGGGCATTGTTGCTGATAGATTCTTTACTCAGTATAAAGAGAAGTCACACTGCATCACATCACATATCATATAGAAAAAGAATTAATATAATGGTAAACATGAAAATAACATTTCATCAAATTGAATATTTTAAATTATCACTTTAAATTCACTTGAATTTATTTTTTCTAAAGTACAATTATTTAGTTATTTTAATTATTTTAAGAAATATCACTGTTGTTTCAATATGCAATATTACTATTTCAATTAAAATTATATGTGATTGAATCTGAACTCTCGTTTTTACAATGACATTGGCTGATGATAGTCATAAGCGCTTGAGAGATTTGCACTCCCTCACTTTAATTTCAATGACATATCTTAATAATGCTATAAATATAAGAGTTCAGATTCTATCATATTATAAAATATTAATCATAATAAATTTATCAAGTTACATATTGGAAATGACATAAATATTTCTTAAGATAATTAAAATAAATATTTAAATTGAAGATTCAAAATATTCATCACTTTTTATTATTAATATCACTAATTAATTAATAAAATAATTAACCTTTTTTTAATTATAATAAAATACTTAAACACCAAATTAGGTATTGTGTCTATCTTACACTTTTGGTCTCATATTCAGTAACGCTTCTTATCCAGAAAGCTAGAACTGGTAAGTAAATTAAACTAAATCACATATGTAAATTTTATATAATTCTCTTTGAAATTATAAATATAGTGATCTGGGATTAAGATATGTAATGACTCTATGTATTGTTAAAGATCCCCTGTAAAGTCCATATTCTTTATAACATTAATTGGTTATGTAGAGCATGGCCATCTCAATGTGTAATGTCTATCACTAACCTCCATTAGCATTTTATTTAGTTCAAGGTGCACATCTGTTTATATCTATTGTATATTTAATAAAGTTTCTCATTAGGAAAATATTTATAGGTAAAAATGTGGCTCAATCTTATAGTCTTAAATTATTATTATTATTATTATTATTATTATTATTATTATTATTATTATTATTATTATTATTATTATTATTATTATTATTATTATTATTATTATTATTATTATTATTATTATTATTATTATTATTATTATTATTATTATTACTTTTGGTTTTACTTTTGAATTATTAAAATCTATGTCTCTTCAGGAAGTTTATAGCATGATTATGAATATGGCAAAATTTGGTGTGAAGGAATCTAAAGCTATTGGTGATGGTGTTATTTCTGGTGATGTAGGTATACAATGTGATTTATTGGAAACACAAGTTTTGGGGGATATTGCTGAGGTTGATTGTGGTGGTGATGTTAATTCATCTTTTAAGGGTAATAATACCTTAGAAAAGTTGCCCAAGTCCTCATTCTTTATTAGAGATAAAGATAAAAACAGTGTTGGGTAGGGAAGATAAAAATAAAAACAATAGCATTTATAATGTTGATTATAAAGGTAATAATAAGATATTAGATCAGGATTTTCATTCATGTGATGAATATATTGGATGTGGAATTGATAATCGTACAAGATACAATAAAGGAAAAGTTTATAAAACTAAAATTTATAGGCAGTCTGATAAATATCAAAAACAATTTTCTAGACTTAATGATGATGAAAAATTTAACAAGTTTTCTGGCTTTTCTGTTAATAATTCATCGCTGGGATATTATGATAATTTTCCTGATAAAAAGTATATATTGAAGGATGGATATTCACATTCTGTTCCAAAAAAGTATAATAGTAATTTTTCTGGTGACTTTTCTAAATCTAATTTCAGGAAAAAAAATTGTCTAGCGAATGCTGATAGAGGTTTTTTTACTCATAGAGCAAATTATTCGCATTTCTCTAAATATAACAATTATATTGATAATGAGGTTAATGTGGGAAATGGTTTGGGATGCTCTTTTTCAACTTCTGGTAAAAAAGGTAGACTACCTGTGGAAAGGGGGTTTGGTATTTCTAAAATTCATAATAATATTATTAATAATATTAATACAAAATGTAATAAATATTTTGTTTCTAATTTGCCAGTGAATCTTAATTCATATAATATTAAGGTCTTTCTTGAAAAACGTTTAAGAACTAGGATCATATGTCATGAAATTAATATGTATAACTTGAAATCTTCTTGCTTTTATATATCTGCTCCTGCTCATAAACATAATGATTTAATCTCTTCCAATTTATGGCCTCGTGGTGCTTCCATTTGTTTTTTTTATGGAACTTTGGCTAATTCTTTAAAACTTTAGTGGTATTTATTTATTTATTTTCTGTTTTCTTTGATTTCTTATTTTCTTTATTTTCTTTTATTTCTTATTTTCTTTATTCACTATACTTACTTACATTTTTCTTTACTTGATATCATTTATTTATTTGTTTTGATTTATTTTTAATTTAATATGGTAGGGCTGTCTTGTTTTTATATGAATGTCAGAGGTATGAGAACTAAATGTGTTCAAATAAAGCAATTTTTTGAAACAGAACATTTTGATCTTATTTTACTTACAGAAACTTGGCTAAATCAACAATTTCCTGATTGTTCTTTTCTTGATGATAGATTTAGTATTTTGCGAACTGACAGATCTATGGATAATATTTCTCGAGGTGGTGGTACTCTGATTGCTCTTCATAAAGATGTTTTTTATAAAGAACTTTATTTTTCTTCTTCTTTTTGTGAATCTACATGGTGTGAAATTACTTTAAATCACAATTTTAAATTTATTTTGGGTAATGTTTACCTCAAACCCACTTTGTCGTTGTTGGAGTTTGATTATTTTTTGACATCACTTGAAGATTTTCTGATTGGCTATGATAATTTTATTATTACCGGAGATTTTAATATTCCGGATTTATATTCGGGTACTACTATCATAGATTCTGTCTCTTTTTCACCTAAAGCATTGAGAATGATTCGGTTTTGCAATTTGTTGAATTTAAAACAATTTAATCCATACACCAATTTTAATGATCACACATTGGATTATATTCTCAGTAATTTTCCTACAATTGAATGTTTAACTACTTCTTCTCTTCCTTTTTCCATTGACTTGCATCATCCTCCCTTAGAATTTTATATTAATATTAAATTTAATATACTCTGTCCCTTTAAAACTATGAAAAGAAACTACAGAAAAGGAAATTATTTGGGTCTTTGTTTACAATTATCCAATTTTAACTGGAAAAATTTGTATTCTTCATCTGATGTAGATTTTTGTATGAGATTTTTTGAACAATCATTTTGTGAACTAATTGACAAATACATTCCTAAGAAAATTTTTTTAACTAAACGTTTTCCTCGCTGGTTTTCAGTTTCTCTTAAAGAAATTATTAAAAGGAAATCATTTCATCATCGTAAATATTGGAAAACTAAGAACTTAAATTATTATAACAATTTTATTAATTATAGAAGATTGTCAAAGGTTATATATCATAGAGATTTTCAAAAATTTATACAAAATACTGAAAGTCATATTTCTGATAATCCCTTGCAATTTTGGTCTCTAGTTAAGGATTGTGGTATTACGAAAAAAAAATTACAGAATAATAATTCTAATCTAGTTGCTGATGATTTTTCTCATTATTTCTCAGAGCTTTTTAAACAATCTAATTCTTTTACTGATTTGACTGAAAATAATGATCTAGTTGAAGAAAGAATAACATTGGATTCATTTATTGAATCTGATGTTATTTTTGCTATTGGGCAGCTTAAATTACATTCTAGTGTGGGCCTTGACAATATTCCAGCTTTCATTTATAAAGGATGCTCTACGATCGACATTGCTTCCGATCTCTCTTTTGCATATTTTTAATTGCTCTTTAGCAAATGGTACTTTTCCTACATCCCTTAAAATTGCTAAAGTTGTTCCTATTTTTAAGAAAGGATCTAGAGATTTGGTAAGTGACTATAGGCCTATTTCAATTCTACACACTGTTGCTCGAATTTTTGAAAGATGTTTGTATAATAAAATTATCTTGGATGTCTCTAAGGTTTTGGCACCAGAGCAGCATGGATTTTTGCCTAATAGGTCCATTGAAACAAATTTGCTAACTATTTTTGATCACATTTCAAATTCAATTGAGAATCAATCTAGGTTAGATGTTGTTTATTTTGATATGTCCAAGGCTTTTGATAGAGTTAATCATAAAATTCTTCTTCAGAAGCTTTGTAGGTTAGGTTTTTCTAAATTATTAATTAATTGGTTTGACTCTTTTCTTAGGGATAGAATGTCTTGTGTGAGGTTTAATGGTAAATTGTCATTACCTTATTATTGCTTCACTGGGGTGCCTCAAGGCAGTGTTCTTGCACCTTTATTATTTAATGTATACATTGATGACCTAAAAACATGCATTAAATTTTCACATCTTCTATGTTATGCAGATGATTGCAAAATTTTTAGGCATATTTATTCTATTAATGACTGTTTTTTACTTCAAAGTGATGTAGATAATTTCTTGAATTGGTGTGAATATAATTATATAGATATAAATATGGATAAGTGCTCCATTGTCTCTTACTCTAGAAAATCTGAAGTCTTAAGGTTTTCCTATTATATTGGGGACTCTAAAATTATAACAAATGATCATCAAAGAGATCTCGGAATAATATTTTCCAATAATGGATCTTTTCGTAATCACATTAATTTTATGGTGAATAAATCTTTTAAAATTGTAGGAGCTATTTACAGATATGGAAAAGCATTTAATAAATTTACAAAGATTAAACTTTTTATATCCTTAGTTCTTCCCATCTTGGAGTATGGTTCAATTATATGGAATCCTCATAACAGGACAGATATCATAAGAATTCAGTCTGTTTTTGACAAATTTGCAAAATTAAATAGTTTAAGTAATGAACACTATATTGATTTACTACTGAGACGAAAAACAAGAGATCTCAAACTTCTTCATAAATTCATCTCCCAGAATATTTCTGTATCTAATTTGCTTTCTAACTTAGGTACTAAAAAAAAAAATTATAATACTCGTACTCATAATGTTTTTGAACTGAAAAATTGTAAATCTGATGTATTAAGATTTTCCCCTTTATTTCGTTTACCTAGAACTTATAACAAAGATTTTGGTAATGATGATGTTTTTAATTTGGATTTTAAACAATTCACTAAAGTCCTCATAAAAAAATATTTTCCTTAATTTCATTTGATATATTGCCTTTTTATTTATTTGTGCATTTTATTGATTTTCTATTTTATTGGTATTATTTATTTTATTATTATTATTATTATTTTTTTTTTAATGCTTATTTAGATTTGTATTATTGTGCAATCTATAATTGGCTAAATGCTGTTGATATGTACATTAAATAAATAAAGAATTGAATTGAATTATTATTATTATTATTATTATTATTATTATTATTATTATTATTATTATTATTATTATTATTATTATTATTATTATTATTATTATTATTATTATTATTATTATTATTATTATTATTATTATTATTATTATTATTATTATTATTATTATTATTATTATTATTATTATTATTATTATTATTATTATTATTATTATTATTATTATTATTATTATTATTATTATTATTATTATTATTATTATTATTATTATTATTATTATTATTATTATTATTATTATTATTATTATTATTATTATTATTATAGGCAATATATGTGTGTTCCACTTTTCTTTATTTGTGTTTTCATTTCTGTTTCATTATATCTAATAATTAACAACCAGATTGTAGAGAAATAATCAAACCAAATTCACAGTATTCCTTGTTTGAATTTTAGATAGCTATCCAAAAGAATAATATTCTGTCATTCATGCAAGAATTGATCTGATATCCTTTTTCTTTGGTTGATAACTAATGATAGTATAAAATTCAACTCAAAAACACAGTGAAAATTTATTATGTGTAATATAAATATCAAACATAACTTTGCAATAAAAATTAAAAATTTAGCAGCATCATATTTTGCCATGAATGATAGTTAAGATTGACTATATAGTGAATCTTGTACTTATGTATGTGAATAATTCTATCATTTTTTGCATAACTTAAATTTTCCATAAGTAAGATTTCCATTCACAAGTATGGCTCAGCAAAGTAATAAATATTGTTTTATATCAAAAATTTATTATCACAATAATTGATAATTATCTACATACTTTTGTAGAATATATTTTATTATATATATATAACTATTTATGATATAGCTATAAATTTGAAATGCTAAAATAAATTGTGTTTAGAAGATGCAAATAATGGCAAATTACTATCAACGATAATCAAGAGTCAATTGCTTATAGTATCCTAGCAAACAGTAACTTTTGTGAAGCAAAAACACATTTAATTTAGATCTGACCTATAGCTGTTTACCTTTATGTCATTGGTCGTGTATTTGTCTATGTCTAGTTTTGATGATCTTTTTTAAAAATATATATAATTTTTGTAAGGAATATTGCATTTATGTACATAACATTAAGGTATTCCTGTTCAAATCTAGTGCTAATGTGATAAACTTTGTATGTAAATTATCATGAAAAAGGCTGCTATTATGGTACCAAATATCCACTTTATTTTTTTTCCTTATTTAGTGTATGGCAGCAGCATATTAAAAGACAACACCAACAGTTCTTAACCAATCAAGAGTTGCCTTCTCTAAGTTATGCATATCCAAGATATCAATAAGAGTTTGGTAAATTATACACTCCTTGTAATATGAGGCATGGTTTGTGATCTTCCACACTCACAGTTTTGAATCTATAAATCTCTGCTTGTGCAACATATAATCACATCTATCCTGGCCAGTTCCAATTCTGCTAATCTTTGACCAAAGTTTACCTGAAAACCAACTATTTGAAGAGTAGGTTTAGCTATTAGAGGATGATTATTCTAATCTGCTGAGAATTACCAATAAGCCAGAATGGCTGTCTTCATTTTAACCTGTTTGGGGACTAATCACAATGAAATTGATTGGATGATTTGGTAGTTTAACATGCTTGTTGAATTCATTGATAATTGGCAACCTGCATCTGAGATCAGTGGGAGAGATATTTGAGAGTACAGGTAGCCATTCTACAGGTGCTGATTTAACCATTCCAGAAAGAATATGCAATATTTAATTGATCTGAGTACCCACAAGATTAATATGTGTACTTCAACACCATGCTAGAGAACAATACTCAGCCACAGAGTAAACAAGTGCTAACCAGAAGTTCTGAGAATGTCAGCATTAGAATCCCATAAGGTACGGGTGAGTTTCGAGATTTTGATAGTGTTTTAATCACTGCCATCTAGTGACAATTTACTTTTATTTTTACATAAGGCAATAGAAATATCTTGTGCATGTACATTTATGGATACAAATAACTTTTTAATAAAGAACATGTTATTATAAAAAATTATTTTTATAATTTTTTTAAAAAATAACGACTGAGTTGCAAAAGGTTGACCAGAATTGTTTTTAAATAGATAGTCATTCGGGGGTGGGGGAGTGGGGGTGGATCTGATATCAAAGAAACAAAAATCCTAAGTGTTTTAACTCATGAATAATAATAATCACTGATTTATTCTTTTGAAAAAGAAAAGTATAAAAAGAATAACTTAGTATTTTGAAAAAATAATACAGCTTTTGATTAAAAATGTATGCAAATCTTTGCGTAACTATTAAGGTTTTAATATTTAGAATATGCACAAAACATTGTCCATTACAATTTTATTAACTTTCTTAGAGTTAAAATAAAAAATATTCATTAGAATTTAGCTTGGAAAAACATATAACAAATACAGTAAGCCAAAAATGTTTATGCTTAATATTACTAGTAATAGTTCAAAGTATGAGAGAGTAATTCATGTATTAGCCTGCTAAGTCGTAATCATATTTCAAATATAGAAATGAAATATTTCAAAGTAAAATCAAAATAATTTTCAAGTGATTAGACCAACGATTAGTAAAGTGGATTTTTTTGGAGGGGGGCTATTCTTAAATTGAGAAACATTTCAAACGTAAAGAAAAATGTTTGTTATATTTATTAGAAATTTGTGAATTACTTTTGGACATCTTAAAACTATTCTGAAAGAAAAAATATTCTTAAAGAATTGTTTACAAGATCATGTAATAAAGCTAACACATGCTCATGAATTCAGCTGAGCAGAAAGGAAAGAATTTCAAATTTTATGCAAAAAATGCAAAGTTTTAATTCTGCCATGATCAAATTAAATAGAGTTGTATTCAAAATTTTGTTACAATTGTGAAAGAAACAACCTCTATTTATGAGACTTTTTGTCACAATTACAGAAGGACAACATTTATAAATCTAGTCAAGCGTTGTTATCCGAGAGGTCATCGCAGCCACCATGCAAGCAAGTAGTTGGTTGCAGACGGTTGGGGGTTCGCCTCCCGGCCGATGCTATGACAACATTTATAAATCTTTTAATATCCATACAAAGAAATCCCTGGCCAAATAATTTGATAATCATTGGGGAAAAAAGGAGAGACATCAAAAATTGTTATTAAAAGCCAGGTTTTATAACATTATATTTTTATCTCCAAACATATTAGAAAATGTAAAACGGTATTAAAAAACTAGAAATGTTGAATACTTGTATCAATTTACCGTCAAAACAAAACATTAGCCGAGAGGTCATCGCACCCGCCTTGCAAGCAAGTAGTTGGTTGCAGACTGGTGTCGGTTTAGTTGAGAATAATGGGAGACATACTAAAAAAAATGTTATGTAAATCTTGTTTTGTCTTTTTTTAAATATTTTACCTATGATGACTGAACATGCAAAATCATTGGGAAATTTATTGAAGGTTTGTGGGATAATTAAAAATTAAAATAGTAAAATAGCAGTTCATTATAACATGAAAACCATTACAGCTTTTTCTTATACTGCTTATTATGCTCATCCATATCTGATTAATAAGAATTTTTATATAGTATTTTTTTAAATTCTACTCCATCTAAATTAAAATAGATATCAAGGTACTGACTAATAGCTGAATAATTTGATGATTTTATTGTAGTCTGCCCAATTGAAGGGCTCTTAAAATTATTTGGCTTTCTGAAAACTTTCCAGTTCTTTTAATTTGAACTTATATCACAAGTATGCTGGCTAATATATTAATAATTATCTCACACTAAAATAATTAAAAAGCAGAGTATTTTACAACTAAAGGTGCCCCCTTCTTTCACTAACATTTTTGCATTAATTATGTTAATGGTAATAAAAAAACAATACTAACACACTTTTATGTGCACTTTACATAATACAAATGCTTAATATATTTATTAGTCCACATTTCTAAAAATTGCTGACAATATCGATGGATTAACTGTCTTCTTCAGAATTTTGAAAAAAATTGTTAGACAATTGAAATTGTCAGCTATTTTTGGAACTGTGGGATAAAGTGTAAGGTGCATAAAATATTGTGACAGTATTGCTTGTTTATATTACTATTAATTAATAACGATTATAAAATTTGTGTATATATTCTATTCTATTAATAGCAGATTTAAATGATTTAAATGATTGCTTAATAAAGTATTATAATCAAATAAATGTTAAAAATTGTTGATAAGTATTTCATTTCTATTTATTATCTTATATTTGAGTAGCATCTTTCTTGATAAAGATAAATAAGAGTATAGAAAAGGAAGAGAAATGAGTTATTAAATACTTTGTTTAGTAAAACATGCTTTACTAATATAAAAATTCAAGAAGGGAACAATATAAGTCAAAACATCATTGATAATTACTATGTGTTTTGATGGCTTGTATGACTTTGTGTAATTTTAATAATAAGAATTATTCTCTCATGAGCTAAAGATTTCTGAATCAACTCTCACCTGAGAAAATCAATAAAAAATATGTCGGCCATTTTTTTTGGTGATTGTACACTGTTTTATTTTTTAAGCAACTACGCATAAGATTTATGAATAAATCTTATTGTCTAAATTATTTAAAAAGTAATTATTTTGTATTTCAGGATTATTGGTTTATATAAAGTTCATCTATCAAAAAATTTGAATCTGCACTAGTAAAATAAAAGATTCTAATAAAAAACAGTTTCAAAATATGATGTATTAAAACATTCATTATTGAACTAATGTATTCCTTACAAAGCACTATGTTCAATATTACCAATTTCCGTCATATAAAAATTGTACATAAGTTTGCTGATTTATTTCCAACTCCATCTACTTATTTGCTGAATACTGTGGCGGCATCTATTGCATGTTGCAATGGAATTTTGGGTAATATTTTTAACATAACGTTTAGTAAAATAAACTTGCATGGATCTATAAAAACTCTATTGTAATCATTTCTTTTACAGACTTATTATTTTATGCTTGTATTTCACCAGTCATTGCTTATCATTTTTGTATTTTGTTTCCCAATTATTTGTCGTTTTTATATTACAAATATGCATTTTTTATCTTTATGGCTTGTCTGACAGCTTTTGCTTTACAAACTATTTTTATTATAACTATCTTCCATCTCCTTTCATTAACAAATCCTCAATTTTATCATAAGATTTCTACAAATAAAAATGTGACCAATATAATTACTCCTGTTTTTTTTTTTAATAATAACTCTCTTCTGCTGTATTCATAATCACAATTATTTAACAATATATAATAGATTTAGTAGAGTATAAGGGAAAATTAACCAATATTATTGGAGTAGATATTGATTACATAAAGTGCATTTTTTCTTGCATACTTATGGCTGTGCACATTTTATTTTGATGTAGTGTGCCCTTAATTGGCTAATTTTATTTAAACTTTAAAATCTTTATTAAATATCACAAAGTGCTAAGACGTAGACAAGATCTTGGTTTAAATGAAACTTCAATTGTGAAGGAAAGAACTATATTTTTACTTTTAAACGGTTTGATATTTTTATGTGCAGTTTCTTTATGCCCCTGGGGTTTCTTCATTTTACAACTGTCTCATTTGAACATTCAATCTACAACCGTATTAGACAGTGGAACGAAAGGTTTTTATTGTTACATTCTGTCATATTCTTGCTCTTTTTATGTCAATATCACCAACCATATTCAGAGAGACATTTCGGTATTATGTTCTACATATTCGTAATAGAGTGAGGCCTGAGGAAAATTGTTAAAAATGTTACTTTTTTTGCTTCATAAACAATATATGTTTAGATATTAAAAACCTGTTTACTATTTTCGTTTCACGTGACCTCATATTTTGATTAAATTTCATTTTATTAAAACTTCAAAAAAAGTTGCAAATGACTTTTCTCCCTAAAAACTAATCGCCAGAATCTTCCATATTTCACTTATTTCTATAAAAATCGCATCTGCAATCGTGAATCAGAAGATATTTTATATACTCTTTTCTATATATTTTGCAGCATATCTACATATTATTGAGCATATTCTCAAGAAGAGTTATTAGAAAATTTCTAAAGTTAAAATGCTTTTATTAATTTATAAAACTTTATGTATAAACAATTAATTTTTTAAATGAATATTTATGGTTTTGGATTTTAGTTAATTAGGCATATTATATAATTAAATAGGTTTGATTATACAGATTTCTAAATTATATCATATATAAAAACCTGTATTACATATATTTTTTAAAATACTTCAAAAAATTCTGTTAATCTTTAAATTAAAGATAATCTTAATAAGAATTAAATCTAATCAGATGTAGTTAGAAAAATCTCTGTTAATTAAATAATTATATAATGAAGATAATTTTTCCATTGGACTGCTGAAAAATATACTTATTTTAAAATAAATAGGCTTTGGGATTAGACTTCAATGAGTATAAAGATAAAAGAGAATGAGCATTTATATGTATACTCACTCATTCATTTTTTCTTTAAAAATTACTACATAGATCATTTTAATCATTAGGCATATTAGAAGGAAGACACACATATATATATATATATAATGCCTCATGGTTTTGAACTCACAGATAAATTTTAATAAAATCTGTATGCTATCTAATGTTTATTAGTAAGCAATTTATTCATATTGGTTTTACCTTATGTTTTCACTTCATAATATAATAGTTTATATTTTTAGGTTATATCCATTTTTTGTCATATAGTATACATTACAGATGTTGATAAAGTTTATATATAATTAATAAATAAATTGACGAAAATAGATTGATAGCATTAAGTAGCGAATAATCAAGGTCTATTGGGGGGGGGGTGTTTTTTTTTTTTAAATTAGACTTTGGTATGTCAATGACAGGGAAATAATATGCTCTACTGTGAAAGTATGTTACAGCGAAGAATTTAATCTAGATTTTCTAAATCGCAAAAGTTCCTAATTGCACATAACAAAAATTTTAATAATTTGATTAAACTCAGATAAGAAAATAAGACCTGGAGGGAGGTAAAATTTGAAAAGAAAATATTTACTAACTTCCTATCTATTGTATATGTTTCCAAACTTAGAAATAAAAGTAAAATTCCCAGCATGAAAAGCTAAGTGAAAGAAGAAGGAATTTCTTTAAACACTATATGCGGGATTCGAACTCAGACTTTCATACAACCCATCACTCTCAGTGCCATCTCATATTGCCGACCCACCTGATCACACACATGTTGAAAAGATAAAAACAATCACCAATATACGTATTTCATACTAAACCAGCAATCATCAGTTGATCTAGATTACTATCCTCACACATATATATAATCAGTGCTCAGCTTTATATTAAGATAGCCAATCTTCATACTTTAACGGACAGGCTTCAAACTAATCCAACTCACAACTTTTCAGAAATGGAAGGCTGAAGAATTGTGAGTTGGAATAGTTTGAATTGTGTGATCAGGTGGGTCAGCAATATGAGATCGCACTGAAAGTGATGGGTTGTGTGAAAGTCTGAGTTCGAATCCCGCATATATTACATATATAAATGCAGGTTTAAGCCTGTACAATGCATTAATTTAAACACTATAATAAATAAAATTAAAAGCATGGGTAGCACTTGGAAGGGAAGCTATAACGAATGCTCAAATATTAAACGCTTAGCGCTTTCGAGGCATGTTGCCTCATATTCATAACAATACTGAGCAGTGCAGAACAGGGAGATAATGGCGATATACAAAATACATGTAAATTATATAGATAGTCCAGCATTTGAATATGTCAAAGCAGGTGTCGCATCTATTGATAGTTATTGTTACCAACAATGAAGTATGCCTCCCTAATTTTCTGTTTGATGCTGTTTTTCTCAATACAAACTACCTTGGAGTTAGAGGGTTCAAATATGTGGTTGATCTTTTTAGAGTGTTCTATAAAAAGTAACGTTTTTTTTTTGTTTACATTTTATTTGTTTTGAAGGAAGCTATGCATGTTGTCCAGCTAGTATATTCATAATTCCTCTCAAGAACTTTTTCCCCACGACTGACCTTACATCTATGAACGGAAATGTATCCAGTGCCCCATGGGAAGAATGCTGCAACCAACTCGCCAAGGACATAATTCTAAATGTACAAACTTTTGAAATTGAACTATCACAACTAACAGTCAATGTGCAATTAAGAGTAGACTCTGTTTCAGGTGAATGATCTGCAGCTGGCCAATTATTTACTTGAAGTCAAGCCGACCAACATATATCTTTTGCTTTGGAATCCATCTGATGGATCATGCCTAAAGTGTGGACTGGGTAAGTACGAACTGTACTATTATGGCGTAATTGGACTCATTGTAGTAGAAATGGTTAGGAAATTGTATTTAAATTATATGACAAACAGTAATGTTAGTGAGAGAAAAGGGATGATAGCATTTCATTTTATGTAAATTAACATGTACTTTATAAATCCATTATATTGTTTATGTGTATTTATTATAACTATTTAGTCACTAGATGATTTAATGAAAGTTGATTCAATCTATCTAGTAAGGGCAATTGTGTGTTGGAACTTTTATATAGATTTTGAATTGTGCTATTTATGGAGTGTAATTGTTTTAACTATGAGGGAGAAAGATTTGATATTCTTACCAGATACCATATTGTTATGTGCACCCAGATTTCTTCTCTGGTTGAAAGAAATACTTATTTACAAATTTGAATCAAATTAATCTCTACATCTAGGTTAAATTAGTTTGCTTACCTGTTGTGTTTTGGTCTAGTGTTGTCTTGCTGGGATCAACATTATCTGTTTCCATGACAAGTTACTGATCCATGATTTCTATTCAGTTTACATGTACTCTCAGGAATATTATTGTATGTCATTATTTATATACACAATGTTCATTTAGAGCAAAAGTTTATGCTTGGTAATAGTTGATTGTAATTAATCTTAAATATAAAGAACGCATTTTGTTTGTAGGTGGATTTAAATAATGATAAAAGCACTTTATTATATTTCCTTAACATGTAGGATTAATAAAGTTAATGTAAAACTAACTCTTATTTTTGGTATGTTTTTTTAATTTTATTCATTGAACTAATTGAATATTATACCTATCAAATGTTATTAATCTATTATCTTTTCAAAACATTAAAGGAAGTAATAAAGAAAATTATTATGAGGTGGCTGTTCATGTAAAGTACATAAATGAAGGATTCTATTTGGTCATATTTCTTGATAAAAAATAAATTATAACCAGCAACCTGAAGATGGAAATGAAAATATATTCTGTGAGTCTATTTCCAGGCTTTAGCCCAATGGCATCTGCTAGTACTCATACATGCTTCATACACATCAACTTGTACCACAACATAGTAAATAAAAGAAACAAAAATAGAAAATAACACTCTACTATTAGGAGTTTAGAATGTAAAATGTCCTGAGAGATGGTGGAGAAGAGGAGTATTTTGGGACATTTGTAGATCAGTTGTGGGAGTGGGTTTGATTTGGGGGCAAATTCATGAAGGTTAAACAGATCTATAGAAAAAACATGAATATAAAGATATGATTAAAATTAAGATGTTTAGGGGGGTATGGAGGAAAATCCTCTTGAGCTTATAAGTTTAAAAGATTGCTTTTGGTTTTACAAATTAACATAGAAAGAGAAGATAATTATTGCAAGTAACTATTTAGAGAATGTGGCATAAGACTGGTGGAAGGCATTATAACACAGTATAGAAACCTTTAAAGAGCATATGATATGTATTTTACTTAAGTTTTGGAGTGCATCAAAACAAGAAGAGGTCCAAAGGAGTGTCAAAGATGTGACTTACAAAAAGAAGAAAGCTTAGGAACAGTTCTTGTTAGCCAAGAGGTCATCACAGCTGCATTGCAAGCAAGTAGTTGTTTGCAGACGGATGTGGGTTCGCATCCCAGCCGATGCTATGACATATGAAAAAAAAACTCTTGTAGCTTATCATATGACTGAACCTCAGATAATTTGGACAATTAGGAAAAATTTACATAAGACAATACAAAATAGTCTACTAGGTTGTATAAATAAAAAGTAGATGAGGTAGTGGAAATACTGAGAGATATAGTGTAACGGTTAAACTTTTAGCCTGATTGATCGATTGATTTCTATTTTATTATTTTATTGATGGAAATGGTTTATTTGTCGGTTGTTTTTATTAGTTTTCTTAGTTCTAATTATTTTATTTATTTTTATCTTACAACATTTTATTCTTCCTTTCATTTATCTATTTATTAATCAATTATCTATCACCGAAATAACCCGGCTTGATCTCCAACTGTAATGGATATTGTTTATTTAGTTTAGTTTTAGTACGAATTTATCAATCATTTTAATTAATAGCCAATGCCATTATAATGCAAGCAGAGAGCAAATGCAGATACAAATTTACTCCATATCTGTACCCTTGACTGAACCCCGAGGCAATACGTACATATTATCTTGGCGTTATATTTCCCGGTCAATAACTCTTGGCTGCTGAACAAAGCAAAACTATTTCCAAGAAATTTACAAATGTCCAGTGCTTGCTATTTATTTTTATATAATTGGGAGATTCTCACAAACAAGCAGCACACGAATACCCTTAAAATCAGCCTTACCCTTTAATCAATAAATTACAGTTTCCCCCCTGTCGTAGCTTGGTGATAGGAGAATAAAGCAAGTACACACAATTTAAGAATAAATATGTTTAATAACACACACACACACACATATAAAAAATACATAACAATAAAAAAATTACTCACTTATGTAAATTACATAGCAATGATAAATAGAGTAAAACATATTGAATATTAAAGTTATGTATTTAAGTTCTCCTGAAATTATAGTGGGCAGTGTTCTAAGTCTATCAAGATTATTCCCTTCCTAATTAGATTTTATTGTCTGGTTCTTTCCTTCTTTATTTATTTGCGAATATAAAAATAAAAAAATGCATGCATGCTTTAGTTACCTAGGTTTTCTTTGTGGTTGTTTTCCATGGGCAGTCCTTTTCCGAGCACTCATACTGTCAGTGTGAGATCATCCCTTCTTTTGTAGAGACGGTATATCCTTCACACTGTCGGCTGAATAGATTTCTCTTTGAATTTGATTTGGTTACTTTCTCGTTCCTTTCTTAATTCTTCTTGATTCTTTAAATAGATTTTAAGTTGTTCAGTTACAGAAGTGGCGGTCTCTCTCTAGCAGGTCAGGCTTAGCTCTTATACATCATGAGTCAGTGGTCAGACGGCTCAAGTAAGAACCCATGTCCCTTTAATGCCACTAGCCGCACACTTCTTTCATTTTCTTTTAGCTGCTGCTTCTTAAAAATCTCTACTCGTAATCATAATCTAAATAAGTGTAATTCTGGTCTTACTGTCCTTTCTTTTGTTCATTGTTTTTTTTGTAAATTTTTAATTAATGCTTAGATTTCCAATGAATTCTTATCAACATATTTCTTTAATTAGTGGCTGGAATGTAGATTTTAATTAATCGAGCTGTAATTATAAGCTTTTCCTTCATATACATTCTTCTTTGTCCGAGGAATTCAATTAGTCCAACAGACTTTCACACCTCTAATTTATATGACCATATTGTTTTTTATTATGTATATTTCATTTAATTTTTACTGAAAGTTTATAATTCATTTTTCCAAGTTTATGTTTTACACTTTATTTTAATTTACCACAATAGTTTTTAAAAGAGAGAAAAAGATGCATTTCTTTATGCACCCCCCCTCCCCTTCTCTTACTATAAAAAAAAATCAAAGTAATTTCGACATTTCTAAATCTCAACTTTTTTCTTTTCCTTTTTTTTTTAATTTCTAATAGCTAACCCATTTACTTTTATTAATTTCTAGTAGCTGACCTATCTACATTTAGTAATAAATATGTGTGATGACGACTTTACGTGGCCGTCACATTACACTCCATCATTTTTGTCCTGTGTTGTCCATTGTAGAATAATTTCCTGATGATCTTCACTTTAGTAGCTGGCGAGCAAGGCCTCCTTGTACTCCATAAATGTATTTGGTTTGTTAAATAATGAATCCAACCAAGATTGTGAGGCACCTTGTAGATGACTACACGCAATGGCGATCATGGCTTCATCACTCAGCTGGTTTACCACGAAATACCTCTCTAGGCTACCAAGATGCTCTATTGGGCTTTCCCCAATATAACCAGAGAAGACCTGAATTTTTAAAAACTGGTTCACTGTAGCAGGATTCATAGGGTTACTTCCACTGCCTGCGTACATGCATTCGCTCATGCCTCTCTGTTCTTTACTATTAGTCTTGGCTACTTCTGTCTTATTATCCCTTTCTCCTACCTTTACTTCTATCTTCTCAACTGTTCCTGCTAACTGATTGATACCTATCCTCATATTCTCTATGATTTTCTCATTTTAATCCGCTATAGTCTCTAATTTCTCATCTTGTTCTGTTTTCAAATTTTCTACTTCTTGACCTAACGTTTCCAGCTTATCCTTCACATACATTCTTCTTTGTCCGAGGAATTCAATTAGTCCAACAGACTTTCACACCTCTAATTTATACGGCCATATTGTTTTTTATTATGTATATTTCATTTAATTTTTACTGAAAGTTTATAATTAATTTTTCCAAGTTTATGTTTTACACTTTATTTGAATTTATCACAATAGTTTTTAAAAGAGAGAAAGAGATGCATTTCTTTATGCACACCCCTCTCCTTCTCTTACAATAAAAAAAAAAAAATCAAAGTAATTTCGATATTTCTAAATCTCAACTTTTTTCTTTTCCTTCTTTTTTTTAAATTTCTAATAGCTAACCCATTTACTTTTATTAATTTCTAGTAGCTGACCTATCTACATTTAGTAATAAATATATACGTGTGATGACGACTTTACGTGGCCGTCACAATAGAGATGATAGAAGTGAAAGATATAGAAAGTCAGGATAAAATGGGGCAGAAAAAAAAAGGTATAAAAAAGAAAGAATCCAAGGTAAAATCTATAATGTAGTCTTAGAAAATGAAATGAATACTCCAAGGCTTGCAAAAAAAGAGTATCTAGTTATATGTGTAAAAATTCAGGTTATAGAAATATATGCTCTATTAGATTCAGAAAGTCAAATTTCTATACTATCAAACAGAATGGTAAAGAAGATGGAGAAGCATGAGAATCAGAAAATGCAAATACTCCTGCTAAAAAAATCTGAAGTTGCCATGGTTAAATAAAAGAGCAAGTCTTAACCCTATGAAAATATATGTAGAGATTCAGGTTGGATCTCAAATGTTGTGAACATATTTCTGGATAAAACGACATCATCACAAATCTTCAGAAAAACACTAAGTTGATTCTATGGCTTATAAAAAAAAATATAATAGCTTTCTGAAATGAACTGAAGATTTTTTATATTTCAATAAAAATTTTACATTTTTCTTTCTTTTACCACATTACCAAATGATGAACGTTGTTAATTATTTTAATTCTACATCTAGGATAGTTTCAAGGTACATTTGCCATACAGAGACAAATGGTTGATTAATCTTTTACACTGTGATTATTATCTTTAAGATGCCAAGATGGCTAATTTTATATTTATCCTCTTTACAGTTCTCCTGCAGATTGTTAGCAAAGGGAAAAAAAATTTAACAAGCAGGTCTATTTATGGATTTGTGTTATATTATTCATTAGATCATCATCTTTGCTGAAAATTCTTCACTCTTCTAACTTTTTACAGGAAAATTTCATTATTGTTGCTGGGATACAATGTCATCACATGATTTTTTTAAAGTGCTAATTTTCAATGAAATAATTTTTTTTAATGAAAAAATAATATTTTTAAATATTTAATTACAATGCTATATTAATTATTGACATTAAAATACACATTATCATTCTACAATCAAAATATTCATATTATAAATATTTAAATAAATATTTTTATTTGAATCTCTTAATTAATATTACTATCAATAATAATAATATTTATCAAAATATTTTGTGATTATATTTTTCTAAATTTAAATACATCTAATAAGTAGAAACATTTATGCACACAGTACTTGTATTTGAATATTATGATAAAAAATTTCTACTACTATTAAGTATAATTTTAATCATATATATATATATATTAATGGATTCACATGTGGATTAGCATGTGTTCTCTCCAGTTTTATTTAATTCGTAATTTATATTTAACATTTAATTTGTTAGAATAAAATATTTATTTCTAATACCAACTATTCCTTGTATGTTATTAATAATAGTTATTAATGTTTATTATTAAATTTGTTAATATTAGTTTAGTGAGATTTAAAAATATAATTTCCCTTTGCCAATATGTGTTTACTAAGCTCCAATAATATTTAGAAAATAATTCTAGTTACAGTAAAATATGATACCGAGTCTTTTAAAAACATTTTTCTTTTTAATTTGCGATGTGATGTGACAGATTTCAATGGATTCTTACATGAATCCTGGTGCCCTGATAAATAGAAATAAAAACTGATCTCATCAATAGCGCAAATCGTAATAATTACTAGGTAGAGTGGATCAGGAAATATAGTTGTGTTTTTAGAAATAGAAATAAAACTTGATTCTTTTTACATAACTTGATCAACTCATGCATTATATGTGTAACAGAAACATAGTCAGACGGAAAAATGTTACAATGGCTTCCCAACATAAGGTTTCGATATAACAACCACAACATGAGATATATTGTAATAGTATAAAGAACATTACAATGATGAACTAAAAACCCATAGCCAGAGAATGAATAGTAGTTTTTTTTTAAAAAAAAACTAACTCACTAACTAACTAATTAAACCCTGATTATACAAATATAAAAATATTTGTTTAATATGACTTACAGAAAGAAAAATATATATTTTTTTAATATGTCAAAAGAAACAAACACGATTGCGACTGATGTAGATGTTAAGTCACAAGTGTTCGACCGAGTAGGCAGTTGATGAAGAGGGGGGAAAGCATAGCCCTGAGTCCTTGTATGCAGTATATAACATAAAATCATCTTTGTATGCCCATCAGTTTATTTCTAGCAGGGATCTCGATAAAGGGGAGGGCAGACCAAGTTGCCGCGAGCCTGTAAGACTCAAAACGATGAGCAATGCTTGTTTGTGCTTATAACTTGGGCTTCTTAACATTACTATTACACTTAAGTGGAAAAGACACAGGTGAATGTAGAAATATTTCTCATTCATGCTGTGTTAGACCCAAAAATGAGCGGTAAAGCCACATGTCACTTGTTGAATGAATCTACGAGATATATCCACATGCTAATACAAAAAAAAACACATGAATATGAATTTAAAAACTTAAGAATAAAATTAGTGTAAACCCCTATTTTATTCTCGTCTCCTGGCCCCGGTAGTATGTACCGTTTATTTATATGGTACAAATATATTGGCACTCAGTAAGATATTTAAAAGCTAAGAAAAAAAATAATAAATTTAGCGATCTTTTAAAAGAAAAACATTTTTAGATTTTATTCTGATTAGTATAATTTATTTTTTTAAAACATATAATGAAAGTTAAAATTGTCGTTCATATTTTTTTTTATGTAGTTAAAAATAAAAGTAAAAATTGGAGAAAACAAAAGACATACAAATTACCAATCCAGATAAGCAAAAAGAAAAATATTTTAGCTAATTAAAGATGGCAGAATTATGCTAAAAAAATAAAGACTTTGTAACGTAAATTTTATAAAGAATGTACAAGATTATCAATGATATTTTTGACAAACAAAAGGTATGTGCAGAAGTCTGAAAACTGGACCTCGAGTATAAAAAGGAAGAGGCCAGTTTGATCAATGTCTTGTTTTGTCTGTTTTTTCTATGGTCAGTCCGGATAACAAAAGAATATATCCAGGATCACCCTATGCTGAAATAATTCTGCATGTTGGAGTGAACCGGAGCTTTTGCTGACATCATTCCTGAAGATGGACACCAGAAAAGCTTTCGTGACCGACCAGTAGAATAGACCACAAGATCAACCGATGGCCGAGCTCATTCTCCCACAAAAAAAACTATGCATAGTAATGTACAGTCTTCTTGCTAAACTTACCGATAAGCTATGATTCATTATTCCCGATTATTACTAAATTGTTGGCAAAACATTCTTAAAAATAAGCTTATAATAGGATCCCGATAGAGACTTTAATTTTATTGATCAAGAGACTCTTGTTTACCCAAGAACTTTTTAATAATTGTTTAACTGTTATTTTTTTTATTAATGGATTCATATCTCGATTAGTGTGTGTTCTCTTCGGTTTTACTTAATTAGTAATTTATCGTTAAACATTTTAATTTGTTAGAATAATAATATTTATTTCTAATACCAACTTTTCCTTGTACGTTGATTATTATTAAATTTATTAATGTTAATTATTAAGATTTGAAAATATAATTTACCTTTGCCAATGCTGTACTGAAACTCAATCTTTTGGAGTTTTCAGATAATTTCGTTGTAACTAAATAAATAAAAGGGCTTTAGCCAGTGGATTCCGATATAGAATCCTGGTGCCTTCCAAATAAATTAAAAGCTGGCTTACTTGATCCCATTATTTTAGTAGTTACATTAGTTAAAAGGGTGTTGTGTGATCAGGAAAAATAATTGTATCCATTAAATCTTACTGAATTATCTGATGAAACAAATTTAATAGATAGGACGTAATTTGGTCGCACAGTACAGGTAGTTAACTCGTATAAAAACACGAATAGAGCAGTGGATGTTACAATATATACACAATAATAAAAGTATTATTATACAAATACTATTTTGAATAATTTATTAGTATATTGTTAGTCTTATGCATTTTTCTTCCATGAATTGTTCTTTTAAAACTAAATTTATGTGCATGAATGTTGTATATAAAACCTGCATAGGAGCATATCTTGGTTTTATTTTAAAAATTACTTTATAAGATAATATTATCAGTCATTTTAATTTTGTTATTTTCAGCAATAATCATAGTGATATTAATAACAAATAAGTTATAACACTGATAAACCAATAATTTTTTTTTTAAAATTATGATTATTGTTGTCCATTCATATATAAAATTTCAATACAATATATACATTCTTTAACTACAATTTTGATTGTAAAGCTTGAAACAAATGCATGAGATGTCTAAACCACTAGTTTAAAAGTAGTGATTGAATAATTTAATTTATAAACACTCTACATTTTTATTTCAAGATAACCATAACAATAAATTGTGATTGAAGACAAAATTATATAGTTTTTATTGTATTTCATCTCAAACTAAATGTTATCACCATGTTTGTCTGAAGATATGTGATGATGGATTTTAAATGTCTTATTATACATTGAACTATTTCCATCATCTAACATTAAATGTCTTTAGGAAAATTTTTTAAACCTTATTAAAATTTTCCAATTACATTCAATGAGTAGTAATAGCACACAGGTTAGAATATGCACAACATTTTGAAAAACATTATTCTCCTATCTTCTTCAAGTCTTGCTAGTTTGACCAATTATAGTATTAGCATGAGAATTAAATCTGGATCTTTTATATTTTTGAATATTGAATTTTAAAGTATGTCTCTAATCTCCTGAACCATTATGATAAAGGTAACAGTCAGCAGAAATTTCATATATTGATCTATAAGGTTCGTCCTGATTTCTCCACTTTTCCTTAAAAGCAAAGATAATTAGAAACTTTCAGACATTATGTATCACATTAGGTTGATTAATGGAGTTATTTGTCATTGTTATGTGAGTAGCTTCTTTGAATTTTTTCTTTGTATTTTTTCCCCTCTCTATCCAATATTTTTGTATTTTCCTAATCAAACATATGTTTATTGGTACTACATGATCTCTTATTTCAGACCTATCTGTTTCCATTTTTCTAATCATCAATTTGTTCTCTTTTAATTACTTTTCAATGAGGCAGCTAGTCCACTAATGTACATCCTTTTACATTCACACTGTATTTCATAGATGCAGTTTTTCTTTTTCAGCATTATATGTTTAGGCTTTGTACATGTAATAATTCTTCATAGTGTGAAATAACACCAGAGCATCTTTCCAAAATGGTACCATACTATAATAAAAAAACCTAAACACAAATTTCTGAAATAAAAAACTGGATTTATGAAAAACCAGGTGAATGTGAAAAAATATATATTAGTGAGACCAGGTGCTCCAATGAAAATTGATTGAATGAGTACAAATCAATACCTAAAAAAGAGAAAACTGATGTGTCTAAAATAGAAATTCATGTATGCATCAATGAACATTCGTTTGAGTGGGAAAATACAAAAATATTGGATAGAGAGAAAAATATACAAAGGAGAAAATTTAAGAAACTGCTCACATGATAATGGTAGATGACCCTTTTAGTCAACCTAGTGTGATATGAAATGTCGAAAATTAACTAATTATCTTTGATTTTAGAAAATGTGAAGAAATCAGAAGGAACCTCATGGATAAGTATATAAAATTTCTACTGACTGCTGCCTTTGACAAAATGATTCAATTGTTTGGAGTGTTACCTTAAAATTCAATATTCAAGAATCTACAGATCCAAGTTTGATTCCCATGCTAGTACCATCATTGGTCAGATGAGAAACACCTAGAAAAGTCAGGGGAATAATACTATTCAAAGTTTAAATTTTTTTCTAAAGACATTTAATATTTAATGATGGAAATAGTCCAACATATAAGTACAAATATCACCATATTTTTTACTATTCAAAATGTAATTTGTGTCTGTTATATTTCATTTATAAGAATTTTTGTTCCTGAAGGCAAGTTTTATTTTTAAAAATGTTTTATTTAAACAATCAAAAGAAATAAGATGTCATCCTTCATTTCTTTTCTCTTTTTTTTTTTTGTATTTTAATTAACAGTAAATGCTTTTTAGTAAATTAGTCTTGAAATTCAATGAAAATATATCATCATATTATGTGTGTCACTAAAAACTTAACATGCCAATATCAATGTAGTTTGAAATTTAGTCTCTCAATACTGTTAGACTAAACAATCATCTGATCAATTCTAAAATTTTGCACTTGTCATCGATGTATAACATGTATACACAATTTGAAGAAAATCTGTTTGATAGAAGTATTTTAAAAATCTGTTATAATATTTGACCCAAACAAAAAGAATTTCTAAGTTAAATAAAAAACATTAAAAGAATGTACAAGTGATAAAAATAATCTTATGATTACAACTTTTAGAAATAAAATTATAAAATATTATTTGTAAGGTAAACAATAAATTATATTGAATAATAACAATAATAATAATCTGGAAGAAATTATTTTATTTATTTCTTGTCACAAGTAAATAAGATAAATAAAAATGTATAGTTTGTGTATACATGTAGATTGATAGTTTAAAACGTTATTATTTTAGTTAATATTAAAGCCTCCTCATACATGTGAATATCATATTAATTAATTCTTGCAGGCCAAATCTTTTCTTTTTATACAAAAATTATGAAAACAAATATCACTAAAAATTTTGCCTTTATATATTTGGTTATTATTATTTTTCTGATAATGCAAACATAATCATAATAGAAAATGAAATTTCAGAATTTTGCCAAAAAAAAAAATGCATGAAATAATTAAACTTTCTCTCATGTTGAAGTATAATGCTTTATTTTCGGAATCATTTTTTAATCAGAAAATATGTTCTTTAAATATATATTAAACTATGATTTATAAAATAAACAAATGGTTTTATGGTACAGTTCTATTAGTCTGTTCAGCCTGCTTGATGACATTGTTTCTATGCAAACACAAACAAATATGGTTTGCCTGCATTGTGTTGTGCACTTTATGCAAATGCTCACAATAGACACTGAGATACCATATCATCTGAGGGTTGCAGTACTTCAACTTCCATGCATTCCAAACGAATTAGCTTAAAACTTACCTGACATAGTATTACCTACTAATAATTGTGACCTCATCACCATACTTCCATACGCAGCTTGGAAGCTACAAACAATTCAGAAAGGGTACGACAAAGCACAATTTCACTGACCTCACGTAAAAAGTCACGTTTTCATGAGAATACCTGTGAGACAAATAAAATGTCTGATGCCGCAAGTGAGCATTTCAAATTTAGCAATTGCTAGCTACAGAAGTGATCATGGTGGCCTTTTTCCAGAATAGAATACTGCCAGCTGTGAAGAAGTGTGTGTGTGGTGAACCGATGACAGTGCACCATTCCAAAAGTGACCACTTGAAATGCCAGTCAGGTTCCTCTCAGTGAAAGTGTTCTATTTGAAAGAAGACCTGGTTCAACAGCTCCAGAATCCCTTTCTTGAAAGACTTATGGCTTGTCTGTGACTGGTGCCAGGATGAACTGACTGTAAAATGGGGCCACACTGATTTGGAGATGTTAAGAGGTGCCCTGGTGAACTGGAACACCAGTCTGCAGCTGTGCCACAAGAGTCTCATGTCTCAGCCCTGTCATCAAATCAGTGGGCCAGGTTTAATTGTGGAAGTGGATGAGACGTTATTCAGCTGGCAGAAGAACCACCAGGGCAGGACGCTTCTACAGCAGTGGATTTTCAGTGGTCTAAGCCAGGAGACCAGCAAATGCTTTGCTGCAGCCATTCCCTCTTACTCTGCAGCTACCCTTCTCCAGGCCATAGGTGAGAACGTCAAGCCTGGATCAAGCATCTACTCAGACTGCTGGAAGGGCTACAAAACATCCAAGCTGGAAGCTGCTGGTTTCAAACACATAACAGTCAACCACCACTACAACTTCGTAGACCTTACCACAGGCACTCACACCCAGAACATTGAGTGACTTTGTGGCTTGCTGAAATGGTGCAATAAGAAGCAGCATGGCACACCCAGGCAATACCTGGACAACTACCTGGCCAAGTTCATGTGGCAATGTCTGCACAAGGGGGAAGACCTCTCCAGGCATCTTAGCAGAGATGACTCTGCACCAAGGGGAGAAGTGAAATGTAGAGCCAGCAGCAGTTTGTTCCAGATGATATTTTTTTTGTTTTCTAACTTGTTATTGAATAAATACATGTTGGGATTTATTTATTAAATTTATTCTTATTCTTGTTTATAATAAATCATGGACAGATAATTAATGGAAAAAAAACCCCAGTCTGATAACTTATATTTGTGTTGGTTTTGGCTACAAACATCATCAAGTGGCTTGAACAGGCTAATAGAATTGTACCGGTTTTATAGCTTGGAAGTTAATAAAAAGTTTGAGTACCAAATTTGCCAAAAGTGGAATTGTTATTAGGATCTTATGTTCCAGTGTATGTTACTCTATTACCATACTAAACTAAAGAGTGGATTATCATGATTTATTGCAAATAACAACCATTTTTTCCCCTTTTAAAATAAATTCACCAATGAATTATGTAAATTTTATTGGTATTATTTTTTTAAAAAATTAAAATGAAATTCATTAATGAAATTATGGGGTTGAATCTGAACTCTCGTTTTTATAATGACATATCTTAATAATGCTATAAATATACGAGTTCAGATTCTATCATATTATAAAATATTAATCACAATAAATTTATTAAAATACATATTGGGAATGACATAAATATTTCTTAAGGTAATTAAAATAAGTACTAGCTGATGATTCAATTTAAAATGAAAGTTCAAAATATTCACTATGTGTGCTAAATAGAGTATTTGTTTTAGACCTATCACTTTTTATTATTACTATCACTAATTAATTAATAAAATTATTAACCTTTTTTTAAAATTATAATAAATTATTAAACTCCAAATTAGATATTGTGTCTATCTTATACCTTTTGGGCTCATATTCAGCAGAGTTTCTTCTTATTCAGGAAACTAGAACTGATTAGTAAATTAAATTAAATTACACATATAGATTTTATATAATTCTCTTTGAAATTATAGATATAGTGATCTGGGATTGAAATATGTAATGACTCTGTGTATTGTTAAAGATCCCCTATAAAGTCCACATTCTTTATAACATTAATTGGTTATATAGAGCATGGTCATCTCAAAGTGTAGTGACTACCACTAATCTCTATTAGCATTTTATTTAGTTCAAGATGCACATATGTTTATACCTATTGTATATTTAATAAAGTTGTTGGTTAAGAAAATATTTATAGGTAAAAATGTGTCTCAATCTTACAGTCTTAAATTATTATTATAGACAAAATTAGTGTGTGCCACTTTATTTGAGTTTTCATTTTGGTTTCATTATATCTAATAATTAACAACCAGACTGTACAGAAATAATCAAACCAAATTGACAGTATTCTTTGTTTGAATTTTAGATAGCTACCCAAAATAATAGTATTCTGTCATTCATGCAAGAAATTGATATAATATCTTTTTTCTTTGGTTGATAGTTTATGATGTTATAAAATTCAAGTCAAAAACACAATGAAATGATTTCATTATATTAATATAAATATCAAACATAACATTGCAGTAAAAATTAAAAAATTAACAGTACCATATTTTGCCATGAATGATAGTTAAAAGTGACTATATAGTGAATCCTGTACTTATGTATGTGAATAAGTCTATGATTTTTTTTCATAACTTAAATTTTCCATAAGTGAGATTTCCCTTTAGGAGTACATTACCATTAAACATGGTTCAGAATATGAAAATATTTTTAACAAATGAATATAAACACTACAGTATATTACAATAAATGTTCATACCACATTAGACATGCAAAAACTAATATTTTTATTTTTTGCATTTTCTATATGCCAACAATTATTAGTATTAAATTATCAATCTATGAAAATTGAGTTTACATAAGTAAAAATACATCTCATATTCAAATTTTATGTAAATGAGTAATAATAACATATATACACCCACTCCTAGTTTATAATTTATATTATGTCTATGACTCACAGGAGTCAAAAGTCGGCTAAGCACATAAAATAAAATAAACTTTATGAAAGCTTTTTTCAATACAGTTATTGTGTATTTATAATTATATCTGTTATATAATTTTTTTTTAAACTTAATAATTCATGTCTACAAAAAAGTTAAAAAAGAAAAGTAAGATTAAACAATTAATATTAATACCACAATAAGGATTACCAGAATTGTTAGTTTGTTTGTATATATGGAGGATAGTCTTTAAATATTTCTCTTCAGAGTAAAAAAAACTTTCCCATATTTTTCTATAGAGAAACTATAGCAAAATATTAATCATCAGATGAATGAGGGTTTACACATGTCCTTCCTAATTTCACCTTCTGGAGTGAATTGATAGATATTTATTCGCATACTGGTTGCTAGAGGGCTAACTAGAGTGATCATGAATACTTACAGGTAAAAAATCTCCATGTGTCATGAATATTCAACTACTAAATCATAGCATAACAAAGTATATTCACTAATCTACAAGTATGTTTATGTATAAGTATTCATGATATATTTTATTTTTTAAAAAAGAAATATACATATATTTTCAGTTTATAATATTGAGTTTCTTTTTATTAAGCATTTTACATAAAAAAAATAGTTTTAAAAATGTAAATCTGAATTTGTACATCAACAATTATTTATTTTAAATAAAACTGATCTTATTAAATATTTACAAATAAAAAAGTGAAACGGAAACAAACACGTTGTACCATAATAGAATTATTTACATTATTATAGAATCATTCTTTTATATATATAAAAGCCTTTTTCTTATTATGGTATATTTACGTGTCATTCCAGTTATTATGCAGAAAAAAGTTAAATCATAAATTACAGTAAATAAATAATGGTAGTCTAAAAAAAAAAAAAAAACATGGCACAAATGCTGCAATTAGCTGGAATTTTAAATGCAAATAATACTGTCAAATGAAACAAAAATCGCAAATTAGGAATACATATTCAGAACAAGCCACTGAAAAAAAAGAAAAAGAATATTAAAAACTACAAATCAATTTAAACAAAGTTTAAAGTTAATTGTAATGTATTGAATGATTAATGAATAAGTGATATAAATGATTTCAGAAAGATTTGAGAGCTGTCAGCTCACGGCTTAAAACATTTTACAATTGCCAGTTGGCAAGAAATATCCATCATTAGCTGATGAAAGCATAATACCTCATTTTGCATAAATATTTGGTCTCTTCTCATTTTCCATAATTCAGCCTATTCCAACTGATTATACACTAATCAAATATTTATATTTTAACAAATTGGTGGTTTTACTGGTATTTAATAGCATGAGTGGTTATTTTTTGTACAGATGATAGATAGTTTCTGATATATATATTTATATATTACTGACTGATATATGTCTACCATCACTATACTGATGACTTCTATTGAAAAATGTAATACTCATTGGAATAGACAACTTCCAAGTAGTGGAGATTTTCTTTTCAATACCATTGTTATTTACAGCCATTAGCAATCCACTGCAAGATAAGGATCTTTCCAAATTTAATCCAATTTCCCTGATCTCTAGCCTCTTCTCCACACCACACCGGAAAATGTTCTCATCCAATTCACATGTAGCTTCTTTTACATCTTGTGCAACCTCTGTTCATTGACTGCCATCTCTTCTAGCAATATGTCTATCTCAGTTTCATTTCAATCTCTTAATTCATTCCATGATGTCAATGGTAACTGTGTGTCCTCTCACCTACTTTCAATCCTATCTTGATACTATTGACATGAATCTTTCCATTGTTATATTTTTAGTTAAGGTAGTTAAATATCCACTTTCTGATCAATAGTTTTACAGTTGGATTAGCTATGGATCAGTTACATGAAAAAAAATCTAAATATTCTTGAAAATCATATCTGGAAAAAAGTTAACTTCCATTCAGATTCTAGTTCAAAGGTATGGAATTACATAGACAGGGGTAATCTTGTAAATGAAGATAATGGAGCCAACGTCTTTTTTAAGTCAAAGCTGAATTGGAGACATTTAAAAATTAGTCTCATTTTGCCTCTGCATCGTATATAAGAATAAGCTATAATATATATATATATAGACCATAGATAATATGTAAAATATAAACTTTTGGTACAAAACAATATTTATTATTTTGAACCACTAAACATCATACGATCACCATTCTTTATGCTTATACAAGCTGTTTAACACAGAGGCAAAACTCTTCATACAGTAATGTCACTCAGTGCAAACCAGAGTAATCATTGGACAGAGTGCTCTCAGATCCAAGACTCCTCACTGATGAAAGCCACAATCTAGAAACTACTCTGGAGATATTGTATAAGTAGGTACTAGAGAGGGATTTTACGCATAAACCTTGCAGCATCCATTGAATACTCTGGCTTGCAGTGAGTGGTGCTACTTTATGGAGACTTTTGTTCTCTGTGTTATTTGTTATTCTGCTGCACCGGACTTTTAATACAGTATATCTTTGTCAAAGCATGGCTATAGTGAATATATTTACTGTAGTCATGCATGCACATTTAATCATGTTTGATAAAGGTATGCTGTATCAAAAACCTGGCTTAGCAAAGTAATAAATATTGTTTTATATCAAAAATTTATTATCACAATAATTGATAATTATCTACATACTTTTGTAGAATATATTTTATTATATATATATAAAATACAAAAAGCTGACGAGGATTACCTCGAAAGCGCTACAAAAGAATTTAAACTATAATATTTCATTTACCATTAATTTTATATATATATAACTATTTATGATATAGCTATAAATTTGAAATGCTAGAATAAATTGTGTTTAGAAGATGCAAATAATGGCAAATTACTATCAGCGATAATCAAAAGTCACTTGCTTATAATATCCTAGCAAACAATTTGCCTTTAGGCAGTGAATTTCATATTAAATAGTTGGTGTTAGTAAATTTTTATTTTATTACCGAATATGATTACAAAAAATAATTAATCATTTAAGGAATTTTATGTCTGAATATTTTTAATATCCATTTTTGCCATAAGTTACTAATTTTATATTTTTCTTCATAATCTATTATGACTTTTGTGAAGCAAAAATGCATTGAATTTAGATCTGATCAAGAACTGTTTCCCTTTATGTCATTGGTCATGTATTCAGCTATGTCTAGTTTTAACAATCTTTTTTAAAAAAATTGCAATTTTTGTAAGGAATATTGCATTTATGTACATAACATTAAGGTATTCCATAAAACATAGCTCTACATTGTAAAATTATTATATGATCAAATAATTTAATTCTCTTCTATCTTAAAACAACCCATTTTTTGATTCATTTGTTTTCTATATAGATTTAAATTTTATTTACATAAAATTTAAATACCAATATTTAAAAATATAAAAATTTTCCATTGGTAAGGAATATTTTTTTATTCAATAATCATTCATATAAAGACATATGATTCTTTATCAGATATTCAGTTTATATTCAGCTTTTATTATATTATCTATTTATTGCTATTCTCAAAAAAGGCATGACTTCTCATAGTTTGTCAAGAAAAAGGTTCCCACATTCCATGTCCAACATAGACAAAATTAATGATTTTCAACAAAAAAAAAATGTTAAACATTCCCCTGAACTTTGTTATATATATATTGTATGTATATGTCTCATTTCAAACACACAGATATATTATTTAATTAAAAAAAATTTTTTTCTTTTATATATATATAATTTATGTGTGTATTTATTATTATATAGTCTATATAAATAGTTAATGAATAAGCAGTTGTAAAGAGAGAAGGTAATAATATTTAATTTTATTTATCATATTTTCTTATTAAATAATGTGTTAAATTATTTATTCTTATTAAACGAAGTAGATCAGAAAGAAAGTGTAAAATAAAGCGATCAAGATTAGTAGATTAGGATGTGAAAATGTACACGTGTGAGTATGAATGTTTAAACATAAAACATTTTTACACCTATTTCTGGTGACTATAGATTGCCAGCTTTATTGTTTGTGTTAACTGTATCTAAGATTATTTTTAGAAAAGAGGTGCTTTGATGGAATAAAACGTGATTATTAATTTTCTTGTAGAATCGCGACAGACAGTCAAACTTGTGAAGCTTTGATCTTTTATCTCAAGATAAGATTTCCAGGTGGTCCTTTTCTTTGATCAAAGATTCACAATATAAAGGAATGAAACAATGTTTAGAGGTCAGTTCAATTTTTGTTTGGAAGAGAGTGATCTAACAATATGTAGTTTTTTTTTTAAAAAAGTCAATCATTAATATTACTAAGATCAATTTTTTCATTACTAATAGAAAGAGATGTAATGATTGAGTTCGTGAAAACCAAGGGAAATGGACAGTTTTTTTTTTTTTAAAGTGAGAGCGATTGATTTTTTTTCTCTTTGAAAATTAAGGAAGGAGAAAAATGACTCTTGTTTTAAAGTCAGTATAGATAAAGATGTGCATATATATATATAATTCCCAGCAAGATTAAGAAAAGGAAATGGAACAAAATTGAATTTCTTGGAAGAAGTTATTTACAGTTCTATAAAATGATATTAATATATTTTGCTGTGTATAATACAATAAATTTGCATTGCTAAAACCATTGTTTCTGCTTCCTGGAATATTACAGAATGGGTTAAATCACTAATCTATTGTGGACCCATATACCAGTCCATAGTAACCAAAAGAATGGAGAAATTTAAAGCCAGCCACAAACATAATCTAATCATCATCTTGGACGAGAGAAGAAGAAAGGCAAGATGAATAAAAGCCATATATATAGCCAAATTTGATGAAGCTATAAATCAAATTTTTGTTAAAGTTTTCCTCAGTCAGCTAAAGTGTCTACAATGATTTTTTTTAAAATGGAAGAGACAAGCAAATCCACCAGTTCATACTTATCTAAAAGTATTTGTAATAATTCTTTTTGAAATGGTAGAAGCAAGCCAGTCAATGAATTCAGTGTTATCAAAAGCATCAACAATAAATAATTTTAAAATTGTGGAAATAAGCTAGTCAATTAATTTATGTTTATCTTAAAAGTATCTGCAAGAACTTTTCTTTTTTTTTAAATGGATCAAATCAACTTATACATGAGACAAGCAGTCTGAAAATTCAAACTTGAGACATTTATAAGAAGTGAAAATAATCGGGTAACTATGAACTTTCATTAACAGATCTTTTATTCTTACTTATTAAAAGTAAACATTAATTTATTGGTCAAGGCATTTTTTTTTCTTTTCATACAGAAACATTAAAGGCTTGTTTATCGATAGTTATTCTCAATATCACATAATATAACACAAACACAGTTTAAATCTTTAAACTTACATTCTCATTATTTTTTTATAATTTTTTTTTATTACATATTGTAATATTGAAATGTTTTTTTTATTGTTCATTTATTATGATAATGAGCAACCTATAAATATATGCATTTATAATGTTTTTTTTTATATTTATTTTGTTGCATATTAAAATTGATATAATGTATTTTATTTTATTTTGTTCAAGGTTGCAAGAATAATTTTTTATATATGTGATTTATGTCTTAATCTTTAATATAAGGGAACACATTTTAAAAATATATGTTGACATATCACAGGGTGTGTGTGCATGTGTAACTGCTTATACAAACACGTCAAAGGAATAGGTTAGGCATAGTTTGTTTAAATATGGTAAATTGAAGAGCCAGGCTTACATATGAATGGAGGTGAAATAAAACACACAAGTTACATATGAAATTTATTTTCATGATATAATAAGTTAGGAAAGTCTTAAGTAAGCATTCAATGAAATATTTTTTTTTAAAATGTCATTTTAAGCCAGCTTATTTTAAAATGTCCAAAATGACAAACTTGTATATTAAATTTATTTGGTTATGTGTATATAAATTTTTTTTATTAGTTCTATATTTAATGAATGTAATAATAAGCCATTTATCTAATTATTAATTTGATTTTAAAGAAAGAAAGAAGAATAGTATTAATAAAATATAATTATATATCTTAAGTGGTTTCCGAGTTATTATTGTTGATATAATCATATGTTGTCTTCTCTTAATTCTATCATTTTAATTGATCCATCACCATTTGTAAATATTTAAGCAAATGCTTGCGAATGTTAAGCAAGCTAGAATATTGATTTACATTTAAGTATTTGGGGATTGGACTTGATAACCAAATTTTAATAATTATAGGTTAATAATAGAAAGCTACAAAACTATGTTGTGCCAATGAGTTTTGATCATCCTCATCGAAGAGGGATATCATGATCACCATCATCATTGATTTAATAACTAATAATCATTCAATCAAACCAAAAGGGTTCGTAGAAAGTTGAATATCATGCAGAGATTCATGATGATCAGTCATCATCACTAGTGTTATTGAATCCTAGTTTTAACTATAAAAGTACTTGGAATAAATAACTATAAATGGGTATAAACGCTAATGAGTGTTATATTTAAATCTGTTTAAAATAGGATGATTTTTTAAAAAAATGCCTATAAGTTTATATAAAGATAAATTTCTTGTTGTGAGTTTATTATAAAGCTATGGCTGATATCATCATCATCATCATTATCATCATTATCATCTTTATATTATGATAAATAATTAAGTTAAGTAACTAGTTAAATGGCCATTCATATCAGTAATGGTCTTCACGATGCTTGTTTGGAAGCCATTAATAAGATTATACTTGTCTGTTCATCAATATATGTAAAATGAGCTAGTAATATCTATAAGAGTCTTTGATCTATATAAATTTTGGTGATATAGGGATCTTGTAATTTTATTGACATAGATAAAATATAAGAATGTCATTTTTTTTTGTTCATTAGTCATCCAAGTCATGTGTAGTAAAAATGTACTGAATGAGTTTGAACTCAGTACACTCTAAACAGATATTTAACTAGATTTAAAACAATCTAGTGGCGCTTGTGGGAAAACACATGTACTTAGCTAAACTGAATAAAGAGTGATTTAATCCCTTTCCAACTTAATGATATTAAGTTTATATGATAATTTTATACGTTGTTATAAATAGCACCAGTGTGTGCGTGTGACCGTGAATGGTCGTATATACATGGAAAGAGGAATGAGAAGGATTCTTGGTTAAAAGAACCTAGTATTGGAGGTAAGCGAAATGCACTCCAGGGATCTCACAGTGGGTAATTTTATTCAGTTGCTATATTTAATATTATTTTATTTGATGACAATGACCAGTATGTTTTATTGTTCAAATGACTTCCCCAATATCTAAATATTTTAAATCTTTAATGATGACAGTTTTAATTTTCATTTGGTTATTTTATATGGAAAAATGAGATAATTTATTTATTTCATTATTAGCGTGATAGAATTAATGTATAGGATAGTAGCAATCGGGCTATAATGTTATATTTAATTAATTAGAAATAGACACCCAAATAGAGCATGATATGCATATATTCTTATTTATATGTTAGCGACATCCTTATTTAATTATAAATTGTATTTTAGCTAACACAGTAAATTCATTTCTCATTTAATTTTACTTGGTTACAAATGATGAACCGATGGAGCATATCATATATCCTGTTCAGTGTTTAGTTATTGAATTATAGCAACTATCATTTTATCATTCATCAACATATAGATTATAATCAGTTATAAAGTAACAGCCTTTTATTTATCAACCTTTTTATCAGTTCATCTTTATTATTCATACTGTTACAAATGGGGCAGATTATAAACATATTATAATAATCAATAATTTCGTCTATATTTATTTTCTGTTACAAATAATATCTATATATTTTTTTATCTGTTACAATATATATATATAAAACAGGAATTCTTTATGTATTTTTATAAATGACTTTTCACTATGATGTAATAAAGCAAGCCACCAATAAAAATAGATATTGCAAGTTGAAATTATATCAACTAAAAATAATATTTGCCTAAAATACTTTAAATCAAAAATAATTTTTTATCCATGTTTTATATAAAAATCATAAATCAGATAACATGTTTTCCTAAAAATAAGACTGGGTCTTTCTTATATTAATTTTTGTTCTAAAAAATGGTTTAAGATTTATTTTCATGGAATATCTTATTTTTTCATGTACAAAAATGTACATTTATTCAAGTACAAAAATATATATTTATTCAAATACAAAAATCTATATTCATTCAATATTAATAATTTCAACAGCATATAAATAACTTTTACTACTGCTTGAATACGAGAATATTAAAAGTTATTTATGCTCTGTTAAATTAGTAATATTTAATTTAAAATAATACATGCAACATTAAGCTGGATTGATTAATTTGTGACTAAGGTTGCCTGTTAATAATAAGTTTCAGCCTTTTCGGATGTCAATGTTGATTTATTTGCAATATATACAGTTGGAGTTCAGACAAAAGAGGAATTCTTATATCAGACCGAATGAAAGCACATTGATAAATAAAAAGTAAAATTGCATTTGTAAGTTTATTGTCTCAAAATAATTCTGAGTATCATTTATTCAAATACAAAAATCTACATTTACATCTATTACTTTATAACAAGCTGACAATCTTAACTAAAGTTTTTATTTGGGGTAGGGTTTATATTAGCAGCATCCTGAAAAATCATGCTAGAACTTATTTTCTGGTTAGGTCCTATTTTCATGTATACATGTTAATAAAATCTTATATGTGTAAAAATTAAAATTATAACAATTTCTCAAATAAGGAATTCCCACGGTGACTTGTAGATTTTAAATAGATGCCTTTTATACGTTTATAGATTTAAATATTAGAAATGTAAGAGAAATTATCTGTATATTTTTATAAATAATTTTCTGCTAAGATATAGTGAAGTTTTAAAATAAACATTAAAAACAGCTATCATAAACTAAAATTAGCTATATAACAATAGCATTTGTCTGAAATTGTTTGTAGCATTTAAATCTTTAAATTAGTGAAACTCTTCTCTTTATAATATATAGCTTTTTATAGAAGAACCTTATTTGATTATGAAAATATTTGAAACTATGTTACAATTTGAATTTTCACACACAAAAAAATTATTGTCTGACTTAAGATCGTAATATAAACTTGGATAGTAAACTAAAAGTAAATTCACTTTTGATTTAAAATAGCTTATACAAATATTATTGCTAGATGGCATAGTTTTAGAATGCAGTGCCTGTTTTTATTATTTATAAAAATATACAGAGAATTCCACTTAATTTTTTTTTACATTTAAATCTATAAAATTGTTAAAATCTATTTAAAAAATATATAACATTTTCAATTTTTTGATTTTCATCAGTGCCTCTCTCATTTCAACTTCACCATATGGCAACCAACCACTAACATAGAAATTCAGACTACCTTCTTTCACATTGTATGCATATCATGAACAATCTTTACTGTACACCTGAGCTAGATGTATCAACATCTAAATCTCCATGCCGAGGAAGGAACTAGTATCCATCCATCTTTAACACCTTATGAGATATAAATTAAAATTCATATTTATTTTACTACAAAAATATTTTGTCCATTATAATTCCAAAAACCAGTCATTAAATTAAGGTTAATCATTAATTAAGCTTTTATTAATGTTATGGGTCATTCAGCACATTAATAGTGGTGGATTCCAAATATAAAAGGTCCTTGATCAATGTTCACTTGTCACATCACATGACCTCAAGAGCAATTAATATTTTTTGAAGATCCCCAATCATCAATAAAAAATTTAGAGAAAAATTAATTAAATATTTTATTGTTACTGAAGATGATAATTAAATGTTATTTCTAAATATAAAACTGAAATTAAATATATGTATACATTAATACTCACTTCTTCTTTAGAAAAGGTTGCGATATTCTTTCTTCCTAAATCTCTGGCTTTAAATTCATCTGAAATTTATAATATATTTCTATATTTATATTAAATTCCTTTTTTTTGTTTTATTCAAAAAAATATATATATAAAAAATAATTCAGCTAAATCTTCTATCCCAACTAATTTAATTACACATATATGAGTGTGTACCAAATATTCTTTCAGGTTTTCATATCTAACAACAGTCAAGTGATCCTTTACTCAAAGAGAAACCAATAGGTGTTTAGTCCTAATTGTTATTGTAGCTACACATGGTTTTTAAAAATTGTAGCTATTTTACTGATCTTTCCTGCATGATTAATCTTTTGTTTGCTCTTTAATGTGAGAAAACCCAAACTAATTAGTTAACATTTTTACCAGTGGCATATATCATCATCATCATCTTCATCAACCATTATCAATCCACTGCAGGATGAAGGTCTCTCCAAGTTTAATCCATCTTCTCCTATCTTTAGCTTCTCTTTTCCACAACACCCCTGCACATTTTCTTATTTCATCCATCCATCTCACATGTGGTCTCTTTCTGGGTCTTTTACAATCTCTTGGAATCCAGTTTAAAATTTCAATTGTCCATCTATTATCATTTCATCTAGCAATATGTCCAGCCCAACTCCATTTCAATCTTTTAATTTTTTCAATAAGGTCAGTAACACCTGTTTGTTGTCTTACCCATACATTGCGTTTTCGATCTCTTCTTGTTACTCCCAACATACATCTCTCCATACTCCTTTGAGTGGTCTGAAGTCTCTGTATTGCTGTTCTATTAAGTGTCCAAGTCTCAGATCCATAAGTAAGAACTGGTAAAACACATTTGTTAAAAACCATTCTTTTCAAACACATAGGCATATTTCCTTTTAGTATCAAGTTATTTCTACCAAAAGCACTCCAACCAAGTTTAATTCTATGATTAATTTCCTCCATTATGTTTCCATCTGTATTAATAATCTGACCTAGGTATTTGTAACTATTAACTTCTTCTAATTCTTTATAATCAATCTTTATTTTCATATTTTGAGCAAATCGATTAAACATTACTTTAGTCTTTTTAACATTTATCTTTAGTCCTACTTTTCTACTTTCATCTGCTAACTCCTGCAACATTTCCTGCAGTTCTGAAGCATTATTTGCAAAAACAACTACATCATCTGCAAAATCTAAATGACTTAAATACTCTCCATTTACTTTCATTCCTTTAGTTTCCCATTTTAATCCACAAAATACTTCTTGCAGCACTGTTGTAAAAAGTTTGGGAGATATGGAGTCACCTTGCCTTACACCTTTCTCAATGTTGATTTTTCTACTATCATTATGTAATCTAATTGTTGCTGTTGCATTTTTATAAATATTCTTTAAAATATGTCAATATCCTGGATCTATACCTTGATAATCCAATGCTTTAATCACTGAAGAAATGTGTATAGAATCAAATGCCTTTTCATAATCTACAAATCCAAAACATAATGACAACTCATATTCATTTGTTCTTTCTATGACTTCTTTCAATACCTGGATATGATCTATTGTACTAAAACCACTTTTAAATCCAGCTTGTTCTCTTGGTTGGTGGAAATCCAAAGTTCTCTGTAGACGAGTTGTAATTATCTTGGTAAAAATTTTATATAAAACTGATAAAAGGCTGATAGGTCTGTAATTTCTAATATCTTCTTTATCACCTTTTTTAAATATTAATATTATTACTGCATTCTTCCAATCTTCCAGTACATCTTTATCATTTAAACATATGGTATATAACTTTGCTAAAATTGTTTCTATTTCTTCACCTCCTTCTTTTAATATATCAATTATAATTCCATCATTTCCTGGAGCCTTTCCTTTCTTCATACATTTAATTGCATGTCTCACTTCTTCATTTAAAATTCTGGGCAATTCGGAAGATGTAATAGATATAGGAGGTACTTGTTCTTTATTACTATATAATTCTTGATAAAAATCTTCTACAAATTTCATGATGTCATCTCTCTTTTTAGTAATAATTCCATCTTTTTTTCTTATTGCAGATATAAATTTCCTACCAATACCAAAATGTTGTTTAACATTCTTGAGACTTTTATTTTCTTCTACAGCTTTCCTTGCTATTTCACAGTTATACTTTCTTATATCATTTTCAACTCTTTTCTGTAACATTTTACAAAATTCGAGATATTCAATTCTTTTTAATACATCATTTTTGTATATCTTCATATTCCTTCTTTTCTTCATAAATTCTCTAGTCTCAGTAGAAATTTTATTAGTCAATTGCTGCTTTTTTCTACCAGCTATCTTTGTTGCAGTTTTTAAAAGTGTATCAGTTATTTTCATATTAATTTCATTCAAATCTGAATCATGTTCAAAATCTCCTAACACTTGAAACCTATTTGTAAGTTCTAATTTAAATTCATTAGAATGTTTCTGAAGATTAGGAATATCAACTGTCAATATTGTTTTTCTCAATAATTTTTGTCTCTCTAGTTTTACATTAACACGTAACTTACACCTTACTAATCGATGATCACTTTCTGTGTTAAATTTATTAAGAACATTACAATCTTGAAATATGTATTTCCTGTTAGTCAAAATATAATCCAATTCTGCTGTACCTTCATTTGGATGCTTCCATGTCCATTTCCTTTTAACATTTTTCTCAAATAATGAATTCATAATATAAAGTTTTTCTTTTTCTGCAAACTCCACAAGTCTATGTCCTCTCTCATTTCTATTACCATAACCAAAATTACCTACAGCAATTTCATCTTTCATTTGTCTACCAATTCTAGTATTAAAGTCTCCCATAACAATTTTAAAATGTTGTTTACTCTGATCAAAAGCCTTTTGTACATCCATATAAAAATCTTCTACTACTTCATCACTATGAGAACTTGTTGGGGCATAAATCTGAATTATCTGCATTTGGTATCTGCTATTAAGTTGTATAACTAATCTTGCAACTCTGTCCGATACACCATCAATCTCCACAATATTGTTCTTCCACTTTTTATTTATAATGAATCCTACTCCACTTGTATTTCCAATATGTGTGCCTTTATAATAGAGTATATGTCGACTTTTTAAATCAATTGTTTCTTCACCTTTTCTTCTAACTTCACAAAGTCCAATAATGTCCCATTTAATATAAGACAATTCTTCTTCTAATTCTTGCAATCTTCCTTCACTTGAAAGTGATCTGCAGTTGTAAGTACCTAAATAAAAAGTCGTCATCAAATGGCAGCCTGGGTCCACAATCAGGGGATTCTTAGCACCCTCTGCCTGCGGCCACCAACCGCTGCCTTGGTTGGTGACTTTACAGCCTCCTGGGAATAAGGGCCATGCTTTATTTTTGTCTGTCATAATTGTATATATGTATTGGAAAAATATTTATCATTTACACAAACATTCATTCTGCCTTATCAGGCACCGAGAAGAAAGACCATGGTGTTTCTTGATCTTAAACTCAGAGGTAAAAAGCCAATAAACTCACCACGCTGGTTAATGCATGTTGGTGAGCAGCCCATCCATGTTCGTATACTATATGAATAATCACATAGTAATAACAGCTGCAACGACAAGAACGTATGGAGTGGACATTAGGAATTTGCCCTGCTCGGTTCCTTTTATTGTGCCCTTTTCTATAGGTCAGTAATAGTTCATAACAGTCAATTACTAAAAATTTTAAATTTTAGAATATGTTCTTTTAATACATTAATTATAGTTTGTCGATTATATTTTTTAAAGTACAATTTAAAGCTAAAGAAAATACGTGGTATATAAAATTATAGCGAATTATTTAAAAAGTAGTTAAGTAAAGTTTAAAATATTGTTTCATATGGTTGTAAAAGCTGGCCATATTAAATAACACAGCTATAAAAATTAAAAGTATATTTAATAAATTCGATTTTAATAGTTTAAAACTGATTAAGTTAATAAATACAGTGTTTAAATTTATCATCATATTTAATAGTCAAAATTAATATAGTATATTTTTAAAATAAACTTTGTGATGGTGAAAATTATATCTAATTCTATATTTTCTAAATTGTTCTTCCACATTTTTTATAATTATTTTATATAATATAATAAGTGTATCAATTTTATAAATCTAGGCAGAGAAATAGATTGAAAATCGTCTGTCAAAGTTATTGATCATGTGACTTGTATATTACATACGTTCACACACACGCTTGTTTGAAATAATAACAAAGTTTAAAATATTTTAAAAGTTATATTATAGAATTGGATAGAATTATTGCCTATCATAAAAGTAAATAGTATTAAACATTAAGTTAACTATCGTATAACATGTTTAAATAATGTAATAAAGACGAATACATTCATAATATAAAAATTAAATGTTTTATTTAAATAAAAATAGATAAATTGAATATTAAGAAATGGAATAAGTTATTAAATGTTATTTTAAAAGTCATTTTAAAAGATTAAAATAATTTAAATAAAGTTATAATTGAATTAAAAGTGGTATTTTAAATAATATTTTAAGTTCATTACGTCATGATTTCTAATTTTGAAATTTAATTATACTATAAACTAAAAATATGTAAATTTGTTCTCAAGCTAAAGTAAGAATTAACCAATAGGATAAGGTATTCTTACAGACTATAAATATGAATTGCACGGGAGTTATTGGGGGAGATTAATAATGTATTGAAACCGGAGAAAGGTAAATTATAACTATGAAAAAGATAGTATCTTTAAAATTTTTATTTAGTCAATTTTTTTTGGTACTTTCTTATCGTTTATTTTGCAAAAACTAATTGATAATTTTAAAGAAGTATTTTGCAAAAGGAAAGTTTTAGAAAAAAAATTATATATTTAGAAACGTCGCGGAGATGATTTTCTAATTTTTAAAGTACTTACCAGTCGTATTTTATCTAAAAGTTTAACCTAAACTTCGCAATAAAAAAATGGATATACTACGAAATAAAATGGATATAAATTGTAATACTGTAAAAATGTTTGGAATATTTATTGATACAGCTTTATTAATATTTCACCGAAGAACTGCTTTGGTATATAAAAACCACAGCTCGGATATTATACGGAGTCTAAAAAAAATGTACTGAGACGTATTATTTATAAGTTTATCCAAGATTTATTTTTAAATTATAATAAGACAATTATATCTCATGAATCATTTTATATAATATGATATTCAAAGGAGTAAAATGTTATATCCTTTCTGAAGGTAACATTTTTTTTTATTTTTAAAAGAGATTTATAAAAATACCAAACGAAAGTTTAAATGTATCAAGAAGGAAACATAGATAAAAAAGTGAACACATAGATGAATAAAAGATGGATCCATGGAAATACAAATAGTACTTAAAAGTTTATCGAATATTTTTTCAAAGTTAAATGAGATGGATTGATGCATCGGATACGCAGAGAATATTGGTAGAGAAGATTAAGAAGCTTCATGGGATTAATTAATATTATGATTTAATAATTATCATCCTAAATACTCAAACCAAGGATTATTTTTATAAATTTTACTAAATGGATTAATAATTATTTTTATTTTAAACTTTAACGCGCTTAGAGGAAAACATTTTTAAAAACTCTAGAGAAAAATAATAAACATTTTGAACTTATATAGAACTATCGTCAAGAAAATATGTAATTATAGTTTTGATTTTTTTTATTTTGTTAACCTAGTTTAAATCTAAATTTTTATATAAGATTAGAAAAAACATAAAAAACATTAATTTATTAATATTAAAATTTTATAATATAACAATCTAATAATTTAGCTAAAAATATTTTAATATAAAGTGTATGGGTGTGAATTTTTTTTATATCTGCAATGCTCAAGTGGATAAAGGTAGCCTACTGAACACGATGACTAGATAAAGGTTATTGGTAATAATAATAACTATTGATAATTTATAATGTATATTTTTTTGTTTTCTTTAGATCATCTATGAATTGTAAGGATGAAGTGTAAAAGTTTTTTTTATTATAAATGTAAACGCATTTTTATACAACATTTTAAAAAAACATTATGAGATAGGATTGATTTGAAAATATGCATACGACAATTTTTTTTTATTAGTGATATAATCCAACATAACAAATAATTATGTGACTTTTTTTTAAATTTTCATGTTATGGGATATTCAAATATTGTCTAAGTAGATCGTATATGATTAAACATACAGAGCAATGAAGTAAGCAACTTTTCTTATGGGATAGTAAGATTGTTTAACTATTAATGAATTTTATTTATTGTTTTATAAATGCAGATAGTTATTTATCGATGTAAGATGTGGAAAATCTTGAGAAATAATGTTGAGATAGTGGCTTGGAAGTACTTAGTGAACAGGAAACCAAGATGATGTTTTAAGAAATAGGATGTTATAAGGAATGGAAATAATATTTAGTCTTTATGTTAATATCAGCATAGGTAACAAAGCCCTATGACTGATACACATTTTATTTGGACAGTGTTTATATTTCTTTAAATATTTGATGTTCTAATAAAACTGAAGAAATAGCTTTAACATCGTCCCTGTACTAGAGGATACCTCATCACACTGTGCCATGATTTTGAGATATGTTAAGAGTAATACTCTAGCTTTCTTCCTTAATCCTATGCATCTGTTTTCGCTATCTTTATTTCATGTAACTGCATCGTTCAGTAAGATATGTTTAAGAGAAATGATAAATAATTTAGAACTTAGGTTATGCTATCATTTTGTATAAGATTGGTTTATTTGCTTAGAAGGAATAGGACGTTATAACTTAAAATTGAAGATCCAAAGTATCCTAAGGAAAGAAAAGAATCATAGAATATATTTTGAATTTTATTTCGGAAATGAAATATAAACTTTTTTAAAATAAAGTATCTAAACAAAGATATTTTCTTTAAAGTGATAATTTTAAATGCTTTAGTATTATTTTTTTTTAAGAGAAAAATAAGTATTGCATATTTTAAAATACAATAGTACAAAGTAAATTATGTAAACAATATGCATAGTATATTTTTTGTTTATTGATTAACAGAAATATATTGATGACTACACTTATATCATACTAAAGTAAGGCTTAAAGAAGAATATATTATGATTAGTAAACATTGTGTGATAAATACTAAAATCTAGTACTGAATTTTGGATAATATTTTTGTGTAACATCTTTGACTTTGCAAGATGAATTTTTTTTTAATATTTTGAGAAATCCATACTCATTATAAAATTTTGTTTTCTATAGAATGTTTTTCTAAGTATGAATTTTTTAAAATAAGATAGTTTAATAATATTAAGGATAAAATGTTGTTGCTAATAAAGTAGATAAATATATTTGTAATAAGTTAACCATAATGAGGAACCAAATAGTAACATTTTTTTTAAATTTTGTTCTAAATCTAAATAAAGATATAATTGAAATATAAATTAATTTTTTTATAACCCGGTAGATCAAACTGTAAAGTAAAAAAGTTAAGGATATCCACTGTAAATAGTGTAAATAAATTGTTTATTTATTTGTTGTTAGTAATAAACTTTGTTAAAGTTTGTTATTTAAAAAATTTTGTGTCCGAGTTATTTATTTCTCCACATCGCTGCATGAAATCATGATATATGCATAATAATCGAAACAAATATATAATTTTGCACATAAGATAAATAGAGAATTATTTTAAGAATTTAAATATTTTATTGGTATTCATTTTAATTAAATAATTATAATTTTACATTATTTTATTTGTCATAAATCAGTTATCACAATATTATATTAAATTATATGCTATCAGTTGCCACACATATTTTGTTTGTCAGATTATTAAAATGCTACCACGTATTTATTATATCATTACATGAAGATATAAGATCATATTATATTATTTCATTATTTTATTATGGTAATAAAATTATAGTAAAAAGAAAAGATATACAGAATTAGTTAAACAATGAAGAATATTATTACTGTTATTTATTATTATTAGTTTCAGTGTAGTAGATTATGACATAAAATCCCTTCTCATATTTTACTATCGTATTTTTATTAACTTAGAATAAACTTTATGAACCTGAGATTATTTTATTTGAGCTAGATTATTATTAAATAGAAGATTAAGATTTAATTATTAGTTTAATCTTAGTGAGTAGAAGTTATTAAAGTCGTAAGAATACTATGAGTTTGTTATTTGAAATAGTAATAAAGGGGGGATAGTGTTCTTATGCCATTGAGGTAGCATCCTGTGGGATATTGGCTCAATGTAATCTATCTTGTCACCTGTATTTTCACTTCAAGTCTCATGAAAATATTAAATATTTATTTAATTTATTTTTATAAACTGAACCTTATTCGAATTTTAAATTTAAGCTAGTGAAATATTTTAATTTTAATGCTGAATATTTTAGTTATTAATTATTAACCGAGATAAAACCCGTTTTATTTTATATCATATATTATCTGGAAGTGAGGATGCACGAGATGAAGGGTAGAATATATATATATAATATTACAAATCGATGTCTGTATTTCTTCAAAATAATATACATAAATTCATAAATAAATATTAGAAAATACAGTACTTAAAAGTTTATAAAAATATATCTATAACCGTCACTTAGGAGTGCTTTCAACTATCCTTGTAGTTTTTGTCAACTAATACTTTTAAAAGGTCAACTTTTCCATAATTCCATGATGTCAACTTTCCCATAATTCTGTGATCTTAACATTTACTGCTTGCCTATTGATTAAATCTTGCTTGTATTTATATATTAACATCGCTTCCTTAATTTTTCTTTTATTATTATTTCTTTCAGTTTCCAATATTTTTACGCTACTATAATTAAAATCAAAACCATAAATACATGATTTATTATGATCATAAAAGACAAAAGCTGATAAATTATCATTATTTTTATAATTTTGTTTTCTATTTTGAACTCTTTTTAATAATAATAAGTGCTCTTTTTTCCAATGTGCACCTCAATTCACTTATATATCCACTGCCACACCTACATATCCATTTCTAAATGATATAATTTTTATTTGTCAATAAGGTTTTATCTTTTGAATTATTTATTAATTTATTTAATATAGGTGGTGCATAAAATGCAATATCACATATATCTTTATAAATTTTCTTAATGAAACTTGCCTGTTGATTTGAAATATATGGTATTGATATCCAAATTTTTTTATCAGAGGAATTAACATTATTATTAATATTATTTTTATATTTAGAATTAAAATTTTTAATAGTATAATAAACATAATCATAATTATATCCAATGTCTAACAATTCATTATAATAAATTTCAATATTTTTGTTTTTATCCGATGAATATTTACAAAGATTATCATTTCTAAATATAAAGAACTTTAAACCTGCCATTTTATGTGACATTGGTTCTTTAGATTCATATGGAATATATCCTCTTTTTGCTATTGGTTTAATAGTCATATAGTAATCCAGTTTATCTTTGTTTTTAGTTATCTTGAGATCTAAAAATCGTTGAATTTTCATCTGTTTTAATCCATTTTAAGCCCTTTATATTATTTAATTCATTAAACAAATTATTTCTTAAATATTACCAAAATCACACTTTTCTTTATGCTTGCCATAATACCATATAAACACAATTTATCCAAGACTTCAAACACTTTTTAGCAAAATTTATTTGTACATACACCTACATTTCGACTGACCTGCAGTCTTCTTCAGAGCTATGATATAATGAACAAAATAAAAAAACATAACTATATAATAACACCATAAAATAATTTTAAACAATAAAAAACTAAAAACAACATAAAATATATGTATTAAAAAACTGAAATAAATAATCAATATTAATAAATATTAATTTTAAAAGATGAATGAGTAAGAAAATAATAAATATTATATGATTTAAAATTAAAAGAATTTTAGTTACTAATCATAAAGTTAAGTTTATGAAGAATACAGATAATTAGTAGATTGTTAATAATAATAAAATAGATAATATTTAGATTAATAGTTGTCCTTGAATGTATATTTGTATAAATTTAGGAATACACATGTATAATTTATATTTATTTATGGAGTACATTTTATTTTATTTCATATTGTAACAGTCAAGTTTGTACATTCGCGTAACAGAATTCAGAATCCAAGCAAAAGAGACCGAAGCTGACCAGACTAGGACTGTAACATCCAGAGTCCGACCGCACTTCAACTCGTAAGCCAGGATTCCAAGACTCAAGACCCTACGAATGACCACCTTGAAATTACATGTAGTATACCTCTTTCCACACGGCCGACATAGGTCACGGAGAAGCAATAAGACTCTGATGAATAAAAGAAAGGTTCTTAATTGACTAAAATATCACTAATTTAATTTAACTTAATGCATAGTTTTCACATATATAGGCTATAAATAATAATTAGAATTGGATTGAATTAGATCAATAACGAGACAGAGAACGAAATACATTAAATTAATTATATATTTATTTACAATTGGCATAGCTATATATTACTTATTTACAACAGCATTCAGCGTAGAATGTACGCAAACATTTGATAATTACGAAAACACATTCTCTTTTTATATACAGTTCAAAATAGCTTTATATAAATAATTTTTATACAATTCAAAATAGCTTTATATAAATACTTTCATTTAATTTTCATAAATGGGTTTAACATGTGCCCATCTTATGAGTTGCTTTTCAATTAATACATAATCAATCACTACGTTATGCCTATAAATCTCGATAAGCCAAATCCTATTACATCGGTGGCTGTTAGATACATAATTATATCGAACTTTGATCATGAATTTATTTACTAAAATACCCAATATAATTTAATAACGAGCGCATAAACCAGCTCAAGTAATGATCGATCGAACATGGCTTTCGAGAGAAAATTTCAGAATACTGAAAGCGTTGTGTTAAGGTGGGAGAGTTGGCTGCATAAGATTTTACCAATGCGCTATGGCACAGGTAAACAATAATAGGAAAAGTTGCTCTGCGGATGGATGAAATAACTTCAGGGTTCTTGCGACAAACGCCGGTACCCTGTAACCGATCGCAATGCTGCGTGAAAGGAACATTGTGTTCAGGAATGGCGGGGGACTTACGTGCTAACCTGGCCTTGGCTCAGGCTTCGCTACTGCTCTACCCTATAAGAGAAGATGTGCTGGCAACGCCGTGGCTCCATCTTAAGATACGTATATTACATATAGCAGCAAAACGAGAATAATTTTATAAAATACTATCACATCCGCCAAGCAAAGAATAGTATATTTCATACTATGAAATACGAATTAATAGCATATTAGCTCTATCAAATTGGGACCAACTCTTGTGTAGCCTGGTAATAAACGTCTATGCTACAAAAGGGGATATTACTACATCTGTACTTTGACATGTTCGATCTATTAAGTTACTTATAGATAATAAATATTTAAGGAGGGAAAGTATATTTCTATGGACTTAAAAATTTAAATGTCAAATATACTTATAAATACAATCAAGGCTAAATTTAATTCTTAAATAAACTTATTAAGTTAAGTTTTTTTAAAAGGTTGATTAACAGAGCCACATTTCACATAATAAATCATTTAAATAATAAAAAATATAGGATTTCGAAACAGCGCAGAAAGTTGATGTTATAAATAAATTACACGAAGATTTTCAAATAATATCTTCTTAAAATATACATGAAATTAAGTGCTCACTGTTTCGAAATATTGGCATATAAAATATAATAAGCATTTAAAATAAAATAAGCAAAGAAATATAGACACAACCGCAGTGATATAACTTTAAACTAAATAATTTACTTTGAAGTGAATGGAAAATATAAATAAGTCAGATTATTTAAACATTAACACATTAAATTTTGATAGTAATTGACGTATTTAAAATATTAAATGGATTTTAAGTTTTGATTACATTTAGCTTTATCATTATTTTAAAAAGAAAGTTAGCTAACTTAGATAGATATTATTACATTTAGAATTACACAGAGCTCTGCGGTTTGAAAAATAAAACGGTACCGGTATGATTTATCTGCAAGTTCTTGGCTGTTGGTTTGGTTTAGTTTGACTGGGCGGCATCATCTTTCCCATTATGTTAGGCTCGTCTCTTCTATCGGCATGAAGGTGGTTTAGGCATTTCGATGAGAGAAACCCCGTTCTCCCGCGGAGTAACAGCAACAAGGTGCCCGCTTTTAGCCGGACATGTTAAACATTAACAATTGTGAAGACTGGCTGCAATTCTCACTAACAATATGGCTGTCTTTCTCTAACAATATGGCTCTCTTCTGTTAAAAATACAGAGTATTTATATGTTTTCCTTATTGGAATCTCCCGCCTCAAGTCTCACTAAACTCAGGAATTTAATTAAATATTTTTCAATTTTACAATCCAGATTTTTAAAATCTTAGATAACTTATGTTAGAAACATTCCATAAGCTATTATAATTAAGATTTTTCGTTGCAAACAATTGTCCAATTTAGATTTTAAAATAACTTACTCTTATCTAAGGAGATTTTAATTAGTAAATTTTCAACTAGTTTTACTTTTTATGAATTCCAGGTGTGGTCGTTAATGACACTTGTTTACAATCAAAAATCTTTTAATTACTTGACCAGCTTTTATTTTTATCTTACATTAAAAACAACCTTTTAACATTTTTTTTAAAACGAAAACATTTTTAACATATTTATTTAAAATAATTTACAAATATTTTGATATAGCTTTTAAATATATTTTCGAGAAACTTTTTCCCTGAAATACATTTAAAACAAGAAATCTTTTAACAATTTTTAAAGAAACATTTAATAGTATTTTTAGATGACGGCTTTTTACATATTTTAAATCATGTCTTTCTTCTATATAGCACAGATTATATATCCACATACGAATTACAATATTAAACAACAAAATTAATAATTTACTCTTAACTTAAATAATATAATAACCATTTTTAGAAATATTAAATAACTTTAGTACGCTGTAATTTTACTAATCCTATCTAATTATAGCGTTCGTTCGCATGTAAATATATAATACTGTTTATACAGACATGAGCGAATTTTATATTTATTAACATTTAAATAGGTTCGAACTTAGCACAGATGAGAGTGTCATTAGGTTTGATGGTGAAACGATAGGGGCTTGGAAAGTTATCGTTTCAATATTAATATTTTATTTGGGTTTGATTATTTATTTCAGTTTTTTAATATATATATTTTATGTTGTTTTTAGTTTTTTATTGTTTAAAATTTTTTTTATGATGTTATTATATAGTTATGTTTTTTTATTTTGTTCATTATATCATAGCTCTGAAGAAGACTGCAGGTCAGTCGAAACGTAGGTGTATGTACAAATAAAGTTTTGTTAAAAAGTGTTTGAAGTCTTGGATAAATTGTGTTTAAACAAATTATTAATAGCATTTGGCTTTCCAAAAACAAAAACATCATCAACATATCGATTGTATAAAGTAATATCTTTCTAATAATATTCCTTTTTAAAATATTTTCTTCATATGTAGATATCACAAAATTACATATTTGGGCAATTGTAGGAAGATCCATTGGCCAACTATTACTCATTTTATAAAATTCATGCTTAAAAATCGCATAAATATTTTTATCAATAAAGTTAATGTTTCAACAATAAATTTTATTATTTTAATGTTAACATTTTTTAACTTTAACACATTATTAATTATTTCAATAGAAGTCATTCTATCAATTGATCCATACATTTCACTGACATCAAAGGTACAAATTACATCACAAGTATCAATAACATTATTAATTTTACCAACGAAATCAAATGATAAACGTATTGTATACATACCAAAACCAAAAATTTCCTGTAACATTTTCTCAATTAATTTACGTTTCATAATAAAACGCACCCCCAAAATCAATCATTAATTGTAATGGTTCTTTTTCTTTATGCAATTTTATATTTGAAAATATTTTAGGATATATTGCAGCCGAGGGATAAATCCTATAATAAGTACAATTATCAATTACATTATTTTTGGATTTTTTAAAAATGTTATTAACAAATTGAACATGTAAACTTTCAATATTTATCTTATTAATCTTTAATAGTTAAACAGTATTAAGCTGTGCACATGCGCTTTGCAGATTTTAACTATAAATGACTGAATACAAACACTTCAAACACATGATAAAGTCTTTGGGAAAAGATAGAATGGCCATCTATCTTTTCGAACCCAAATGCTTTTGTACGGGAAAACCTTAAGGGTCTGAAAGTGAAAGCGCGAAGATATTAAATAATCACTTTAAATTACTTTTACATGCTTGAATAAATGACACTGGTGAAAATTACTAGAATTTACGATACGTCGTTCTTATTTGAAATTAAATATATGTAAATAAATCAATTATTTTATATAGCGCGATGTTTTATAAACTGTAATAGTTAAACAGCATTAAACTGTGCACATGCACTTTGCAGATTTTAACTATAAATGACTGAATACAAACACTTCAAAAACATGATAAAGTCTTTGGGAAAAGATAGAATGGCCATCTATCTTTTCGAACCCAAACGCTTTTGTATGGGCAAATCTTAAGTGTCTGAAAGTGAAAGCATGAAGATATTAAATAATCACTTCAAATTACTTTTAAATGCTTGAATGAATGACGCTGGTGAAAATTACTAGAATTTATGATATGTCATTCTTATTTGAAATTAAATATATGTAAATAAATCAATTATTTTATATAGCGTGATGTTTTATAAACTGTAATAGATAAACAGCATTAAGCTGTGCACATGCGCTTTGCAGATTTTAACTATAAATGACTGAATACAAACACTTCAAACACATGATAAAGTCTTTGGGAAAAGATAGAATGGCCATCTATCTTTTCAAACCCAAACGCTTTTGTATGGGCAAATCTTAAGTGTCTGAAAGTGAAAGTGTGAAGATATTAAATAATCACTTTAAATTACTTTTACATGCTTGAATGAATGACGCTGGTGAAAATTACTAGAATTTATGATACGTTATTCTTATTTGAAATTAAATATATGTAAATAAATCAATTATTTTATATAGCGCGATGTTTTATAAACTGTAATAGTTAAACAGCATTAAGCTGTGGACATGGGCTTTGCAGATTTTAACTATAAATGATTGAATACAAACACTTCAAACACATGATAAAGTCTTTAAGAAAAGATAGAATCTGCAAAGCGCATGTGCACAGCTTAATGCTGTTTAACTATTACAGTTTATAAAACATCGCGCTATATGAAATACTTGATTTATTTACATATATTTAATTTCAAATAAGAATGACGTATCGTAAAGTCAAATAATTTTCACCAGCGTCATTCATTCAAGCATGTAAAAGTAATTTAAAGTGATTATTTAATATCTTCACACTTTCACTTTTAGACACTTAAGATTTGCCCATACAAAAGCGTTTGGGTTCGAAAAGATAGATGGCCATTCTATCTTTTGCCAAAGACTTTATCATGTGTTTGAAGTGTTTATATTCAGTCATTTATAGTTAAAATCTGCAAAGCGCATGTGCACAGCTTAATGCTGTTTAATTATTACAGTTTATAAAACATCGCGCTATATAAAATAATTGATTTATTTACATATATTTAATTTCAAATAAGAATGATGTATCGTAAATTCTAGTAATTTTCACCAGTGTCATTCATTCAAGCATGTAAAAGTAATTTAAAGTGATTATTTAATATCTTCATGCTTTCACTTTCAGACACTTAAGATCTGCCCATACAAAAGCATTTGGGTTTGAAAAGATAGATGGCCATTCTATCTTTTCCCAAAGACTTTATCATGTGTATGAAGTGTTTGTATTCAGTCATTTATAGTTAAAATCTGCAAAGCACATGTGCACAGCTTAATGCTGTTTAACTATTACAGTTTATAAAACATCGCGCTATATAAAATAATTGATTTATTTATTAATCTTTATAAAATTAAGAATATTAATTTGAGTAATAACTTTATTTTCATAATCAGATTTTAGTAACAAACACATTCTTAAACCTTTATCTTCTTTTATGCACACAAGATTATTATCAAATGCAAATTTTTTAAATTTAGAAATTTGTACGTTCCAATTACTATTTATTGTATATTTGAAATTCTTTTCTTTTACTTTTTTAACTAACTCATTGCCAACCTTTGAATCACATTTAATTACACCCAAGGAACTTTCAACAGCAGATTTCACTTCTAGATCACTATCTTTCCATTGGCCACCAACATATTTTGTACCAAGATTTAAAATATATTTTTCTTGACAATCGAGATCCACACCAGACAAATTAACAAAATTATTATCTTGAAACTTATTTTTAAATTCTTTCTTAAACAAAAAGTTAAATTTCTTATTAAATTTCTTACATAGTCTGTCATAATATCGATCCAAAAACATTTGAGAATTACTCTTAAAATTAAGCCAGTCATTTCGATTATTCAAATCAATCAAATGATTTAAACTTTTTAAGTAACGCCTTTTATCAAAAATTAAATATTTACACAAAGAAATGATACTACATAGCACAATCATTTTTAAATAGCATATTGTATTCGATGACAACTTGCAAGACATATTAAATTTTATTTGACTACAATTTGGAAAAACTTTTAACATTTTACAGTTATAAAGAAACTGCAATCTGCATTTTAAAGCAATTATTTTGTTAAGTTACCTTTCTCCATTTTTTGATAATCCACATACCATTTCTAGAACTAATTTCCATTGATATATATAATAATAATAATATTACAAATCAATGTCTGTATTTCTTCAAAATAATATACGTAAATTTATAAATAAATATTAGAAAATACAGTGCTTAAAAGTTTATAAAAATATATCTATAGCCATCACTTAGGAGCACTTTCAACTATCCTTGTAGTTTTTGTCAACTAATACTTTTAAAAGGTCAACTTTTCCCATAATTCCATGATGTCAACTTTCCCATAATTTCGTGATCTTAACATTTTCTGCTTGCCTATTGATTAAATCTTGCTTATATTTATATATTAACATCGCTTCCTTAATTTTTCTTTTATTACTATTTCTTTCTAAATATGAAGAAAATATTTTGAAAAAGGAATATTATCAGAAAGATATTACATTATACAATTGATATGTTGATGATGTTTTTGTTTGTGGAAAGCCAAGTGCTATTAATGATTTGTTTAATGAATTAAATAATATAAAGAACTTAAAATGGATTAAAACAGATGAAAATTCAATGAGTGTTCAATTTTTAGATCTCAAGATAACTAGAAACAAAGATAAACTGGATTACTATATGACTCTTAAACCAATAGCAAAAAGGAGATATATTCCATATGAATCAAAGGTACCAATGTCACATAAAATGGCAGGTTTGAAGTCCTTCTTATTTAGAAATGATAACCTTTGTAAATATACATCGGATAAAAACCAAAAAAAAATTGAAATTTATTATAATGAATTGTTAAACATTGTATATAATTATGATTGTGTTTATTATACTGTTAAAAATTTTAATTCTAAATATAAAATAATATTAATAATAATGTTAATTCTTCTGATAAAAAATTTTGGATATCAATACCATATATTTCAAAACAACAGGCAAGTTTCATTAAGAAAATTTATAAAGGTATATGTGATATTGCATTTTATGCACCACCTACATTAAATAAATTAATAAATAATTCAAAAGATAAGACTTTATTGTCAAATAAAAATTGTATCATTTACAAATGGACATGTAGGTGTGGCAGTGGATATATAGGTGAATTGAGGTGCACATTGGAAAAAAGAACAAAAGAGCACTTGTTATTATTAAAAAGGGTTCAAAATACAAAACAAAATTATAAAAATAATGATAATTTATCAGCTTCTGTCTTTTATGACCATAATAAATCATGTATTTATGGTTTTGATTTTAATTATAGTAATATAAAAATATTGGAAACTGAAAGAAATAATAATAAAAGAAAAATTAAGGAAGCGATGTTAATATATAAATACAAGCAAGATTTAATCAATAGGCAAGCAGTAAATGTTGAGATCACAGAATTATGGGAAAGTTGACATCATGGAATTATGGAAAAGTTGACCTTTTAAAAGTATTAGTTGACAAAAACTACAAGGATAGTTGGAAGCATTCCTAAGTGAGTTATAGATATATTTTTATAAACGTTTAAGTACTGTATTTTCTAATATTTATTTATAAATTTTCATATATATATATATAATTAGAAACCAACCAGTAACCATCTAAACATTCACAATAAAGATAGTAATCAATATTTCTCACTGCTGTCAAGGCAACCTCCTCATCTTTTAATAGCAAGAATGGAAATCCATTCTTACTAATGGTCCATTGAATACATATGGACATTTAAAAATTGCAACTTGACCCCAGAAAATAAAATATTGATACAATGAAGTTTAAATAAACCTCTTTAAACATGAAATAAACATGTCAATGTAATGCAGACTAATAAATACTCAATTATAACATTACAAACTGCAATACTTTTAAATTGCTCATGTATTATTTAAATAATAAGTGAAATAATGCTTAAAGCTAAATGTGATAATGATGTAATTAGAAAACCAGTAACCACCTAAACATTCACAATAAAGATAGTAATCTATATTTCTCACTGCTGTCAAGGCAACCTTCTCACCTTTTAATAGCAAGAATGGAAATCAACTCTTACTAATAGTCCATTGAATATATATATGGACACTTAAAGATTGCAACTTGACCACAGAGAATGAAATATTGATACAGTGAAGTTTAAATAAACCTCTTTAAACATGAATTATATATACAGTGTATATAATTAATAAAACAGCAATTATAGAAATATTAAAGGCTGTATTGTTCTACCATATTTATCATGTAGTGCTAATAAAATAGCACAAATATGCTCAGAAAAATTTGATGTCAGATTCAGAATTCCCATAAATTTAAGCAAGCTCATTAAACAATACAAAGGATCGAATTTTAACATTGGACTGACCCAATATGGTCTATGCTGTAAACTGCAGCCAAAATATTGTCCATATGTATATTATAGTGAGATCAGGGCAAATCTTAGAACTAGAATGACTCAACACTCATTAATGTTATAAAAAATCTAAGATTAAGCCTGAAGGGTTTCCATTTTTCACAATCACGAAAGAGAACACAGCCATACTTATGATCTGAGTGTTGTTAAAAATTATGTGTGAAGAGAAAACAATTGCAATCATAAAATAAAAGTGGTGTGGTTCTTTACACAAAATGAATATGTAATTAACCAAAAACTAATAGCATTCAAATTAGCAAAAAATTAATATTTTCAGCAGACTCACCATGAATATGACGTGAAAGCATCGAAAGTGTACTCGATACAATAAATATAATTAAATTTTATATAAACTCTGTATGAATATTTTTCACATATATATATATATATTTTACACATAATTCGAAGAGATCACCAACATTTTTTAACAATGAACCTATCTCAACAAATAGGATAATGTCTTCCATTTGAAAAAATTTCTTAAAAAACCATTAAACATAACAAATGTTAATTTTACTAAGATTGTTCATCTACTGCCATTTTTCCCTACTCATTTTTAAAACATTTTTGACTGAATAGATATTGTTTCACACTGTTGTTTGTAATATCTTTACAACTTTTAAAATAACTTTTTGGATGATAGCAGACAAAAATCCAGCTAAAACATAGGTGAAATATTATTGTTAAATTATACAGAGATGAAGTTATAAAATATATTTTTTTATATCTGCTTTTCATGAAGCATTCATTTTAATCTATATAGTTCCATGAATATTTATATGTAATATTTGAGATTAACTCCTTGCTTCTGTTTAAATATAATTGATAGGTCCTCTAGTGTCAGCAAATAGCAATATATTTGTAAAATCAATAAAGATACCTCTCAAGGAAAAAACAATCAAGAAGTATCTTTACTAATTTTAAAAATGTATTGTCATTTGCTGATACTAGAAGGCTACTCAATTATATTTAAACAGTAGCAATGAGTTATTCCTCAAAACATTATATATAATGGTATGAATATTTTCACAGCTAGGGACTAACATATAAAATTGAATTAAGAATAGTTGACTTTTTATATAACATTATAATCTTTACTTAAGTTATTAATTAATTTAGTATTAATTGGAGCAATTATTTATCAGATTGTGTGATATTAATTTTCCACAGCTTCATTGAAACACTTTTTGTACAAATATTCCATTATTATCTAAAAATATAATGGTAAAATTAAAACCTCAATAGGTATCTACCAGTGTAAAAAGACATACTTTTATTAGATTGGATATGTGAAACAAATGATTGAAAACAAATTTCATAAACAATATTTTATGAGCTAAAACATGTTTTTTTATGAAAGAGACAGATCTCATTTACATAATAAAGAATAACTTAAAGTCATTTTAAAAAGGTGCTCTATTAATTTGCCTTATAGGGAGAAAGAGCATGGTTGAGAATAGATAACAATTACGACTACAATAAGAGGAGTATTAAAATCTTTCAAAAAGAAAAGTTTTTAAAAAAAAAAATGATAATAGACAACATTGCAAGATGTTATAAATACAGTTTAAATATCTTCACATGATATATGTGGGTGTATTCAAGCTTCATGAATTGGTTTGGATATTCATTGCAAACCTTACCATTAAATTTTTTTGTCTATCCCTTTTGTTTGGAGTTAAAATGGTTATATTCATTTATGAGTTCTGATAATGATGATGATGATGCCAACTTTTATTCTCACTATTTGTAATAACAAAACAGTTATTTTGAGAAATTTTTTTCACTTGTCTTTTTTTCAAAATAAAGACTGGTGAAAATTGTCTAGTACTGATAAATATTTTATAAAAAAAAAAAAAAATTAAGAATAGAAAAAAGACAAAAAATTATTTAATAAAGTTCTGATTAACTATTATCTCCAATTTTAAATACTTATTACCTAAATAACTGACCTCATTTCTGGATGTATACAGGTTGAAAAAGAATTATATCTCTCCCTTACATTAATCAATGCACTGTTAATAGTGATTATCTCTTCTATAGAATTTCGATAGATGTCAATGTAATCAATGCCACAGAATTCTTTAATTAATTCAACCTTCAATTTCTGAATTATTTGATCAGAAAGTTGAAGATTGCACCATCTAATAATATTATAAAAAGAGTGCTTCAAAAATAGAAAATAAAGAAATAAATATAACAAATCCTAAAAAAATAAACTCAGCACCTGTGGATTATAAATCTTAGTCACAAATTAACTCCCAACAGAAGATAAAAAAAAAAAATTCAGTTGAATGAAATTTCTCAAATCATTACTTCAGAACTCAAATATTTCATGATCATCCAATCAAAAAATATTTTAATATATATAATTGTGCCAACACATCAACTCAATGTTGGAGCAATCACAGATTACCAGATGATAGTGTATTTTAAATTCCCATCCCAGACCAGTTTCTGACATTTGCCTATATAAATCAGGATTGGAATTCAAAGCTAGAAATAAAGTAGTAGTGGGAATTTAAATGTATTACTGTTTATAATTATTGATGCTTACAATAGAAAACATTAGAATATGGAGTTATTCTTGTTTTATATATATATAAATCCATTTTGCTGTACTTTCTGATGAAAACCAGTCTGCTGGTTGAAATATTAAAGCAGTTTTATAGAGAAGTAATTGTGTATTTTTATTATGTTTTTATTTTTCCTTTAGTTAGTTCGTATATTTATTATATATATGTTGTATAAGCTAGAACATTATATGACATAATGCTCAATAAATTTATTAAAAAAATTAAAATATTGAAATTTACCAATCATTATACTTAGTTTCATGGCACAGTGAATAAAGTCATCAAATGAAATAATTCCTTTCTTATTTCCATAACGTTTAATCAATAAATTCAAAATATGATTATTAACTTGATAGCCTGAAACAAATGAAAAGATAAAATTACATTAAAACTAAAATATAAAATAAATCTTTATTGTATTTTATTATGAGATTATGTCAATCATTAAAAAAAAACGTAATGTGCTGAAAGATTAATAATGAAAAATGAACATGATTTTCAGCAACGCCCCCTATAAAATTTTGCCAAAATACACGCTGTCTGGGATCAAAGTATTATTCTGTTTTAATCTACCATTAAACCTAGTGTTAATGGAAGACTTACAAGATAGAGGTGGCAACAAAACTGATTACAACTAAGAATAATTATCCATACAAAAATGATGAAAAAATGCAAGCACAAAAATTCAGAAACCATTTCTGTATTTCTGGCCGTATTAAGTACAACTGTTTCAACACACGGTGTATTGAATTACAAAAATTTATAAAAGACACATCCCCATCCATCCATTATCAAGAGTTCACATTTTAAAACACCTTTCAAATCACTCGTAATACTCCTGCTTGGGTCGTCTTTTTAAAATTTTTTCTTTAGGAGAAAGATTGATTTAACTTAAAGTAAGATTTAATTTTTAAAATCGCTTCTGTTATAAACTCGTTTTTTTTTTAAGTGTCATAGCATGGGCCGGGACGCGAACCCGCAACCCGGGCAACTGCCTGCAAATGCAAGGCAGTCGCGCTGACCTCTCGACCACCAATGCAAGACTTTTTTAATAAGAAAAATACATTTAAAAAACAAATCTGATTTCTCTTTTATCTTGCTCTAAAACTAAGTCAAGTATTCTAAATCTAAGTATTAAATATATATAAAGTAAATACCTAAAATTTTAAAACTTTGTTAAGTCATTAATAAAGTCAATAAATTGATTCTCTTAAGTCCATTCACATAGAACTATGTTTGTTGAAAATGTTCAATGGGAAAATATATAAGTAGCATTATAATTTATATTATCATTTATTTAAAGCATTAATGTCAATATTATTTTTTTTGTCCATTCATTATTTTATAATTCAATACATACATCGTGTGCTTCAACAAAAAGAAATCTGTTCATCTGGCTAACATTCTTAACTAGGACTTAGCATTAGAATAGGGCTTATATTACAAGCATCCTGAAAAATTATGCTAGGGCTTATTTTCTGATTAAGGCTTATTTTCAGGAAATTTGGTATGGCAAAAAACATGATGAAAACATTTTATCATAGGGATAAGATTATTCTTTTAAATTTGAATACAATTCTACACCCCAGACCTCCATTTCAACCTTGATGCAGCCTTGGCCCCTGTTGCTTTCTCTGATCATATGGCTCTAATCTTACAACTTACACCTATTGCAATCCCTACACCCATTGATGGACCTGGTAAAACCATGCGCATGATCACCCAATCAAATATGACCGAAGCGATAGTGTCTGAGGCATACCTGCTGAGGAGGGCTGGTTTTCCTTCATTGGAATACTTCAGTCCATATTAAATCACCACACCAGGAAAATCAAAGGACCAAATGGCCTTCTAAATGACCTAACAGACATTAATATACAACTTCAAGCATCACAGCAAAATTTCACAAATACAGAAAAAATTATCTTCCTTAAAAATCTCTACAAAATCAAGCAAAAGTCCCTTGCAGAATATATATCCATCAGAAGAGCCAAATGTTTCTTAGCACAACAACACTGCTGGACGAGAGACTATCTCAGATGGGCACTGGGATACAATAAAAAACAAATCACTCCCTTATCCATTAATACTAATGGAACCAATCTTATTGGCTTTCCAATGATGCAGCACATCAGCAAACAATTCTCCCAATTAATGCAAAAAGATGGAGCTCCTCCTATAAACAGCTGGTTAGATGCTGGTGACCCCGGCGAACATGGCATCACGGAAATCCAAATCAAAAAGAAGATAACATCTCTCCCTGACGGCGTTCATCCTGGCCTTCATGGCATCCCAAATTTCCTTCTCAAACACCTCAGTCAATTCACTGTGCCAATTATTAAAAAAATGATTGATCACCTAGCCTCCAGCAACAGAAACATAACAGATCTTTACCCAGTGGCACTCGTGCCTTTTATTAAAAAAGCAAAACCACTAAACGACATTAACAGTATCCGGCCAATTTCCATGACCCCATTGCTTATCAAGATAATTGAGTCAGTCATTAAAGATCAAATCCAAACTCAAATTCTTAGCCATATCTCGTCAAACCAATACGGAAAAAAGGGATCATCAACCTCGCATGCTATGTCCAATGTAACTGCACTGTTCAATTACATCAGAGGACATCGTAAATCAAAACCTATTGCTGTCCAGCTGGATGTTGCGGCAGCATTTGATTCAGTTCAGATAAACATCCTTCTGGATATTCTGTTGGAATGCGACATTCCAGCTGGGATTGTACAGATGGTCAGCAATCTGCTCAACAACAGAGAGATTTTTCTCTCTCTTGATGGCAAGATCACACCAGGCTTCAAGCCATACAAGTCGATCCCTCAAGGATCCCCACTCAGTGCCCTTTTCTTCACAGCATACATCAACCCTCTTCTGATGGATATAGAAAAAAACCTCCCTGGAATTTTCCTTCCCTCTCTCAATAAAAGCTTCAATGTATTTGCATATATTGATGACATCATGGTTGTGCTTCCCACCATTAAATACCTTCCTCATCTCATGAACATATTAAACAGAAATACAGCGAAACTTGGCCTACAAATAAATTTTAACAAATCTTCCAGATGGAAGATTTGTCTGGTAAAGACGTTAACTCTTCCTTTTCTGCAAAACCCCAAAGATACCTAGGTTTTCCAATCTACAAAACTCCAACTGCAATGGCAAGAGAGATTCAAGATGCAATCCTCCATTCAACTGAAGCCATCACCACTTCACTCTCTAGAGTATACCTTTCATTATATGGAAAGGTTGGCCTCCTCAACATGATCATAATGCCAAAAATCTCATATTATCTTCCATTCGTTAAAATGTCTAAACAGTTTCAAAATAAAATTAACCGATTATGCACCAAACTTCTCTGGAGAGGAAGGACAGTTGCTATTAGCTTGCGAGGTATCCAACGACCACGCAGGTTCAATGGACTGTCATTCCACTCAATACAAGCAATCATTTTACAGAAAACCCACAACACTCTACATAATCTGATCCTCTCCTGCGGATACTCTAACATTATTAAAAAAGTTACACCGACAGATCGTCCTCCACCCTCTTCCAGTTCATGGATAGCATCCCTAATACAACAACTACAACTTTATAACCCGATATTATCCTTTAACCTTAACCAAAAAATCACCTTATGGGAAGCATACAATATAATCAACTATAATCAACAACCCATTAAAACCAGCCTAAAAATAACCAACCAAAGACTCATTACACACTTCAAAAGATGGAGTCTGGAACCCAAATTCCTTGACTTCATCATTAAAATAAATCTTAATGCGCTACCCACGAATTGGTTTCTTTATCACCGAAGAGGTTTTACCAGCATTGACCCTATATGTGGTCTGTGTGCTCGTGAAGATGAAACCATAGACCATATTATACACCGGTGCCCAAGACTTAAAACTCTGAAAGATATAATTATAATCAATTCCAACATAAGACCTGATATGATTTTCTCACTCGAAAATGCCATTCATAATGGTTTTTTTCAATAATAAGGCTTTCTACCTTTGTCCTTTATTCCATATGGATAGTGAGATGCAAAAGTCTCATGGAAATACCCCCGCCACAAATCATACCATTGTTCTATCAAACGCTCAAAAAAATCAAGAAACGTGACCAGCTCCTTGCCTCCAGTAAAGTCTTTGCTGACACCTGGTCTTTAATTGCTCTTTCCTTTTTCTGATTATCAATTCCCACCTACCCAGCATTATAGAATAGTCATTTATAAAAGAAAATTTTCATGTTTATATTAAAAATGCTAATACCATTAAACAAGTTCTTAGAATCTCTTCACTATACCTAACCACATAAGAGTATAACTGTGCTCTCATAACATAATCTAGCCAGATGACATATAGAACATTATATAATCATATTATTGTACAATTTATTCATTTATTTATCCTTTATTAGTATGTAATCACTATTTATTGTTAATAAAATTTTTATTGAAATGAAATTTGAATACAATGCCTTAAAATTAATATTAGTAAAGATTTCTGTACATTCATAATTACCTTTAAATTTAATATTTATGAATGTGTTAATTTCAATATTTTGTATTTTATTCATTTTATGATTTTATTGTAGTTGCAAATAAATAAACAATAATTTCTTCATTTTATTTATTTTAAAATTAATGTCAATAAATTATTGTTATTTTATTATTAAATTTAGTTATTTTGCTATTTGAACTCATTCCAAACACATACCATTAATATACCAATAAATCTGAGAAGTCATGCATTCCTTGGGGGATAGTAATGAAAATACATTGAAATAGTGATGATAAGAGATAATAATGCATCCAGAAATGTCCTTTCTATAAACTGGCACCTAAAATTAATGTAAATTGAATCTAAAAAATACCTTTGGAATAATTATGTAGAATATAACTTTCTACTGTCATTTTGATCTTTCGCCACAGTGTTTTGTTATATTTAATGTGAATCATTACATTTTGATTCTTGAAAGCATTTTGGAAAGATACACTTACAATGTATATAATCTTATAATCTATTGTGTGGAAGGTCATGTATTGTGAGAGAACATTATAGTTCCATTTAACTCAAATTGAGCTTTTTTTTTTTACTTTCTTAAATTGAAAATTGATTTATAAACCTTTAGTTCATAAATTTGTAATCTGAAAAGTGCGTTCAATCATGCAGAAATATTGAAAATGAAAGCATTCATTTATAAGATAAAATACTGACAAACAATGAGGATTGCCAATTCCTCAACAAGCTTTGTGTTAAATGCTTAGCCAGAGAAAGCATTTAAAATATCTCTGTCAGGACCCCCTCCCAAACCCCTGGTGTATATTCTTTATATTAAAAATAAAAAAGGTTTTATGATATACAGCTATTACATTGCTGATAAGCTCAAAGAACATTCCAAAGTGAGCTCTTATTATGTATTTTTCTATTTATTTAATCATAATATCTATTCGCAATATGAAGAGTTAAAATCAATAAATTATTTTAATGTTCAGCAGTTGATTGAAATGATAACCAGATTTAATTTGAAGCTGAGAAGAAAGGTTACACTCATTTTTGTTCATCCACGAATTACTCTCTGTAAGGTAAACACTGTCTTCACAAAAATATGTCACACTCATCTTTTTTTTAATAAAATCTTTTTTATTTCAAACCTCATTCATTTTGTGGATGCTTCTTATCTGTAAGTAATCAGTCAATGATTGTAATAATCCACTGACTTATTTCTTCTTGCTATAGGTCCAGTATGTTAAAGCTTCTTTAATTTTTGGAATTACAGCAGTAATAATGGTAAGACTTGAATTCACTCATTTCTTTTTTTATCCTTTCTGATTATTTTCAACAATAGTCTTTCCAAACTTCTCTTTATTAATTATTATTTTTTGTTTCAGTTTTAAAATTCAGAGCCCATATTTACCAATCATAAAATAAAACAGGTAAAATATGTCAAGAAAAATTTATAAAAAGAATTATTTCTTTAAATATAAAAGTAAGCAAAAAACATACTCCAAAATATTTTAATTCTTCTATTTATTTTTCACTTTATTTGCTTTACTTGATTGTAAACATAATAATTCACTAGTCAATTTTTTTCCTATTCAATATAACACCCTCAAAAAAAAAAAAGATTGTTTCACTAAAATTTATTTTCAATTCTCTAGTTTACAAATTCTTCCTCATAAGTTATCAATTTTTATTATACAAATAACTTCATCTATTGATTTAATCTGACTTCGATAATTATCATTCATTTCGATAAGGTCCTGACATATTCTAAGAAAAATCTTTAATTTTTTCTTCTGTATTGCATAGAAATTGATTACGTTTTATAACATATGCCTTAAATAAGTCAATTATTTTATATAGCGCGATGTTTTACAAACTGTAATATTTTAAACAGCATTAAACTGTTGCACATGCGCTTTGGATTTTAACTATAAAATGAATGAATACAAACAGTTCAAACACATGATAAAGTCTTTGGGAAAGATAACTTTTTTCAAGCATAATATTTATAATATATATACATTGAAAGCATAAAGCTAAACGAATCAACAAATCATCAAAATTACCCCAAAATTCACAATTCAAGCAGACTATCCAAGAAAATATTAATATTAAGGGTGTTTGGGAGGTAAGTGGAATTATGGGTAATGTTTAGTTTAAATGTATTGTTATTTTGTAGTTCTTTACACTTGAAAAGTCTCAACTATTGGCAGTGTTTTAGTTTATTTTCTTGGCTAGTCTGATTGAGTTGTGAATTTTAGGGTAATTTTGATTATATATATAATATTAATTTAATTTATGCCATCTATAGAAATTTTACAAACTTTCAAGTGGCAATGTTTAATTAAAAAGTCAACCAGTTCTGCTAGATATATATTTCTGTCATAACCAAAATCATTTACAGCCTAGAAAAAAGTTGATACTCTTATATAGATAGCAACTCAGTCTCTATTTAATGACAATTTGAATATTGTGATTTTTATTAAATAGAAATTGTATTACTATTTGATGGGATTTTATTTTTCCCCATATGGCTGATGATAACAGTTATGATAGAAACATGTCCACTGGGGACTGATTTTTTTCATCAAACACTATAGCTTGAAAAATCGTAAAACTTCAATAGATGACATGTATTAAATTATCATTATTCAAAATTGATAGAGATTTAGTGTAATTAATTATTTACATATTTAAATGTTTATTTGAAAACAAAGACTTAAAAATGAGTTTAACTAAGAGCTCTAATAAAATTATATTCAAACTTTAATATAAAATTAAACATTGTGATTGTGTTTAAATATTATTTGTATTTCCTTGTGTGATAGGGTATCTATTGTTTTCCAGGACAGTTATTAAAATTGTTATGACAGACATATATACATCAAAGATTGGTTGATTTTTTTCATCAAGCATTGCTGCTTGAAAAATTGTATTTCTATAGAGGGTGTAAATTAAATTAATGTTATTCATAATTGTTATAGATTTACGTGAAGTATAATTAGTTATTTACATATTAATTTGAAAGAAAGGTTATTTAAAAATTAGTTTTTGATTAAAAGTTCTGCCTTGTCTATTAATATTACACAGGTAAAAGGAGGCTTTAGTTAAATTAGCACATTTAAATAGAAATTGCATTACTATGTGTGAGAGACTCATTGCTTTTCAGTCTGCTGATAATATGGAAGAGTTTGATTAGTTTTTTCATTATATGTGGCTGCCTAAAAGATCATAAACTTTCTATAGATAGATAAATTAAATTAAGGTTAGTCATTTGTACCTTGATTAATTTAAATTTCACATTTATTTATGATTGTTTAAATATATGTTCACTTTATATATATATGGTAAGCAAGTATAAGATGAAGGCATTTGCAAATAAGTGATGATCAGTAACCAGCATAAAGATGATCGGCACCTTAAAATGGGTCATCAAAAGCACATAAAGACAATGTTTCATTTATATCTTAGTTAATTTAAATTTTACGCTTATTTACGATTGTTTAAAAATATGCTGTGTTTATATATCTTTGACCAACAGAAATAAAGTATGACTATTCTTTTGCTAGTTTTTACTAAGCAATTACATATGAAATGTAGTTGAATTAAATTGATTTTTTGACATATAGGTAGAATAGTTATATATGTATATAAGATAGAGATGTATGTGTCCTTTTAATTATTCTCCTCACCTGCTGATTGGAAACCCTGTCGAAGTTCTCTTTCATTCATAACACCATCACCATTCTGATCATACTGGTGAAAAATATTCTAAAAATATTATAGGTATTTATCAATAATAGATAATCAACACATTTAATAATTTTAACTTTAATATCATTAATTTAATAGTGTAGTTTTAATTAGAGACATGTTAAGTTAACTGCTCACAAAAATATGACATAAATATTCAGTAGAACACTGTGATCAAGTGATAACACATAACAGTTATCAATGGGAATTTGTTATAATTTGCCCATCCCTCAACATAATTTGTTTCATCATCTCAATATTTTTAAACTGCATAAATAGTGAAACCTTTGTGTCATTAAAATGCTTAAAACCAAATATATGTCATATGATTTCAGCTGGAGATATATACAAGGTAGCACTGGATATTGATTTTATAAACATTATATTACTCAAATTTACTATAGGTGGCAGAGCTGGAAATAAATAAATAAAGAATCGGAAGTTAGAGAGATGGAGAAATAGTATGGAGAGTAAAAAGAGTTTAAATATATATAGAAATAAACAGAATATTAGGTGTGAGTTAATATATGATAATAGTAAGGAAAGTAGTTTATTATTTAAGGCTCGAATGGGATCTTTAGCTACAAGAGAATATACATGTAAATGGGAAAAAATGGGTGATTTATTTTGTAAATTATGTAAGGAAGGAATAGAAAATATTAGGCATTTGTTAATTGAATGTAAATGTTTGAAAACAGAAAGGGTACATATAATGAAGTTATGGAAGAATAAATATGAAAAAAGTGATTATACAGAAAGTGAATTATTGGTTTTTATGCTGGGTTTGGGAAAAGATAAAGGGGAATTAGATATAAAGGTTATAGAGTTGACAAAGATTATGTTGTGGAAATGGGATGGAGCAGAATATGGGAAAATTTAGAGTGGGGAATGGAAAATAAAGTGGCTAACAGGTTTATCTGGGCATAATTGCTGAGATATTCTTGACTTCATTTAAGGAGAAGCCACAATACATCACATCACATAGCAACAAGTGAATATACACATAAATGGAAAAATATGGGTGATCTAGTCTGCAAGTTGTGTAAGTAAGACATAGAAAATATTAGGCATCTATTAATTGAATGTAAATGATTGAAAGCAAAAAGGATACAAATACTGAAGTTATGGAAGAATAAATATGAACAAAGTGATTATACGGAAAGTGGGTTATTGGTTTTTATGCTGTGTTTGGGGAAAGATAAGGGAGGTTTAAATATAAAGGCCATAGAGTTGACAAAGATTATGTTGTGGAAATGGGATGGAGTAGGATATGGGAAAACTTAGGGTGGGGAATAGAAAGGGAAGGTAAAGTGGTTAACAGGTTTCTCTGGGCATAGTTGCTGAGAGATTTCTCACTCCATTTAAGGAGAAGTCACAGTGCATCACATCACTTAGCTCTTGAAAAATATTATGTATACTGAGATCATGAGATGTGTTTTTTTCATTATACCAATTATGGCCAATAAGAAAGTGATATTTATAATTATTAAAAAACTGAAGATGCCAAAATTCATATACTGAACTGAAGCTAAAAATCTCATTAAAACTAAAAATGTCACGGCTATCTCACTTATTGCATCATTTCTCAAATAATAATCAAAATACTCCCTCTATCTGTTTAAAATGTCATTATTAAATTTTTAAAAAGGTCATTCACAGATTTAATGGTTATTTATCAAGCACATAGGAAGCCTGTAAACAAGAAAGATTTCAATCTTTTTCACATGTGCCTTAAACATTTGTATAATAGCCAAATGATGCAGTTTTTGACTATAGAGGGACTTCTCAAACCTCAACAGAAGATAGAGACTTTATAATGATAAAAATGGTCATCTTATCTTTAAACTAAATTATTAATTATATAGTCCAATCTGAAGCACCTTTATTTGAGAGTGTGAAGATATTTCTCTCTTCACCTTTAAATCAACTATTTCCTTCCACAAATTAACTTATGGGAAATCTTGTGATTAACAATATTAAAATCTTTTTAACGGAAATATAGAAACTAATGTAATGTTCTGATTATTTATCAAGCCCCCAGGAAGTCTGTAATTAAAAGAACTTTAATCTTTTTCACATGTACCTTAAACATTTATATAATATCCAAATGATGTAGTTTTTGACTATAGAGGGACTCTTAATAACTTCAACAAAAGGTAAAGACTTTATAAAAATAAGAGCAGCCATCTTATTTTTACCCTAAATTCTTAATTATATAGGTCAATCAGAAGCATCTTGATTTGAGAGTAAGACAATATTACTTACTTACATTTAAATCTATGATTCCTTTCACAAATTAACTTACATAAAATCTTGTTTTATTTTCAGGTCTATTCATACATCAAAAAATATATAAAGGAATAATGATTAGTTAATGTTCGTACTTTACTTTTCTATTTAAATCCATTAATCATTTTTAAGTCTTCTTGCCAGTTTTTGAATTTTTGCTTTTAAACTCTTATTCTGCTTAAGCAATTTCTCATTTGTTTTCCGTAATAATATAATTATTCCAGAAGAACAGTCAGAATTTTTATTTTTAATGAATCCAAGAAGTGACTTCTTGTTATTGCCAATGTACTCATTATTAAAAAATGCTTTAATAACATGTTTAATTTAATAATTAATTAAAAATTTTAGTATTCAACAGTTGCTTGAAACTTATCATACGAAGTAGATGCTATTAAAAGAGTGAATACTGACTTTCTTACCAATGTATGTTAAAGAAAACCAATTTAAATGTCATAACTGTAGAATATCTTAATTATGGCATGTCAAATATGTATTTATAAGTGTATGAGCAATATTAATAAAATACTAGTTTTCTACTTCACCTTTGAGTAGTAAGTAATTTAGCTTGCGCTTTACGCAAAAAAGTGAAGCTTGTCTCAATCTTCTTACAAGTTATATGGCTAAGCGCTTTCAGAGACCTTGAGTCTCCATAATCATAGCCTACTTTTAACTGAAGTTTAGCTGTGGTTTATGTAAAATTTATGCAAATTTTATAAACTGGAAAGAATCGTGCTTTGCAATCTCCAGAAAATGGTCGTTATAAAATTTGCATAAACCACAGCTAAACTTCAGTTAAAAGTAGGCTATGATTATGGGGACTCAAGGTCTCTGAAAGTGCTTAGCCATATAACTTGTAAGAAGATTGAGACAAGCTTCACTTTTTATGTAAAGCGCGAGCAATATTAATGTTTTAATATTTTCACTTGTAATCATAATGTAATTTATAAGACACCATTATTCTGAGTATGGATATATTCAAAATTCTTCTTAGCAATTGTAGTCAACCCATGTGTTGTGCAAAATTTCAATAACAGCAAACTATTCAAGTTCACATAATCAATATCATTACTTTGTCTTGATTTATACACTTTAACATTTAAAATAACTAATTTTTTTATTGGTGTTAGAGATTAAAAAATAAAAACAACTTTCTTTTTGTCCTCAATATAATGTATTAAGCAATTATAAAGTGAACATAAATACCGTAATGTAAAACAATTTTCAATATAATTAATCTATTTCTGGATTCCAAAATCAAAAGAAATTAATGTATATCTTCCACAAAATCTAACATCATAACAGTCTCATTTTACTCAGGACATTCTTTTAAAAAAAATTACAGTTATCTGCTTAGTCAATTAAACTTCTTCAATAAGACAAATATCATGAAGAAAGGCTATCTTGAAAATTTCTTAATTAGAAATCCTGTCCTATATCTGACTTTAAAAAAGGCCATAACAAATAAAGCTTACAAATTTTTATGTATCCTTGTTTTAAACCATTAAGCATCACATGATCACTATTTCTTATGATAGCACATCTGTTATTAACAAAGGCAAAACTCTCCATACAGTAGTGCCACCCAGTGCCAATCAGAGTAATCAATGGATGCCAGAGGCCTGTGCATAAAATTCCCATCTAATGCCTACTCATCCAATATCCCCAGACTAGTTTCTAGCTCATGGCCTTTATCAGTGAGGAGCTTTGGATCTGAGAGCACTGCAGGCAGATCCAAAGCTCCTCACTGATGAAGGCTACAAGCCAGAAACTAGTCTGGTGATATTGGATGAGTAGGCACTAGATGGGGATTTTATGCACAGGCCTCGCTCCTCACTGACGAAAGCCACAAGCCAGAAACTAGTCTGGTAATATTGGATGAATAGGCACTAGATGGGGAATTTATGCACAGGCCTCTGGCATTCATTGATTAGTCTGGTTAGCACTGGGTGGCACTACTGTATGAAGAGTTTTGCCTTTGTTATCCTTGTTTTAATATTTAATTGAAATACTTTTATTACCATCTGTACATTTATTTTTTTCCTTATTATTATTATAACTCTTTCTACTTTTTAAATGATCAATCTAATAGCATACTGACCTAGCCAGATTTTTTAGAATGAATCATTTTAAACCATCTTCCTTATGTGCTTTTACATCTGTAAAGGTCGGAGATGTTCTAAAATAAGTTTGATCAAAAATATAATCATTTACATGTGAGATTTTTGTCCCATATAGAAGCCTAAGGCAACTCATTATTGAGTGATTATAGCATCTTGAAAAATCACAAAATAAATATTTCTCTTCCAAATCTATCTCCGTCACTGATTTGTCAATACCAAAAGCCTTATGTCCTTCTTACACTTTGTATAAAAAAAAAATAACGTTGAAATCAGAATTGCTATATACAAATGTAATCAATCCAATTGTTACATTTATTGTAGAAAGATTACAAACAGCATAAAAACCTCATAGTTGCCAATGCTACATCAATTTAAATACGTGACAATAATAAAAATTAAAAAGAAAAACCAAGAAAAAAGTTTTAAAAAACTGCTTGCATCAAAAATAGTATTCTGCCTTTAATGAATTCAGATTATATTATAAAAAAACAGACGATATCATTGGTGAAGCACTGAAGGTCGATTTACTACATGCTCTTCGTTCATTGTAATTATTATGAATTCAGAATTAATACATAGAACATTGTGGTTATACCCCTTTGCTGTTTTTGTGATCAAATAAATAAATAAATAAATAAAAACTGGCTAGATAACTTTATCATCAAAGCTTAGAACACCCAAGCTCTTATTGTAACATTTTTTAGTAAAATAACTGATTATGATTTTTATCTCACATTTCATTGCACAATAATTATCACATCTCATATCATATATATACATATGTTAAATTAAATATTTTCAAGGACTTATTGTGATGTAAACAAAGTAAAGTGTGGCATTATCTCTATTAATAATTAGAGATGTTTAGCAATGGTATTACTAGAGTAGTAACACCTATTAACAACAGTTCTTAGGACTATCAATAGTAATTGATAGTTTTTAAAAGCCATTGTTTGGTATTCGAGTAAAATACTTTAATCTTAAGACTAATAATTGATAGTTTCCTAATATCACCATTGCTAAACATATCTCTAGTTATTACATGGAAATAATCCCACACTTTACATTGTTTGCATCATATATAAATACACACATACAGCTCAATGTATCATCTGGTCTTCTTTTATTGGTATTTTTCATATGCATTATGTAGCTGTGATATTTATCCTTATGGTCTGTTTAAAACAGATAGTAAGAAAATACAAATCACTAGATGGCATTATAATTTTCTGTAGAATAACTCCGTCCAAAATCTTCAGTATTTTATACTTTCAAGTCATTAGCTGAAATAAGAATTTAGAAAGAATTTTATTATATTTTTTTTCATCCTAGTAATTTTTCTTCATTTAATAAAGTAATTCTACTGCCACCTAGTGTTCAAATTATTTATTGCCAAACTTAAATATCTTGTAAGAAAAGTACTTTTATTACTGCTTAGCAAAATCTATTCAGAATTTCATTATTCTGTGAAAACACTTGTTGGAAAGATAGTCAATGTTTAAAAATTTCCTTGACAAGCTTTCATCTTTTCATCTCTCAGCTGATAAAAAAAAAAAAGGGACATTTTTTTAGTAACTTATGCTTATGGTAATCAAATTAGTGAATTGAAAAGTTTGAATAATCTAAACTTTTGAACTCAGGTAAGATAAATGACTTGAAACTTATTCAGAAGATCAAACTGTTTTTAGTAAACATGATTTACTAGTTAAATAGAAAAAAAGCATACAAGAAAATATATTTTATTTCACAGAATGGTCAAGTCAGTTCTTCAAGTCCATTCTTTTTATTCTAAACAGTTATATACTCTTCACTCTTCTGTGATTTTATCTTTAGAAGTCATAAAAATTCTTATCATAATTAATAGCAATAGTTGTTTTCATCTTTGAGAAGATAGATTTCATGCTTAAATATATAGCCAAATAGTATTCTTATCTCTTGCAATCAAAAGAACTGATTAATGATTATGCATAGAATATCAGATGCATTAATTATAAATTACTTAATTCTAAGAAAGGCTTTTATATATATAATTTTTCTGTGATGTATTTACAAGTTGTTATTATTATATAATAAAGATTTATATTATATTTCATTGATTAATTATAAAGTATCTGAGACTTAATATAAAACATAAAACGCTTTGCTAATAGGAGAGCATTTTCCTCTTTTCTATCCCATACTCTCTTTTAAAAAATGATATGTTGCTAAGAAGATCATCGATGTTCAAGCACTAGAAATAAAACATCTATGATCCTGGGATCTATAGCTGAATTCTACCAGAATACCATTTGCTCTAACCATGCAGAGCATCAATAGTAATGTATTAACTTTCAGGTTTTCAGTTTCTGTAAAATCTGGTATAGTATCTACTTTCAAAAAGAAAGTAACGAAAACATCACATGATCATCACTAGTGTATGGAGAAAATTGCTGCTACTTTGAAAAGAAAACAAGTATAATAATAAATAAATTTAAAGTAAGCAATATTTACCTTCCAGTAGGTGATCAGTTTTGTTAGCTCCTGGAATTCCTCTCGACCAAGTTTACCTGACATATCAGTCTGTACAAATGTAATCAAAGAAAATACATTGGAAATATATGGCCATAAAATGAGTAAAATGACTAAAAATTGCCAACAGCTTGTCATGATAATCTATGTGGCATACAATATTTTAACAGTAATAACTCTACATTCAAAATGTTTGTTTATAATTTATATGTATGTAAAGTATAGAACAACCATTTATCTTTAAAATCATCTGGCCAAATAAAATTCTGTAGCAATCTGCCAAGTGACTATTTTACACGACCTTACCAGGTTAATAAAGAAAAACCACAAAAAATACATTTACATTAAAATATTACCCACAAATCAATTTGTCTCACAATAGCTACAATAGAGCTTAATAACATTCAGACTATTTGTTTTATATAATTATCATTTCAAATTTGATTTTGCATGAAAAAAAATTAAAATATAACCAGAAAATAAAATAAATTACTTTTGGTTAACTGGATTCGGTTGACGGTTTTTTTTATAATTAGTTGATTGCTTTCTTATACTTAACAATTTCAATGAAATAAATTTGCTATTTATTATTGTTGCCATTAGTTACAACACCTATATTTTTTTTAAAAAAGTAGCAAAATACTGTCACTTGAAAAACATGAAAAAAACTTAGTCAAGTCTAGATTATAAGGAATATGAGTACTGCTAAAACAGAAAGGTACATAAAATTAAAACTACATTAGATAAATTCAAACTAATTTGATTTTTAAAAAATAGAGATATACTTAAAAAGATAATGAAAAACACATCTGTTTTATTTTAAAAAATAATATAAAATTAAGGCATTTGAAAATTAATAGTGGTATCACATACCAATTATACCCACTGCAGGTTAACATCCCAGGAACATTATATCATTTCAAGATATTTTAAAATGATAGCATCACTCTCATTAAACAAGATATAAGAAAAAGACTTTCAAATTAAAGAAAAAAAACTTTCAAATTCAGATGATGTTTGGATGTTAAATTGGGTTGTATGCAATTTTTAATATAAATGCAATTTGAGGTAACTTATTTAACAATTTGATAAATAATCAATTGATTTTATGTTCAGACGGTCATGTGATGTTTGAGCACCAGATGTGAAAGATTGAACTTGAATTAGAAATCTTTATTTCTCAAATCTATCACTCTACTTATGCACAAATTTGTACTGGGTAAATTGTAATAGTTGCATAATTCAGCATAATGAAACTACTTGTTAATTTATTACAATACTTTATTTGACATAATTTTAAAAATGTGCTATAATTTATCTATCTTATTCCTAATTATTATAAATACAATAAATGTAACTTCAGTTCTGACACCTATCCATATTCCCAGATTAGTTTTTTGCTTATGACTTTTATCAGTAAGAAATCGAGGACTTGGACTTAATGCATTTGGATATGTTTTGATTATTCAAGTATCAATAAGTGATGACCTGGATATAAATAGAATTTTCTCTTGAAAAGTAATAGAACTGAAATCATGAAATTTTTTTTTTGTAATCTTTACACTAGAAAGTTACAGAAATTCAAAATACATTTGTTAGTTATTTTATATGTTTTATGTCTTCAAAAAAAAAAAAAAAAAATTATAAATTATATATAATCGTGTGAGATAAGATAAAAAAAAAAAGCTATAATGATTGTAACTAATTTTAAAGTAAATTCATTTCATTTATTCTGTGAGGGTTCATTCTGTAAATTCACAATCTTTTTGTAAGATTCATAATGTATGACTACTATTATTATGAAATAAAGTATCATTATTGAAGTGTTGCAATAAATAAATAAAAGTTCAATGAGAATATATAGACACTGAAAAGTGCAAAAATCATGTGATAAAAGTTCCTATATTTAAAATACAAAGCTAGCAATATAAAAACCAAGCTAGTGACAAGCATTGTTTTGCTAATATATTGCATGTGAAACAGTGATCAGTTGTAAGCCAGATATTATCAAACATATAAGTAATTCTTATTCCTTAGGCTAATCAATGTAAGGTCTATTCTAAATCAAAATGAGATCTGAGTTGCCTCAGTATTTTTCATAGTAGGATAGGGATATATTGAAGAGCTAATGGTTTCTAAATAAATTCTCAGCTAAGTAAAATAAAAAACAAAATGTTTTATCATTTGAAAGCAACAATAATGCTCAACCCATTTGGCTGCTCACATGTCACATGGCCCACTTAGCAATTAACCACAAAATTATGTTTGATCTGAATCTTTAGTACTGATAAAATATCACATTTCTGTCATGATTCCACTGTACCATGTTTCAGCAACATATTTTTATTTTATTTTACCATAATTATAATAATAAATAAGTTTAGTAACTAATAAATATCAGATGATAGTGCTTAATAAATCCCTACCCTATGCTATATCATTTAATATCTTCAGACTAGTTTCAAGTGTATGATTTTCATCAATGAGAAATTTGGATTTTGAAGTAGTACATCTGGACCCTTTAGGATCTAATACAACTTCATAGAGAGGAAGGAATCCCCAAATTTGTTTCAAGCTTGTAGTTTTCTTTAGCAAGGAATTTCAAATCAAGAAACAGTATATCTGTACTTTTAGAATCTAATATTGCATTTGATCCTAAAGGTCCAGAAGATACTGTTCCAACATCCAAAGCTTCTCACTGATGATAGTCATGAATTTGAAACTAATCTATGTATACTGGATGGAACCACAAAAAATAGGAATTTATTAAGTACTATCATCTGACATCTTAGTATTTAATAAAGCTTATACCATGTAATATAGAAGTGTTGAAAAGGTAATTTTTAAGAGTGAACGAAAGCTATTCTAAGATAAATCTAGATTCATAAAACATATTAAGTTCTTGAGTGGAAAATGTCAGCACCTCATTAAAGAAAAGAAAATAGCCAAGATCTATGAAGATTTAATTAAAATGAACACGATTGTATTTAGTCTACTGAACTAAGTACTTTAGTGCTGATTTAAATGTTCAAATTTTGCATTACTGCTTCTTATTCTTCATGTATAAATAATGATAAACAGAGCAGCCAAAATTCAAAAAAATATTAATCACAACGAACAATTTGCCAAGCGCTTTTGGTACAGTATACCAGAATCATGGTGACATATTGGAACTGATTGAGCAGCCAAAATTCAAAAAATATTAATCACAACGAACAATTTGGCAAGTGCTTTCGGTACAATATACCAGAATCATGGCGACATATTGGAATTACTCTATTTATCACAATTTATATGTGAAGAATAATTTTCATTATCTCACAGAGTTTTTTGTATGATTTATTTATTACTGCTTCTATAAGAATCATATGTAGTGAACCCTTGATCCAGTTTTTATAAATGCTACCTGTTCTGGATACATCATCTGCTTTTTAAATTCCAGAACCATTGCCATAAAAATATATGCTATTTTTCCAGGAATACATTATTTTTTAATTGTTTTGTTTAACATTTACTGCTGGTAAATGGCAATCCTAATACTATATATTTTCACAAGGAATAGCTTTTTTTTAAATATAAAGTAACAACAAACATTATTAATATATAAGCATGCACACATTATAATTACTTTGTTCGGTTTTGAAATACTGTAATGCTCTAGTAATTAAATTCTAATTATAAATAATAAATTAAAGTATATACAGGATGATCTTATAATTTTCCAAGAAAACTTTTATGACTTTGTTATTAATAAATTCCATTCAATTTTTTTTATGATTAGAATTTTATTTAGGAATATAAACAAATAACTTATTATTCAAAAATAGTTTATTGAAGTTTAGTCAGAAACAAAACAAAAATGCTCAACCTATTACTTTTTTTTAACAATGATGTTGTAATTGTTTTAAATGATCAGAAGACTTTCTCAATGAATCAGCTACAAATTGAAGAAAATGCCAATAAATGATTTTAAATACGCTATAATTAACATTAACATTGATATTTTAAACATATGTAATTAGAGTCAGATTAAAATTATATATATACTTGAACTTTTTGCAAATAATAGGTGTGAAATGTTTTGAATTATAAAATCTGGGACTTAATTTTATATGGATTTCAGTAAATAATCATTAAATTCTCTTTTAATTATAATATTTAATACAATTCTTTTTTTTTTTCTGAATCTGCGATTTATTTTCTCCAATCCGTTAAAGAATTATGAATCAAAGGTCTACTGTATATGTTTATAGATTAATTTTATTGGAAATACATGTCTAAATATTTTTTTATATATTCAATGGGGATCATCTGTATTTTTACACAATATATTTAATATTAAACAATCTAATGTATATATTTACAATCATATACGTATATATATATATTAATTTTCCACACATTTTTATGGTATATAATTTCTCTCTGTTTTGAGTATTTTATTATACATATAAATTTATATGTGAATATATATATGGATGCGTATTTTTATTAAACAAAACAAACCCAATAGCAGTTTGAATTAATTACGTAACAAAACTGCATTGTTGTCAAGCGTTGTTGGCCAAGAGTTCAGCGCAACCGCCTTGCAAGTAGTTGGTTGCGCAGGTTCGCCTCCTAGCCGATGCCATGACATATAGAAAAAAAAACTGCATTGTCAAAAATAAAGAAGTTTAATTTAAAACAAAACTTACAAATTGAATGATAAATGAATAAATTACTGCCTGTGAGTGCAGGCATCCTAGGTATAATATACCAACACTTAAGTACATTGGTTTAAAAAATTAAAAGAAAATTTAGTTTATACATTTTAATCATACTATTAAATATTTAGTAAAAGAAATGTATTTTGTAAAATTAAAAACAGTGAGATTATGGCTCATATTATGTAAAGAAAATAAGAAAAAATAATTTTGGTGCATGCAAATTAATTTGAATTACTTAGTTTTGTGACCCTTTCTGTTTTGCTTTCTGGATGTAGTTTTAAATAAATGAATGATCCCTTTTTATAGTAAATTAAATGCCAAATCCAAATATGATATTAAAAATTATGAACAACTAAAATTAAAAAAGTTATAGATCAATTTTTAAAAGTCAGTTATGATTTTTCTTTATTTCTATTGCTGTTTACATAAGAATATATATATATGTTTAATTATCTATAAAATAATCAGATGATTTAAATGTATATGTAAAAATATTTATTTCATAACATGTTGTGAAATGGTTTTTTATTATTGTAATTAGTGATACGTTTTTCGATAAAATTGAAAATATATTTTTGAAAAACATCATTGAGTACCTTGGTAGGCATAAAAAACAAAATCATGTGATATACACATAAGTCAGAATAAAAAATTAAAGCAATCTAATCTACTCTAAGCCTTAACTCAAGAATCAGTGCAGAGTGATTCTATGTAGACAGGACAAACTGCTAGTTAGAACAGTTTTCCACCAAATAATTTAGATAGTCATATCTTGCTGACTGTTTTAAAATATTTTTCAATACTCCATTCACCATGACAAATATGATCCCATTACTTGACGGAAGACTATCTACTATGTGTGATTAGAAAACCAAAAACCTCACTGATCAAAATACCTGGAATAGCAATCAGATTCAGAGACAAACGTTGAAGTTGCTTAGAATGTGATGTTGACGGCTTTAATGAAGAAAACCATGCTGAAAGAAGTAGACTCTGCTGTAAGACATACCAAGACCTATTGTATATCCTATATGTTATCACCAATACCTAAAGAGGATAATCATCATCCTGCATAGATTACTAAAGACTTATTCATATGTATAGCAAAAGGATGATATCTGCCAGAAAACCATGGTTTAAAATTGTATAAATTTAAGACAGTTGATAAGATCTTATCATTATATTTATCATAAGGACTTAAGTTTTAATATCCATTATTTTCAATATTTTATATTACATTTATTACCTTTACTGACTGTAAATTAATTGTTAGCTTAATTTTTGTTATTAAGCAATTTAGTACGTTTTGCTTTTGAAGCTCATTTCAAGCATATGCTATTAATATCCATGAACCCTAAGAAATCATGCAATCCACTGGAGGACATGCAGGGATAATGGTAGTAATTTATAAATGATGATGATCATTATCAGATATTAATAAGTTATCCAGAAGTAAACTTTCTACAAATTAAAATATTTTTGGGATAATTATACTTAACTTAATCGTTAAGTTATAAGATTATATATCATCATTATTATCAGGGTAGTGATTACATTGAATATATTTAAATGGGATTTTTAAATTTTGTTAACTATTTCTCATCTGAATTTATATTTCATTTTTTTTAATCCATTATAATATATATATATTTAATTTATATGTAGGTGCATATAATTTTAATTTATTTCATAGAGATGAATACATATATATATATATATAGATTTGTGAATAATAATATATATATAGTTTTATGTATAAAATGTAAGTTATATGTATTGAAAATATAATGGGTGCTTGCATAAATGTACCTAAATGAGATCAACTCTGACGTCATTAGTCAAATAAATTAAAACTGGCAATTGCAAATTGAAATCATATCACCCAGTAACAGTATTTTTGATTGACTTATCTTTAGAGTAAAACTGAAAATGGTTAATTGCTTTTAACTTAAAACTCAATTCTAAGTCAGACATGTATTCTTTATATGTGTAAAAATTGGAAGTTCAGAATTTCCTAAATATTTTTTTATCAAATAAACAAGCCTTATCTGTAAAGAATTATATATGACAATTATTTTTTTTTTTACAAATTGTGATAAAATAAGAAAATAAAAAATTTCTGATCCCTTAGTTTCTATACATAAGAAGAATTTATGCCTAATCTATGACTCTTACAAAATAGAGTATTAAGCTAAAAGTAGTTACATTTTTAGTTTAAAAATAAGTCAGACAAAAATATTGTTCCTAGATGGAATAATTTTCACTTATAATTGGTTATTTGCCTAATTCATATTATAGGTGAAGTTTATTGGAAAAAATAAATGGAAATTTCCATTATATTTTCAATATTTATAAGATAAAATCCAAAAAATTTGTTATACAAAACAACCATATATTTTTAAAATATGTATTATGTAATATATATATAATTTATTATTACTTAGATATTGCATATTTATAATTCAATAATTAATTTTTGATATTTTTTTTACATAAATGTTAATTTAAACCACTGTACTAACGTCACATGTAAATAATAATAATACATACTGTAACGGGTGGGCGGATTTACTCAGGAGATGGGGGCATCTTACTATGGTCGAGCTTTAGGTCTTCGGATATGATGCAAATGATTACACGATGAAATACATAATCTATGATTGTATCTATTTCCAATAGACTAGCTCTGTATGTTTTTATTAACCTAGATACAATTTAGGTTAGTTCATCTAATTCTCACCCCTGTCTGGCCCGTTATACCACAGTATTCAAACTCAGGGAGTAATTGCTTTGATTCCCTTATCAGAGAACAAAGTCACACTAATTAGTAGTTGTTACACCTCTATAAGGTGATAATTGATTATCAAAACTCCATAAGCATATTCAAATATCATAACACATAGAACAAAGTATGTGTGTGCATATATGTCTATATTAAAGATTATCATGACAATTGGCGTGAATATATCTATTTATTTCTTCTGAATAATAGGAATAATATTGATAGGTATAAGAATAATTATGATAATAATGCTGGTGGCGGATATAAGAATAATGATGAGCTAGAGACCAGATTAAAATAACAAATTCTATTAATATTTATTAATAACAAAAATAAAATAAACAAGTATTTAACCACCCTGAATCATATTATTTGTTATGTCAAGGATGAGCTTCTACCACACTGTTATCTAATAATGATATATAAAAAAATTAAATGCTCATCTCTCAATCCATGGTAGAAATTCATGCACTTGATATCAATTATTTGCAAAGACAAATATATAATACGATATATACACAACTGCGATTCTAACGGACTAATCAAATCTATTTATAGACACATTATATAAAAAAAATCCTTGTTGTCCAGTTATATCGATAGTGGTGAATCTTCTTGGGAGCCCCCTCCCTCTATGTATAAATGTCCCTAACATTAATAGAAAAGAAGCATCCATGCAAGGTTGTTAAATCAGTTTCACAAAAAAAAACACATAACTAAGATTAGTTAACAATAAACAAACTAACATCAACTCTGTCATAATTTATAGTGCATTGCATAATGTGAGATAATACTGAAAATCTTACCTTTTATGTCACATTGTGCCATCAAGGTCAGTTGGGTTGGGAAGTCAAGCTGCTCTAGATTTTATTTGATACAAATAAAAATTATCTAGTTAAATCTAATACCCCCCCCCCTTTTGCCCTCATAATAAACTTTTCCAAAAAATATGGCACATTTGCTTCCAAGTGCTGAAACGAAAATTGAACGAAAAATTTACAATATACAAAAAAAATAACAATCAAAATTTTCATTCAACTATATTAGTTAGTTTGATGAATCTGCTGGAAATGTTCTTTACATCAAAAATCCTTTATTTTCAAGGTACGTTTCCTTGGATGAAGATGAAACACTGCTCCCTAGAAGAGTGGCAATCTCTTATTTGGACTAAAAGAGAGCGGTCTTCTCCAGTTAATTTCTCTTGAGTTATAGGAGGCATTTTACCAAAGGCAATGGATGTTCTTCAGGCCTCATATAAATAGGCAAGTGAAATCTCTACGCTTTCATGGCTCTGGTGATGGCGTTCTATTTCCTATGGTATTGAAATTTTTAGCAGGAACACATTGTATAATATATTATATATATATATGTAGTTTATTCGGTTTCAAATTGGTATTCAGTAGCGATGTATATATATATAAGAGAACAATTATGTATTTTCTTTTACTTCTTTTTACATGAATAAAATTAACGTTTCTTAAACACAAAATAATAAAAATCTTTTTTATTTCTTCCAATTGACTTGGCTACTTTGAAGAGTTTAACTTCTGATAATTTTTAATGTTGTTTTAAAAAGATTTAATTCCGAATATGTGTATCCACCTTTGCATTCGAATTTTCAAGCATAACAAAGTTGGCTTTTGTTTAGCAAGTGCATTATTTAAATTTAAAAGAGACAGTATAAAGATTCATACTGCTTTTATATAATATGCAGTTTTGAAAGTGACCTTGGTTCATATCCAATTTTTGATATATTGAATCTTGTGATTTACTATTGTTAAGTAGACTTTATATATGGTAGTTGGTATTAAAACAATCAATCATTTATGAAAATTTCAATTTCGTTTCCACAGTTGATTGCTATGTGACTAAATTTAGATTAGGTCATCGTTTGGTGAGATTTATGTAAAAATCTTGGTTATAGTTCTAACTTAATTAATGACATACAACACATGTTTTGACTTTTGTGTTAGCATACATATATGTTTGATTGATTTTTCAATTAGTGTTTACCTTAATTGTTTAATGTTTTTTTTTAAATAAAAAGATGTTTATTGTATATATATATATATGCATTAGAAAAAAATAATAATAATAATACTGATAAATTCCTTAGCAATTTTTTGGTTGAGCAAATACTTCTCACAGCTCCAATTGGTAGTATGGGCTAGTTAGTTGAATGATGTGTCATGGTTGTAAAGCATCCTTACAGCACATACAAAATGGTCATCACAGTTCTTCTGAGAAGTGATTAAAGTGAAGTAGCAGAAAATTAATTTAGTAAAATATTTTTTAATTACCATATACACTGTATTTGATTTATTATTTTGATTATTACAATATTTATAATAAAAAAATTTGATTTGTAGTACCATATTATTATTTCAAACAGATTTTTCCTTCACAAATGTAAGTACTGACTACATTGCTTGAAAAAACGAAAAAAAATCTGTTTTTTTTTTTTTTTTATAATTGGTACTACATTACAGTTTTTGAATGAGAAATAACTTTACCAAGTTTTCAAATTGGTAATGACCTAATGCTATTAATCCTAAGAAATACAACTCTCACCTAAAGTGACAGTCACTCTAAGAGATATCAGGAAATCTGAAATAAATTTGTGTATCATTTGGTCCATATGATTAATTAAATATAAAAGGCAAAGTATAGCTCAGCATCTTAGGATTACGATTCTTCACTTAAGAATTGCAATGACTGGTTTTCAGCATCATCTTCATCATTATCATTATTATGACTACTATTATTATCAGTGTCATTTGGCTGACATCATCTTTTAATGATCACATAAATTGCATTTCTCTGGATTTCACTTACCAACTTCTTGGTTTTTTTATATTGCTTGAAAATACACTTATTATTACAAAAATGATGGAGGTGTCAAGCATTGGTGGTCAAGAGGTCAGTGCCAGCTGCTTTATAAGCAGTTGTTCTGGGTTAGTGGGTTTGCTTCCCGGCTGATGCTATGACACATGTGGAAATAATGATGGAATCCATTGCTTGTTGCCAGTTTCTCCACCCACCACATAACTTTTTCAACCATTATACATTTTTCTAATGAATATAGGCATCTCATAATATGATGAATATAAGACAATGCCAACATGGGCATTCTGCTTCAAATGAAATCTCAAGACTCTTTTAATTAAATATATTCACTTCATTTTCTTCACTATCCATGAAATTCTCACAACACTGCAAATTGAAAGCATCAACATTTGTATTATATTACAATCATTTTTTATCTGACTTCTCCCTTGGGTTATCAATTAACAATTGTATTTTGTTTTATGGTCATTGTATCAACATTTGTTTAAATGGGAGCTTTTACTCTATAATTAAGAATAGTTAGATACCATTCATAATCCTTAATTAGATTACTAACTGCATTAGCCTTGTTGTACTTACATAAAAAAATCTGTTTGTTTAGTTATGTGCTTAAACAACACTGGACAAAAGATAAATAATCCAAGATTTTATACAATCTTTACAAGACTGTCTTTAATCATGGAAATATCTCTACTATCATAATAATTGGAGAACTGCATCTTAAAATATATTGTTTTATTAAACAGCTATAGTTATTCACTAAAAATTAGTAGAAAGTGCTTACAAAACTATTACAGATGACTTATTATTAATTATTGTTTATATACAATATCCATTACAAAAAGGCTTCTTAGAGGTGAAAAATCTGCTTTATAGCAGGTTTTACATACTGCAAGATATAAAATTTGTGGAACTCTTGCAAAAATTTTATTAGATTTTACATATAATAATAACATTCTAACAATGATAATAAATATTATTAACAACTATTATAAAATGCTGAAATACTTTCAGTTATTTACATAATCATTTTCAACTGGAAACTTTTTAATTAAAATTGATATTAAAATTGAATTTAAAGTTTTCCAGTTGAAAATGGTTATGCAAATAACCGAAAGTGCTTCTGTACTTTATAATGAATAATATTTATTATCAGCATTGCACTGAATAGTTTGACGCAGTTGGTAGAGCATCCTATTTTGAATCAGGAGGGGGGGGTTCCAGGATTGATTTTAGTGGTCGAACTTCTTATGAACTTTCAAACAAAACAGGCATTAGCCTTTTTTTAATATCAATAAACAATCTATAACAAATATTTATATATATGTAAATTTCTTCCAAATGAATTTCATCTATGATATAATTTTTGAGCAAAATATCATTTAGAAGTTTCTTTGCGAATTGAAATCACACCATCCAGTAATAGAATGTATCCAAAACTTTCTGCTCATTTCTTTCATCTTCACATCATTCATACCCACTTCCTTATTATAAATCAATCAATTTTTTTCTTTTACTTCCCTTCTTCTTATCATCTACTGAGTGCTCATATATTCTTCATAATTTTTTAGTTTCTAAGTCTATATCCAATCTCATAATATCTATTTTTTTCATGACTTCAATATTAATATTTTGTATTTTTTTATAACAAAGGATACATCCATCAAGGCAACCATGCTTCTACAAGTTTCTAAACTGAAGCCTTCAAATTTAAACTCTTAAAAAAAAAAAAATATCAATATATTTATTTTTTAAAAACAAATTATAACTTCTTCAATAAATCATTTTAAAGGTACATTTTTTCTTACTATTTACAACTATAAACTAAGTTTAAACATATCACTGAATCAAACCACACTATCCCAAGACTTTTGACAAAGAATTTTTGGAGTTATAAAATCCAGTTTACAGCAGATCACATTTTATTGCCATCAATTGTTTATCTAATGAGATACTGAGTTATGATTTAGCTAATATATAATGATCATATGCATATTTAAATGATGTGGAGAAATAGACCAATAATTTCCAAGATAAGATCTTATAGGCAAAATAAGAGAGTTGCTGCCAATTTATAGTGCAAGGGATATACTATACCATCCCTCATCTACTCTGCCATTGCAGACCACATCTCTCTACAGTAACTCTTTGACACAATGCTATACAGAACAGCATTCATAAGGGCATTAAGTCTGACCATGGACTGGTTAGGATTAACCAGATCATTCCTGATTTTGACAGTAGTCTTCACCCTGACATTGTTATCATTAATGAGATCAGATGACTGTCAAAATGATTGACCTCATGGTTTCTTTATGAAGCCTTCACCAGCACCAGAGCCAAAAAACAGTCCAAATACAAAGTATTGCAGACTGGTACATGTATTGCAGCTATAAAGTATTTTTAGATGCATTCATTAGGTGTGGGTATGAGACTCTCATAATAAGGGGGTGCTGGCTTCCTTGGGTGTGGGAAAGCATTACCACAATCTAATGTGTAAATTAATTGTCTCGGATAACATCTGCTGAAGCAGAGACATTTATATCAAACACTTTACAGAGGCTGTCAATATGCCAAAGCTGGTTAAATAATTAGCTGTTTTTGCTCTTTTTACTTGCAACTTTATACTTATGTTCTCTTACTAATGGTCAAGTTTAAAAAATATATATAGAAATCTGTTTTCATCAACTTGATTGAGGTTAATGTTAAATTAATAATATATATATATATATTTAAATTTGCAATATAATTAATTTTTTTATATAGCAGCGTGATGTTTTTTATAAACTATAATATTTAAACAGCATTAAACTGTTGCACATGCGCTTTAGATTTTAAATATTAAAATGAATGAATACTAACACTTCAACAACCACATGATAAAGTCTTTGGAAAAGATAGACCCCATTCTATATTTTCCAAAGACTTTATCATGTGGTTGTTGAAGTGTTAGTATTCATCTTTTCCAAAGACTTTATCATGTGGTTGTTGAAGTGTTAGTATTCATTCATTTTAATATTTAAAATCTAAAGCGCATGTGTAACAGTTTAATGCTGTTTAAATATTATAATATAATTAATTAGAAAATTGGAAATAGTTTATTTTTTAAGTTTTATTTTATATGCTACATAAGTAAAAAAGACTCCAAAATTATTTTTATAAAAAATAAAAAAAATGCAAGCATTTTTAATTACATATTTCTTTCTTCTTTTAGAACAGGTTTTCATTTTAAGCTTTTCTCTCTAATGATGATCTTTATCATTTGTCTTTTTCCATGTTAATTTGATTTACAATATCAAATCAATAGTTGTCTTATTTTCAAAAGAATTCAGCTAAAATTCTCAAGTTAGCTGTTGAGGATTTCCAAAAGATAAAATGATAAGCTGAGATGGAATATTATTTTTAAAATTAATTTCATTTAATTATTTTAGATCAGCATGTGAAAGAAATGATTTATGAACTTTTAAATGAGTATAAAAATATTTTCTAATTTTTGATTATTTGTTCATTAAGATTAGTGAGCAGAGAATTAAAAATATTGTTTATATTTTCAGATTTAATTATCAGATAATTTTCAAAAATAATTCTATATAAATACTCTTATATTGTATAATAAAATAAAATAAAAAAGAATTTATATTACATCAAATGGTTGAAACTCTGAAATTTTAACAAGTAACTAAGAATTTCTAAGCAATTCAGAATTTATTTAGATAACTAGACTGAAAAGAGACAATGCTAAAAGTATAAGTTATATGTGTGTGAGAGAAAGTATAAATTTAAGAAAGATGACCAACTTCTATTGGCTGTGAAAATATAATTGTATACATTTGCACTTTATGGTCAAAAAAATTGAGAATAAAATCATATTTTTCTAACAATAGAATGCAGACATATACACTCATATTTCCACAGCCAATGGAAGTTAATCAGCTTTCTTTCATTTATGCATACTGTAAGGATTGTGTAATCAATCAACAAGACTGAAAGACCAAGCAAGGATTCTCAACCAGCAAACATAGTGCTGCCCCATGCTCCTAGTTTAAAGACCTTACCTAGGCTTCTTGGTTTCAGCTACATAATTAACATCTTAATGTCATACAGCTTCCCTTCTTCATACAGCATAATGTAGCACAGGGTTCAAATACAGACTCTTTTCTCAGAGTTCTTCATAACTTATGACCTTACCATACACTAACACTCGTTAAGGTCCTACATTAATTTATTTATCTTACAGTTATTGACATGATTTTGGAATTAGATTACTTCTATAATGCTACAAAGTGAAATACTATATCAGCCATATATAAAACCATGGATGTGTTTGTTTTGGCAATTGAATATCTTTACTGAATTATGTATAATAATTACTTAATAGTTCTGACTCACAATGATGACACAAGTTATATTAACAATGATAATATGAATTTTATTACAGAAACTAAATCAATGGATAGAGTAGCTTATAAATTATTGGGTTAATATTATCTACTGGCTTTTACGTAGTATTAGAGGAAGGTGGTGGCAGCTTACAGCAATAATGTGTGCCCTATTTAATTTGCACAAGAGATATGAAAAGCTATCAGCCCATTATAGGTTTGAATCTAACAATCTATTACATGTGGACAGGTTCGATTTAAGGCTACCCAGGGTTGCTAATAAGAACAGGTGAAGGCTACACAGATAAACATTATTTAGATATTACGGTACAACCCTATGTGAGTGCTGTCAATGGTAAACAAATGTAAGGATGATCAGCTTAGCGATCTGATGGCACGGTTCACAACTAAGGATGGATGTCCCTAGCTGCAGGGATGCTCCTGCTTCTAATTGAGGATGCATACCAATGAAGATGTATGTTGTACTAAATCTAGAATTTGGGATGGCGATAAGTTTTCAACTCCATCACACAACCTAGACTGGTGCTAATATTTGATTAGGAACCCGGGCACCCAAGAAGGAGTATAGCCTGCCCTTGCCGCAGTAACCATACAAAGATGAATGAACCATGCGTTTAGTAGAGGTAACAAATTCAATAATAATATGACATATGAACATTGCAACACATATGAAGGGGTAGAAACATAATACACAGGAAGATAAATGATAAATTATTAAACCTTTCATCTACACAAATAATAAACATTATAAAACTTATTTTATATAACAAATAAGCATCCCTAGTTAATCACATATGATTATCTTATAGCTAGAGCCCATTCACAATAACTTTTTAATCATTTTAAACTTGGAAATCTAATAATATAACATGTAAAGTACAAGAAAGATTAATTACCCTAATATAGACTGATAATGTGATCCATTACTTCTTACATTGTACATAAATTGCAGTTTAATTTACATATAAATATATATTCTACTTCATCGATAAGCAATGCAATACTTACATCTCAATAACTTTATTAATATTATTTTCATGTAATGGAATCTTGAATTATAAATATGACAGCCTTAATATTAGTTTTCATTACACATGATCATTTTAACAGAATAGAATTATTAACTTTAGCTGTACGTGAAGAAAACTTGTATTGGTATAGTTTTTATTACAGATATCTTCAATTATAAATTCATTTCTGGCACATGGATTGGATTATATTTATAGAGCAGCATGATAAAAAAAATGATTTATATAATTAATGGACTGGGAATATGCTTGCCATCCTTCACTAATTCTTTACATAATTCTAAGAAATTGAAAAAATAATCTTACTTGACATGAGGGGGGGGGGGACTAAGAGTAAAAAAAAAAAACAACCAAAAAAAGTAATTTAGGTATTATTATTATTACTTTAAAATTTTACAGCTTTAAATTTAGTGTCTTCTTAACTTGCTCCATCCTTTGAAGATGTTGAGAGCAGAAAAGCATAAACACATTTAATGATTTAAAATTTAACTCCCTACATCATTCAAGGTAATAGAAATAAAAATGCAAAACAGATTTCTAATTTTCTAAATAATTAAGACCAGTAGATTTAGCATCAATGATAAATACTATACTGTATATAATTTACTAAGTTAAGACGAGCTGAAGAAAATATGTTAAAAAAATGGAGTTACAATTAAAAATCTTTGAATAAAATTAAAGCACTTTAACGGCAAGATGATAATGACTTTCAGGACTTCTGCACAGATGGATATATGGATTCATAGTCTTCGGACTTGCATGAAGATGATAGGACATAGATGAATCTTAATCATGTTGATGGAACTTTTCTGGATGCCAAACTTCACTGATGACCATGGAGAAGCCGATGCCTGTCTACTCACTCATAACGGCAAGTACTTTTAACATTTTCTTTTTCTTTATTAATAACAAAAGAGTAAAAAGCCGAATCTTAAGCAGAATAACTAATTAGAAACTTATGTCAAATATATAAGATCTTGTGCAAAATATTACAACTCTTTAAATAGGATCTTGTGCTAAATATATGACACTCTTCTTTTTTTTTACACAATGCCCCATTCTACACATATATACCTAATTTTATGCCTGGGTCCACTTTCTAATTCTTAATGGATTTAGTCCTGCTTTTGCTTTTAATTGATGTTCCATTAGTTTTCTACTTCCTCATATCTTGTGTGCAGCCGAATTGTTTTCCTTGCTATTGCTTTTTACTTTTCATTAAACACCTTAAAATGTATATAGATTCTGAAGGTGTTCAACTGTAACCATCACAGCCAATTATATCTATAGATAGGGAAATATGGCACTTACATTCCCTCCTGTAATAGCTTCCTGCCTTCCTCCCATTGTATGCTATATATTAACATTGCTCTGCTTAATTGATTTTGTTTTTAACAAGACACTTTTTCTTAAAATAATATAGCGTGGCTTAAAACAATCAGCTTTTTAGCTTTAAAATGTAAAATTTGTACATGCACACACACACATATTACTAATGTGTGCGGATATTGAGAAATAAATTATATACAATGGGAAATAGGCTATAATTCAGAAAACATGAAACAAGCATATATGCACTGCTTCAATACTTTCCAGCTATATTTATTTAAATATTTATATATTAAACCATAAATGCCAACACTACAATTAGATAGTATGTAAATTCCATTTACTAACTACATGTAGTGTTTCCCTGACAACAGACATGAGAATTATGATGATGATGCAATCTATAAATATATATATGTGTGTGTAATCACCATGTATACAGTTGCTTGTTATTTATATCAATATTTTAGCACACTTGCAATCTATAAGATAGATGCCATTCAAGCTAATGCTGCAGAAGATCTGCAAATTTAAAAACTGCAAAGGCTTTACAATATTGTCTTAAATAACTTCTACTACCCAGATAATATCAAGTGTTATCCTATTGAAATGTCAATGTAATGTTGATATTAATTATAAACAATTATGTATATGGATGAATCAGAAAGATATATTTAATTTAAAAATTCAAATTAACTTTTATTTTTAAAGTTTTCTTGAGTTTTTCAGATCAATTTTATGAGAATTTAATTGTTGGACTAATATGGCAAATAACCTTGATACATCTCTAGCTCAAGTTTGTTGGGATAAGATTAATTCTTTAAATTAATATTTATTTTAAGTATCATACTAAAAGCTTGGAGCATCCTCTTATTAAATTTGCTTCAAACAAGATAAATCACCTCTTTAAAAAAGTCTTACATAAAAATTTCAATGACTACACCTGATAAAAACTAGATGACATGAGTAGCCTCTTTATTTGGCTCTTGTTGCCTGGAAACCGAAGCCTGACTGAAATTTTTCTAAAATTTAACTCTAAAATATTTTTAGCAGAAAAGTCAACTACTAAAGAAATTGGTCATTAAAGAATTTAAACCAAACTGTTTTAATAAAGAAGAATCAAGTGATTATCAAAGCACAATTTGCTTAATTATATATATTTTTATTTGGCAACAAAAATGATTAACCGTCTACCATGAGAAAACATCTGATTTCAAAAGCATCAACAGGGAACATAAATTAATTAAATTCAATTTCAATAAAATCTCTACATTTATATCTTTGAAACTATTGATACCAAATGTGCATAGTTAAATACAGTGGCCAAGTGGCAATCTAGAGATCAAGGTCTTCAATAGCAATTGAACTTTGCCACTGCTGGTGCACAAACTTCATACGAACTCCTGAATTATAAAACATTCAATTGTTTTTATTATAACACCAGTGATGACAAATCAATTTTAATGTTAATAAAGTTATTTTATCTTCACTCAACAAATATGATAAACAAAATGAAGATAAAACAATGATGGTTAAAAGCGGCACAAAGAATTGTCCAAATAATTTCAACTTCTTGTCCTTTCAGTACAAATCAATTTAAAATTTTGTTAATTATTATTTTTCCTTATATTCAATTAAAACGATAATTAAAATCAAAGCTAATATATGATCAGAAAAAAATACTAACTATTTTATTAGTGGAAATTCTACACAAATAATCAATATTGCATTTTTAAGAGTATCGTTGAAATAATATTTATAATGTAAGAAAAGTCTACTTCTCCTTAGATTGATCATAAAATCATTTCTTTTAAAAGTTCTGTTATCATTCATTCACTTCATATGGACAATTCTATAAAGATATGACCTTACAATAGCAGATTATGCAGATTAATCTTATGATAATCCCATTGTATTTTTAAAATTTTAGGAAGCAGTCTTAACTAAAACTTTTCCAGTGTTTTTCTGTTATATCATTAGAAAGCCCCTGTTTTGTTTCCATACAGTAACAAGTGTATTCTCATTGATTACCTAATTTACAGGAAACAACTTTAGAATGGAATAAAAAGAACTGTTCTGAGAAAGACATTTGATGTTGTTGGAATAAGAGGGGGGATTTGGTTCACAAACATTCATAGAATTAATGTGGACTATCATGGAATCTTTTCCCTTTTAATAAAAACATATAGATTCTGATTCAACAATCAATACTGAATGGTCAGTTAGATTGTTTAAAAACAAATTCTTAATATAATCTTCAAGTGATTTGAAAACACCTCATTTACCTAAAAAGATCTTCAAATTCAATTCTGGATGTAATTTGAACACTAAATCAAAAGCAAGACATGTTAATATATTAAAAACCACAACATGCTATCATGCTAATAATAGTTTTCAAGAAAAAAATGTATCATGAATTGGAAAATGTGTTGAAATATTTACCTTTTCGATAACTTCTGTTTAATGTACGTTGCAGATCATAAGCATCTAATTCCTCTTCCTTTTTTTTTTCTTCTGGTCCAAAATCAAACCAATTATCTTCAAAGAACTAAATGATATACATGTACAATTATATAAAAACTAATACCTCACATACGCATATGTAAGTTAAGTATGCTATGTTGTCTGCTCAAATGAAGATTGGTTTTCTAATATTTTAAATGTAATTTACCTTTGAACGCATATCTTCAAATCCACTAGAAAAGTATCTATCATGGAAGCTACTAAATCCAGAACTAAATCCAGGACTAAATCCGCTGTCAAAAAAACTCCTAAAACATTTATAAAAATATTATTAAAGCACTAAAATATCACGAGATTACATTTTACTTATTTACTTAAAAACAAATATTTTAAAATGTAAATATAGTAATGTACTTGTTACATAAACATGCATTTCATTTAAGATTGCATGAAATTGTATAAAATATACATTGCATAGAATTATATAATTAGTTCAAGAATAAGACGTTACAAATATATATGCATGTATATATCCTTTAAAATATTTCAAATACATTTTGTTTAACCTTCAAATCAACAATAAGTAAAATAATGATAAAATATCATTGTGAGTATGACTATTATTTATGTAACTGGCACTGTCTTAATTACTTTGATTTTTTTATGTAGAATTATCCACAACTGTTTATAAATGGATTTTGTCATTATCTAATATACATTCGCATATTCCCCGATTCATCTCATTTATATCTTTCAATAGAATTTGTACTTTTGTATTGGTCTTTTACAGTTAGGTGATTGATAATTAGCATGAAATCAAATATGTAATTATTATTTTATTTTAAATATAAATGTAGCACCACATTTTAATAGACGTATTCATAATTGTTTAGTAATTATTTTATCAAAACAGGCAAAAACTCACTATACGTATGTGATCATGTGATAATTTGTGATCATGTGATAATTATTTTATTGTAACTAACTGTGAATTCATTAGCCATGTCTAAAAAACTTATGTTTGTCACATAGTTAATGCCTCCCAAAATTCCAATATTTGTACCAATGGAAGACCAAAATAAAAAACCTTGACCGATTGTTATTAAAGCAACCTTGTTGAAAATAGTGCTTCTAGACAAATTTCATTTTTCTGAGTTACACTAACTTTTTTTTTATCAAAACCTTGACTCTAAAATACTATGACAGAAAAGAAACGAAATTCTTAAAATATTGAACATTTAACATATATATATATATATTGATAATATATATAAATTATGATTCTAAATTTCATAATTGTTTCATTTGTCACATTTTGAATATTCCCATCTTATCCTTCTTCTTATTTCATTGCTATAAAATATATTATTTAATAAAGCTACAATAATTAACATGCAATACAAAGAAAGTTACCATTTCCTTATAAAAAAAATTACATACTGCATTTTATAAATGTGATATATATGCGTAGGTGTAAATGCACATACATATAAAGGTATAAATTACTAATGGAAATAAATAATAAGTTATAAAGGAATTAAAGAATTTTAAAAAACTGTTCCTTTTAAAATAGGAAATAAAAGTTATTTATAACTTTGTAAGATTAAAAGAAAGGTCATTTTCTAAAAGTAAAAGCAGTTAAATTAATGAGAGTAGAATGCAGTATTATAATGGGATAGTGAAATTATAAACTGTAAGCAAAAAATAACTCATTAATTAAGGTCAGATATATAATGGATGGCTTCTTGTATCCAGCATGTCAGCAGTGAAATGAAAAATCACCTGAGCAGATGGACAGGAATATGAGCCAATCAGCTTTAAGGAATGAAACAATGAATGAACTCGGTGCAAATTGGAATAAAAAAGTGAATGATGGATGATCTAGGACATTGAAAGATAATATTCCATTCTAAATATGTACTATGAGAGAAATTCTTGGGAACAATAGCACTTAATTACAAATATTTATAAATAACAAATTTTAATGGCCACTATAGAATGACTTAATAATTAAGTTGCATAAAATGATGCAGTAATGGAGAGATCAGAGTAAAAGGTTCATGTAATAAAGCTCAACTGGCCACTTCAGATGCATGAATGTCATGAGATCTTCTCAGCAACAATCAGATTTCTTTTATCATTTCAAATTAAACATTTGAATTTGATAAATTCTATTTCAAAAATGAGTACTCTTAAAAGAGTATGATTAGTAACTCTTTAACCAAAAATTTCATCAATCAGTCTTACCCACTGATATCTAATGCATAGGATTAACCTATAAATTATTTATGGAAAAATGTTTTGGATACATTATTCTTTATATTGGATTCTCTTTCTATAATTACTATCATTAGAAAAACACTTCTATTATAATCGATAACATTCGGAGAACTTAAAAGATAAATTCAAAATATATCATAGTCATAGAATTTAAGTCCTTTTGACTACATTGTGCTAGGGTTGTTATGGGTGCCCTAAGCAGTACAAAGTGAGTTATATGCAGTTACATTTAAAAATTTTAAAAAAGATACTGGTGTTTGCTCATGGACATTTTGAATTCTAAGAACTGACCAAAACGCCCACTGACAAATCCAAATGATAAATGACATTGATTATCTACACATGCACATGGTATGTCCATTCATTACAAAATTGCAATTTTCATTAATAATTAAAAAATTAAAAGGCAAATTTCATAATTTTCATCGATAATTAAAAAATCAAAATGTAAATTTCATAGTTATACTTGATCTAATCACATGACTAAAATATGGTCACAATTTACATCAATTGCATTTGATTTTTTAATTATCGATGAAAATACTGATATTTGTGTTTTAATTTTTTAATTGTTGATGAAAATTGCAATTTTGTAATGAATGGTTATATAGTGACCATGTGTAGATAATCAGTGTCATTTATTGCATGGATGTGTCAGTGGGGTTCTGGGAAGTTCTTAGAATTCAGAATGGCCATGATCACATACTAAATCAGTACCATAAAAATTAAAAATCAGCACAAGAATGAGACAATTAATTTTTATAGCTAAAAAATATAAACTTTATAAAGTCCTAAATAATTTATATTATATGAAGATATATTGTCAGAGTTGGCTCATAAAAAAAACAGGGCCCAGTGCTACATTTTCATGTGGTGGGGTGGTCATGATAAAATAGACTTAGATATTTAAAAAATATATCTTATTTGCAGATATAGATATATTTCTTTTCAATTAGTATAAATCAAGTCAAGAACAATTACCTTCATTAAAAATCTTATTTACTTTGGATCAGAATTTGCTAAAAAAAAAAAAATACTGAAGAAAATAAAATATATATTTTTGCATTTTATGTATTCTAATTTGTTTACTCAAATATTAATCCAATACAATTGCCCAAATTGTACTTATAAAACATATAAATAAATACTTATTTATTATTATTTACAAATTATAAATATGACTTTGTACAATTTTATTGAATCAATATTTGAGAAAACAAAATAAAATACATACAATGTAAAAAATTATATTTTATTTTCTTTAATGTTTTATTATGAACGCTTAATAACGTTATCATAATTTTTTTTGTTTTTGCAAATTCTGATTCAATAGATAAACTTACTAATGAAGAGAATTATTTGTGACTGATGCTGATTTCAAATTAACTTAATCAGAACATTGCAAACATTTAGGTATATACATACAGTGCTATAAAATCTGCACCATTTGTAAAACTAGTATTTTTACAATTGTATTACTTTGCATGAAATAGTCATTATATGATATAAATCAATTTTGGCAAATATATATATATAATTACATTTAACAAGTGATATATTTTTTTTTGATTTTCACTAGACATAGATCATGCATGCATGTTTGAGGCCTAGATAAATGTGGTACCTTGTGCCATTGTACCATTAGCACAATCCTTGATCCAGCTCTGTGTATTATATATTACTAAATAATCCTGAGATGATCTGTATTTTAAACAATGCACATAAGATTTATCAAAAACAATGTGTAATGTTTTACTAGATGATACAAAACTAATCTTGTACTATCAGGAATTCTACAAATATTTAATTTATATATTAAAATAGTGAGGGAGCCTAGATAGCATCATTTATGCTTAAATTCGAATTCTCGATGCCCGATGGGGATGAAAGTGCTACTTTAACTATTTTTATTTTTATAAATTGCCATTTACTTCATGGATTGTCACTCCTGTTCAATGACATTTAAGAATCAAGAAAGCATTCAAAAACTTCTGTACATCAACAACAATATCCCGTTGTTTTCTTATATGCTTAGTTACATATTTGAAAATATGGGAATAAGCACAAGAAGAACATTAAGTAATATTGTTGTTAAGATTAGCTTTCCTATACAAATAATGAAAGGAGCCTACAGTTGGACATAAAGTTGAGATCTTTAAAACATATAGTAACTGTTTAGTATAAGTTTTATATAACTATACAAGCAAGTTAGTTTATAATCAAAACTGTATACTTTTTTCTAGTTTTATGCTATTAACTATTAGGAATAGAAATGCTAAATGAATAAATGCAATAATTCCAATTTTGAGTCCTAATCTTCATTGATAAAGACAAAAGCCAGAAAACACTCCGGGGATGGGAACAAAACACTACACCATCTGGTTCCCATTGATTATTCAAGCTTATACTAACTGTCTTTAGAATAATCTCTTGAATAGGATGAAAATAATAGCTGTTAAAATTTATGTACCAAAAACATAACCAATTATATATTTATTTCTTTTATATCCTTATGTGTTGCAGTTTTCCAATTACTTCATCAAATAGATTTAAAAATCAATAATGTATTCATTAAACTCATCAAAAAGTTAAAAAATTGTACAGTAGATTGGAAATCAACTTATCAATGGATCTGGTGCCTTCCAGAGAACTATGAAATAAATCTTAAGCTTTCTCAAAATATCAATAGAAGGACTTCATAAGTCATTGGGATGGCTATCTAAGTTATGTTCAGTAATTACATCATTTGTAAGTTGAGTACACAAAATGATGCTATTTAATGCCTTTATAGCCATTTCTAATTTTTTTGCAATTCAATGACTTTATAATTTTCCTTGATAATGTATGTTCCCATATTTTTAAGTGGTAATTAAAACATTAGTAACCATTGCATTTGATATCCAATCTGATCTGTTGCCAAGCTTTAAAAGATTTTAAGAACTATTAGTTAACATACTTGAAAATTTTTTAAACCAGGTTATTATACTTCCCATTTTCTAAATTTACTGAGATTTATCTGCAAATCATTTTAAAATAGCTAGATAAATTACAACTATGAAATTAAGTTTCACGATTCACTCACATCCACCTACATGTTTATCTCTCCTTTTCCCTAACTTCTCTCTTTTCGAAATAATTTTAATTTTGCATTTTTTTTATAATAGGTGTTATATAATTTGCTAAAATGCAGATCTGTTGTTTGCATAAAGTCCTCTTGCCAAAGAATATTACATTATTTGATTATCACTGAAGTGACTCAACTTTTCTTATAATTCTTATAAAAAAATTACATATGTGGCTTGAATGGTTTAATGCAGTAGAAAAGTATTGGACTCCAATGCTCAAAGTCTATGATTTTTTATATTTAAGCTTCTTAAAAACTTCCAAGCAATAAACTCTTCAGATATTTTGCTTTGCAAGGTTTAGTGCAGTGGCAAAATGATGGGTCGGGGAACTCGTGATTTCTAGAACACAAGTTTGAGTTCTGCAATTTCTGGTGTTTAAATTTCTTATGAAATATCAAGCAATAACTCATTTGATTTTTTTTATTATGGTATCTGTCAACCATTTAAACATCAAACTCACTTGCTAAATAAAATTAGCTCATTGGTAGAATAATTTGTTTATATTCAAAAGATCCTGGATGACATTCAAAAGAAAAATATACATGTAACCAATTCAAAAATAAAATTACCCATGCTTCTGCTAAGCTAACAGAAAAAATATTAACTACAATTACAATCTTTCAAGCTAGACAGTATTTATTCAGTAATTTGGTGTCATTTAAGTACCAAATACAAAATAATATTCAAACTGATTGAATGTTTACTTTTATCCTTCTTCCAACTGTTAAAAGACTTTTCAATAAGTTTATGATATAATTTTGAATTTTTAAAAATTAATGAATTGGTTAAGAACATTATCATTATAAATGAAGTAAAATATATGCTATGTATATATTAAAGCAGATTCATTGTTACTATTATATATATATATATTATAATTGAAATAATAAATTTAACTGTTTACAAACTATTACAAACAATCCTTAAATCCGCAGAAGTACTTTTAGTTAATTTCTTAAACCCACCTCAACTGCCATTAAATTATTAAATTCTGTGGATTTAAGGATTGTTTGTAATTGTTTGTAAACCATTAAATTTATTATTTCAATTATAATTACAATTTTGTTTTTAATTAACGGACATTTTATTTATTTTATATATATAGTTTCACTAAGTGAAAATATTATAAGTAATAAGCAAAGCAGATATGTCCACTTCATATATCTATAGGCTATAAAGAATCTTGCTGAAAGAATTCCAGAAACATAGATTAAATTACTGTCTATAGCAGAAAAAATAGAGAAAAACAAAATAACTTGAATCCTTTTTTATGAAATTAAATCAAAGAGTGACGTCAAATAAGAAAGTAACTTTGATACACATTAAAATTACGGTGCTTGTCTTATAGCTAAAGATGTTGTTGGATGGCGCCATTTTCACGCTAAAACTATAAAATATGAACATTCACGGGCCGTTGATTTTAATAATTTTTCTGTACTTTTTTGTAATGCGAAAATAAAAACAAAACAAAATCGTCTTTTTTAAATATTATTTTTTATTAACGTATACAATTTAAATGATAATAATAAATGTAAAATAAAATCAACAAATTACAATTTGATTCGTGTTTTTTATATCGTATACTTTTTAAATTGTGTTACAGCTTTTTTTTAATCAATTTTCTATCGGATATTTTTTTACTTGTGTTACGGCTTTTTTTTTATCAATTTTCTATCGGATATTTTTTTACTTGTGTTACGACTTTTTTTATTGTTGTTTAACTAAAAAATAATAATCGGAATAAAAGTAAAAGTTGTTACGGTTACATTTAGGGTTAGTTTTAGGGTTAGTTTAGGGTTAGTTTTAGGGTTAGTATTAGAGTTAGTTTTAGGGTTAGTTTAGGGTTAGGTTTAGGGTTAGTTTTAGAGTTAGTGTTCTGTTTGTTTGTAATGCTAAAATCAAAAAAATCAAAATCGTAAGTGTACTCGGACAGAAGAAACTCAAAGTTTTTTAAACAAGGAACAAACACATACAAATGTCTTCTTTACTTATTAAACATGTTTATAATATTTTCTTTTTATTAAATTTACAAAAAACTGTATATTTGGACTTTTCTTACTGGATATTTTTTTCGTACCGCTCTCTTTTACTTCAAAAATATCCAGACGGTAGAATCTTCTTTGTCTCGTGGAATGTTACTAACAGCACGTTATTTGACACGTTACCTAATTGCAACTCAATAAAAACATAGATATTTAACATTTACCCAAATAAAAGTTCAATACAGTACATTGTAAAAAGTCTTATAATTATTGTTTTAAAAAATCTGAACATTTCAATAGTTTAAAATAAAAAAAAATCCAATGAAAACAACATTTCAATACAATTCAAATACAAACTCTCTCATCAAGCCGTAATTATTTTATAAACTGTGTGAATTTGGAAAATGTAATTGCTGCTTAGCGACATATATGCTGTGCTGCGACGCGACATAGCGGCTGCATTCTGTAGCACAACAAAAAAGTTGTATTATAGAAAACGCGGGTTCGAACGTGTCGGCCGCGGAAACAGCATTTTTATGTGTTTTATGCACGAAAAACGCGCCATAGAACGGCATCTTTAGCTATAAGATGAGTACCAAAATTACTCTTAATTTTTTTTATTTAATCTTATAAACATTGTAATATCTTGGGATTGGAATAGAAAAAAAAAGGCAAAGTAAAATTTCAAATTGAAATAAATAAAAAATATACATTATTATACATATTAAACATCATCATCAATAAAAATCACATATAAATGAATTTTATTTTCCTGAAAGATAGCAATATCTTATTATATTCTATCTTTAATCATGTCTTTGTAGTAAAGACCATCAATATGTGTCCCTTTAGAGTGCCATTGATATAATCTTTATAATGTAAGTGGGATCTATCTCTTGCATGATATATGTTAAAGTTCACTATAAAATATTTTTTAGGAAGTCTCTCCCATTTATATGCTCAATCCAGTAAAGCTATGTTTTTATAATAATAGATTCCATCATATCCAGAAAGCTAAAAAACATCCACTGATCTTATGATCTGGTCAGCATATTTTTGGAATCTTATAAAGCATTTTCAAATGAAATTTTCCCAGTGCCTTTATATTATTTCAATAGTAGAGCCATTATCCACTTTTCTATAGTAAATTGATCAAAACAATGACCCTATGTACAATTAATTTGATTGCAATCACTACATAAAATACCATAATTTTTAAATTATCAAACGCACTTCAAAAATCCAACCTTTTATCTAAAAAGCTACTAAAATATTTAAAGTCACCCACTTTCTCAGGCGGATAATTATCCAGGTCAAAAGTTGAAGGCTAGATATAAATATAATTTCTAATATATATATATATGTTTTAGAAATAACCAACCAAAAATTTAGACTTAAAAAAAAAAGATACACATATATAATTATAACCATTTCCTTTTTAAATATCAAACATTCTACACTCACATTTTTGATATCCAACTTAGATAAATATATTAATGATGTTAATAATCATTCTAGCTCATATATAAACTTTAATTCCAGTTAAAGTTTAATATATCTATTGTTATTGTTGTTATTATTAAACAGTCACGTTACCATTAATCTTTGCATTTACAACTATTTGCAAAGGATGTTTATTTTCCTGTAGACTAAAAATCATATGATGACATAGCTTGATAATTTATTTACTTTTTTTTTTTTTTACTTAAAATCAATTCAATATTAAGTTTATTAATACTACAGAACAACACCATCATTATTAGGAGACATTCAAAAATCAGTACGGTTATATTAACTTAAGACAGCAATGAAAAAATATATATAGACAAAAAAAATTTAAAGATGAATACAATAATCTAAAAAAAGACCAGGCAAAAATCATTACTGTGTAGGTGTATTTAAGAATAAAAATATGTTTATATAAATACCTTCTCTCATTGTCACAATTAGGGTAAAGAGATGGATTTAAAAAATACTTCAAACAGTATACTCCAGTGAATTTTAACTTATCCAGATTAAACTAAATATTTTTAATTCAAGTAGCAACGTACAGCACTGAGCCTATAATTCAGGGTTATTACACATAGCTTTTATAAATCTTAAAATGTAGCTACATCATTCTTATTATGTGCAAGTGATAGATCATTACTACTCGCAATCGTATATATATATAGCATTTCACGAGAATGTTTTATCGATTGTTTGGTTTTCCAAGTTACTCAAAGGCATACATATTATTGTAATGATAAAATCAATCTATCTCATTGCTAATTATCCTTATCATTTATCATCTCACGATGTGACCAAAATAGAATAATTTTATCTTGATCATTTGTTTTTAAAAGGAAAATTTGATCTAATTTAATTTGCTTTCTTTGCTGCCCAATGGAATTCTCAAAAGCCTTTCTCATGTTTCTGTTTTCTTTGTTACCAATGCTTTGTCAGTACATATTTTTCTATAAATATCTTGGGTTTGTATTTAACATAATATATGCTTGAACAAATTAGATAATACAAAATATACATCTGTTCCTTCTTTTTGAATACAATCTGTGATAATACAGAAATTAATTATTAGTGGATAAGAGATGACAAATTGGTCTTAAAAATAAATACTGAGATGACAAAAATTATGAGCTTCAACACCAATGATTTATCATAGAATTTAAAATTGGTAGTTTAGCTACCAATTATGTGGAAATATTCTTCCGTGCAGAGTATTATATTAACCAGCATAGAAATGCAACAAGAGACTGAAAATTGCAGAAATGCAGAATTGGCAGTCAAAATTCCTGACTTCCATTCTTACGACTTTTTTATGACTCAATCTTAACTCCGATTCCTGAATTTAAAATTGATTGTTAGCAAAATAAATACATCTACATATATATATATATAACAATTGTTTATATTGTTAGGACAGATTGGCAGTGTGTATGACTTTATTTCATAAAAGATTAATGTTCTATGATTTTTTTTTAATGATCCCAATAAAACAATTTACTTATAATAGAATAAACTTAGGAATTATTTGAAGTGATTTATAAGAAGTTGCTTTATTTATTTTATATCTTGCTTATAGTAATAGTTCTTGCTTCCTGGGCTAGATTTGTGCGTAAGTTATATGGAGTAGGTTTTATGTTTAGTGCTATTGACATCCAGATGATGATGACCCTGGAAAAGGGATATCCTTTAAAGCCCATGCACTACATTTCATTTTATTTATTACTTCTTTAGAAATTTAGTTTATAGTTGGTGAGTACATTAACAATACTAAGCAGCTAGAGCACTGATGATGATAGTCAGGATGTTGTGACTTATTGTTGTATTTATGTGCAGCCAGATCATTATTGTTTGTATTCCTGCCTTAGGTTTGGCGATGGCTAAAAAATTAGCCTGGTCTATAGTGGACCACTTTCAAATACAGTCACAAGATTGACGGTAGATTTATTTTTATTGTTGACCATTCATGATGATAAATGATTATTATTTGTGTGTAATGCTGGTGAACTTAGATTTAATTCTGTGCTGATCTCTCATGCTCATTTCTTTTATATTTTGTTTATTTGGGGTGGTCTTCCAGATCCTCATAATTCAGCCCTAATATAGTATGCTGTTACAAATGGCTACCCAATTGTGGAACACTGTAACCGCAGATTCTCTCTTATTAACCCCTATTTTCCATACTGTTACAATATTAATATATAGTATTTTGTATACATTATACGCAGAATAAAAGTATAAAGCTATCTATGCTAATAATAGAGACAAATAAACGGTAAAGACAAAAGCTTCTATAAATGAAAAAAACACTTTAAATTAAAAATTAAATTGTCATTCAGTTTTTTTTTCAATTAAATTAATTATAATAAAAAACAAAAATACAATTAATAAAAATTAATATAAAGCATAATTCCTTTCATTTAAGCAAAATAAGATTCAAAATCAAGTTTTTTATAAAATAGTTCTATGAAATAAAATGGCTTCAGCTAAATTCTCTCTCATAGATATTTTATGTATGAGTTACTTGTATTTTTTTTTACTTTGTCTCAACGTGCAAATGCAATATCTGTGATAAAAATTTAATTTTATTACAAGTTTTGATTGTTTCAAATCTATTTTTAATTTTCAAAAATTTGCTAGGGTAAATTGAACTCACATAATTTTTTCTCAACTTAGATTCTAACAAATAATCAGACAGTTCTCCATAATTCTGATTCCACAGTTGTGGAAAAGTGAAAATAAAGGAATTATCAATGTGCAGGTGAAAATTAAAACAAAAGAAAAATGCTAATATATTGTATTAATGAATGTAAAAAAATCTTTAAAAAATAATTTCTGATTCGGAAGTTACAAACATTTACTTATTAGTGTCTGTTTGATAGTTTGGATAATTGATGATTGTGAGTAATATCAAATAGAAAATTATGAAAGAAAATCATGCAAAAACGTATTCAAGTAGAGATTGGATGGACAAGCAGACACTGGAGTAGATAGAGACTATAAAACTAAAATTAATTTTAAAAAGGTTCTGCAGTTAGTATGATAAAGTCAGACCTAGAATAAATTTTAAAAATCTTAAAGTTGAAAAAAAATCTCAAAACTTGGTATGTCAAGGAGATTAAATTAAATATATAGCAGAAAATTGACATATATTGAATAAATTGTTGCAATTATATATATATCATACAAAAAGTTAAAAAATAATAACATGCAATACCTAATGATCAAATTATGCCATATATTACGAAATACTTGATGGTAAATTTTTGCAGTGCTAACAAATACTTGATGGTAAATTATTGCAGCACTACTTTATATTTTAATTTTATGAAGTTGAGTTTTGAAAATTAAAATTAAAAAAAGTACAATGTCAAAGTAGAATTAAAATGATAATTTTTCTGTTTTGAATAAAGGCATATATATATGAATTATGTAATTATGACGATTAGAAGTGAGAGAAGTATAAGAAATGGTGATCATATGATGTTTAGTGGACTTGAATGAATTACCAAAATGAAAATGTGTTTTAATCTATCTATTAATGTTCATGGAGCTTAGTGGATATAGGTTACCTCTCAGAAGTTAAACTTGACAAAAAAAGATCTTAGAATCTTTTCTCAATGAATATAGCTTCCTCTAGTGTTATCTATAATAAGCTTAACTAATCAGTGATTTGGTAATGTTGTGGTTTTACATAGTTAACAAAAGGTTTATAGTATTAAAGAATGATATTCTCCAAATATTTCATTTCATGAATACTTTCATTAATTATTCAGATTGTTAAAAGATCCTAATTTTTTTTTCCGTAATGTGTTTTAAATATAAAGTTAACATATAACAACAACAATAAAAGTTTACACAGAGGCAAAACTCTCCATACAGAAGCGCCACTCAGTGTAAGTCAGATTAATTAATAATAAAAGTTGTATTAAAATAAACTGTGCTACAAACAAGAGAAGGCAAGCAATCTCAAACAACCTATAAGGTGATCATTTGGCTAAAACTTTCATTGCACAAATCCTAAACTAGTCAGTCAATATCAGAAACTAATCTGGTAATATAGGTATAATATAATCATCTGGTATAGATTGATTATTCAAGCTTGCAATAGATAATTCCAGAGTAAATTGAGTAAGGACTTTTGTTTCTTAATAAGGAAGATTAAAACCTGATCACTGAGTAAAAAAAAAACATAGCTTACAATTCAACCTTTCACTTTTGGACAAACATTAAATATCATAAAGCAACTTAGAACTAACTTTGAACCCATCTAACTTATTTTCCTCATCCAATGAAAATTAGAGATAATTTTTTGAAACAATCTTGGTGAAAAACTGGCTGGTATTACTTGAAGTAATGATGCAAATATTCTCAGGACAGCTCCCTTAGGACTAGGTACTCTAGTAGTGAATTCTGTTTCTCAGTTTGAATTATACTCATAGTATCCTTTTGGATATGCAATTAATTACAAAGAAATATTACTGCTTCATTCAAGTCCATCCTCTTATAATGATTTTATTTCTTTTTATATATTCCTTCTCTACATATTAGAAGACAAATTGCTTTATAGATGATTTGTATAAAACTATTAAGTAATCAGAGTTATCATTAATTCAAGATATAGTTTCACTAAGACAAGATTCCCTTTCTGAATACTCAATCAAAACTCACTTCAAACAAGCAAAGTTTATGATATTAAATAGTACATTTTTGTTCCAAATAAATTTCTCTTCCATATTTAACAACAATATCAGCAAATAGATATGATCTTACTAGACTTTAACTGTAATCTCATTAAAAGAGTTGGGATCAATTCTGATTCGATTCACATCTGCTTTAACATGAATCATATATTTAATGATTCCTAAATCTACATGTACTGTTGCAAGATAGAAATATGCGGAATTATTTTTTCATAGGAATCTCTACAGATTTCTTTATAATGTTAGTCGCTGTCTTAGAAAGAAAAAATGTATAAGCAGGAATTCTTTCTGTTATCTCATATTTAATAGTTAACTTGTATAGTTTATAATTTATTTATTATAAAGATGACCTTTGTTATTGTATTTATCTATCATTTTAATTCAATAAATAAATAAAAATCTTTCGTCAATTTTTATCCTTGTTAGCGTTAAAGTTATAATAATCATAACTTCGCGCCATTTCACGTTATAAGAAACGATAGCCGCAGGGTTTTTTTTTACCAATAGTCTCGTATATTAATTTCTCCGTCAAGTGATCTGAATAATAAACTCGGTTAACACTTAATTTACATTCTTTTCTACAGTTATTTAAATTAAATGTTTAAAAGAATTGTAATTAAAGAAAGCTTTTGGTATTTAAATTACTATTTTTATTTCGCAAATTAACTGTTTAAAAAAATTCAACAAAATCCTCGTGGAATGTAATGAGGTTATTAAATAAAAATGTTGCGGAAATAACAACAACTTTAGATTCTAAGAAAATCTTTCAAATATAGTCGATACAAAAAATAGTTAAATGGATCGAGAAAAAAACCCCAAATATATATTGCATATAAAGGCAGATCAGTTTTACAGTAGCCTATACAGAACAAAAGTCTTGTTAATATCCCATATAAGGAGAACGCGTTATTCTAAAAAAACTTTTCATATTGCATATAAACTTTCTTCCCATATTTTTTAATTAAAAAAAAAAGTTTTAACAAAAAAAAAAAATAGTACTGATTTAATATTTATATATTAAAAAAAAAAAAATCGAAAAAATAATTGCTCGAAAAATCATGCGACGTTTTAAAACTGATAAGTGCTGGTTCCGCACGAAATGCATCTTGGGGGTCATTTATCTTTTATTATATCTATATTTAAGTGAATTTAAAAAGAATGGGGAAGTATGGAGGTGTTTATTATATCTATAAGATATTACACACGGGAAAGAGAAAGGTTAATTACTCCGTGTGTGTAAAATAAATAAAAAAATCAGATATATTAATCTTTAACTGAGGTTTAAAGTTTATATCTGTGCTAGAGACTAGTTTCGATATTGTATTTATCTGAAATGGATGGCGTTAAAGTTGTGAATGGAGGAAGTTTGACAATGGTAAATGAAAATGTAATAATAAATTCATCACTCTATCGTTGTGCCAAAGCAGGCAGGACATTTTACATTATAATGTGTATGAATACCTGAAAATAATTTAAACATCACATTCAACCAAAATATTTACATTACTTTAGAAAGCTTCCTTATTCATAAATCTGATATATATCTAGTTTTTTTTTTTTTTACAATCTCCTTTAATCCAGTAGAGGATATTCATCCATGACATGGATGAATGACAGTCTTCCTATGACTGATCCTGCAAGCAGCATGTATAAATATGCAAGAATATATTCATTTAGACATTAATTTCATTTTTTGATGAACTTTTTTAATTAAAGACAACTAATTATGAAATTATGAGTCAAACTATTCATTTGAACTTCACTGCGATAATAGAGAATAGTCACACCAAATCCACAGTTAAAAATCCTAGGCTTTTTGATGCTATCAATCAAAGAACAACATTTCAAATCACTAAGCATAATCTTTATAGAGTGCTCTTTTCAAATAGAAAATACAAAATTATTTCAACTAAATATTGAAGCATATCAAAATCAAACATGGATATCCTCTTTAAATTAATTTCATAATACAATGTAAATATAATTGCAATGCAGGAAGCTAGTTATTCTTCTAATATTATGAATGTTTTTAAAATCTCTATAACTTCACAATGCTTCTTGACATGATGAGTTCTCAACATGGTTTGCTACCACATGTTTCAATGCATCTAATGTAACAAATATTTTTTTTACTGAAGATAATTCAAATAATACAGTAATCACTAATGTTAATGCAATGCTTGTAAACCTCTATGCTAACTTTCAAACCGTCCTACACCTATGGTATTTATTAAAAAATTCCTATTTTCATAGTAGCCTTTGAGGACAAGCAATTGAATATAAATCAGATTCTCAAATTTTACAATGGATTGTTTTAAACATGATTATAATTTAAAATGCTCAGCAAAAAAAAAAATCAAGATCATTTAAGATACTGTTCACATCTGCTTTGGCAATGGAATTTAATAACATTTGACTTAAGAATTTGAGACAAATATAACTATGAATCATATACTTAATCATTTCCAAACCTACATGTACTGTTGCAAGATAAAAACATTCACAAATCATTTTTTCACAGGAATCTCTACAGATTCCTTTATAATATTAGTCACTGTCTAATTTTTTCCCATTATCTCATACTTAATAAGTTACTTATATAGTTTATAATTTGTTTATTATAAAGATGTCCTATATTATTTGATTTTTTATTTCCTTATAATGTTGTAAATCTTTTGACTATTAGATAAATTATTGAATAATTTAGGAACATAGTGATATCTTATTCTAGTTTCATATTAGTACAATAGTTTGCAACTATATATGAATCTTATTTTTATATTGGACTATTTCCATCATCTAATATGTGTGTTGAATGTAAAGTTTAATTTTATTTAAATATTCCAAATGCATTCAACTGTTAGTAATATCACAGTAAATAGGTTAGTATATGCACCAACTGTTAGTAATATCACAGCAAACAACCGTTAGTAATATCACAGCAAACAGATTAGTATATGCACAACATTTTGAGAGGTATTTTTCTCCCCTTTTCTTCAGGTGTTGCTGGCCTGACCAGTGACAGTACTAGCATGGGATTCTAACCTGGGTCCTTAGATTCTTGATTATTGAATTTTAAGGTAACGCTCTAACCAACTGAGCCATCCTGCCAAAACCTTCAGGAAAACACTATATATGAATCTGTTTTTCTTACTTTTATTCAAATTATTTTATATGAGATTTTTTGAAAGTATTATCAAAAAAATTTTTTCTATAATTATATATTCAGTTTATTAAAAAATAATAAATTATTTTTGTAGCTAATTTTTTTCCTTTTTATATATATATATATAATTTTATTTTATTTATATATTTTTTTGCAATAAAAAAAATGTTAATGGTTTGATTGCTCAAAGTTCAATGAAATTCGAGCGAGCACTAAAAGTGCGAGTGCCAGAATCCCAAGTCGAATGCTCTACCAACTGCGTAGGGTTTTTTTTTGCAATAATGTTAATCCATTAATATTAGAAAAACTAAGTGAAACTATAAAGTGTTATTCTATATCTTAATAAAGATTCACACAAATATTTATATATTACAATAAGAATATTTACAAGAAAAAAAAATCTTTGATTTTGTAAAACATTACTCCAGAACATCTAAATTCATTTGTTAGAATGTTAATAGGACGTTTCCAAGATATTTTTCCATCTATTATATCATTCTAAGATATCTAATAAATGTTAATCATAATTACATATGCATATGAAAATATACTGAGTGACCTGTCAGAAAGCAGATGTACTGACACTAGAAAATCCCCAGACAAAATGCACCATGATCAATTAAAAAATTACTTGTAAACAATCACAATAGCAGATTGCTTTCATCTATGCATGCAATATATACTTATGCCAATTTTATAACTAGAAATGATAAGCCTAGCATTTACTCTAGATATTAATAGATTTAGTCTGTCAATAGTATTCTATGACTAATTAATTTGTTTTTAAATAGAGAATTTAATAGGTTTTGACTAAAATTTATAAAGCAACAGGTACAAAAAATCCATATTTTGGCCTCACATTAACTGTACAATGTAAATACTGTAAGTTTGTCTTGTGCTTTAGTGTGCTTAGTTAGGATTTCAATTGGCAAGTCTAATTTATCAAACCTCAGATGGCATAGTTAAATGTGTTTTTTTTTCCATTTATAAATGATATCTGTCACCTTTCTCTAACAGTTTTTATAAGAATTTCTATTTTTTCTATTTGTTATATTATTTTATTTTTGACTTGTATTCTTCTATTTCTTTTGATTACTTTTAATATTTTACTCAATTAAAAACCAATCCAGAATTTTTTTTTATATATGTCAAAGCGTTGATCTGGAAGCGAACCCGGGCCAGCTGCTTTGAAGGCAGCTATGCTAACCGCTAGGCCATCAGAAATTTTTATCTCTTGGTTTCAGCACTTTAACAATGTATTAATCTGAACATTACTTTAAATTTTAATGTGATATTTCTTATATATATATATATACTTGAAATAAGGTTCTCAAATAATGTGTGATAGTTGATTATATAGTCAAAACAAAAGAAAATTATTCCTTCACACATTTCTTTTCCTGCATACTCTTCTCCTTAATATTGCCTTTCTACCAACGAGATCATATTTTATGATTAGCAAGTACACAAGATTAATCTTTCCATATCAAGAATACCAATCTATTACTTAATCTATACACTTTTTATATTTCACTGTAATTATAATTTTTTTTCTATTTGTCTAATCATTTGAGGTACAATTTTAAAATTTTGTTTATTATATTCTATGCTTCCTACATCTTGTTAGAAAGTTTTTGGCATTTCCAGGTGACTAAATCCATACAGTATTTAAAATTAGAATGATGTATAATCTTAATAATTTAGATGTCTTCTGATAAATTCTAATTCTAATTACTTGTCCTCTAATTAGTTTAATCCAGGTATATTTGTAGAATATATCAAATCATAATTCAGCTTTACAATATCTTTGCAAAATGTTTCTATGTGCTTTTCAAACTTTCTCAATAATATATAAAATTTTAATAAGAAAAAAATATTTATACAAAATATTTCGCAATTCTTTCTTTTTCACTACTGAACATTCACATCATTGATTTACTTTTAAAACTGGTCCTATCTAAATTCTGATATTTTTGACAAATTCATATACTACAAAGGAAAGGCTTATGATGAAGTGTTTGATGCCTCTGCCCACCATAGGATAAGCAAATTTTGGGGGAAATAGAGTATCCAAATCAAACCAAACCCAACCCAACTAGCCATTCATTTCTTGAGCAACAAATGAAATCATAGCTATTTTTACTCACAAAGTAAAACAAGGGGGGTGGGAGGATTTATTTTAGTATAGACTTATTTGAGAATCATTGTATTCTTCTTCATCTTTCCTCTTTGGAATATATTGGATGGATTACAATCTACAGTAGGCTTTTTAACTGTTTTTACTTATAGACCAGTGCTTCCCAAACTCATTAATATAAAAATGTCCCCTGATATATCTAGAAATATTCATGGACCCCAAAAGAAAAAAGTTTTAATAGAGGCATATGCTGGAATTACACAATTGTATTTATATTTATTTTGAATAATTTTCTTACTTTTCCATTACAATACCCAATAGTTTAAAAATTACAAACATTATAAAGATTATGAAATATATAACACAAAACTCATTAATAATAATTATAACAAAAGTTGAAAAGGTTTTAAGAATTTAATGTAATAGATGTGTTTGAATATTTCTATACAAAATAATCAATATTGAGCAAAATAATTGACACAGTAATTTTTAGATTTTTTCCCCCATGTTACTGTTGATAAACAAGATCTAAACTTATTTTTAATTAATAATAGCAATGAAAATGCAGTTTACAAAGATATATGAATGCAAATGGAACCACAATATGTGTTGACAATGAAGGATATTCTTTTCTTTTTTTTTTGTCACTTGGTCTTGAGAACAATGTGAATAGTTCCGGTAAAATATGAGAAACTGTTAACTACAATGCAGATTCTTTGATGTTTCACTGTCTTTGACTGACTGATCTCTACAATTCCTTTGGGTTTTTATTAGCCATTTATTCATCTCAAAGTTAAATTTTTACTGAATAATTTATCAAAAGTACTAATACCAAGGGTACTCATTACAAAGATGAAACTAGTAAATAGCACAAATAAGGTTATTTCTTGGTGTTTATAATGAGTGGTTATTAGGGCACACCATATAGTGTAATGTGTAAATTTTCACAACTTAACAATATATCTATACATAGAAATAAATCTAATTATTTATTTCTAATTTTAAAAATTGAAATTTTATTTTCATGACTCCTTGAGGGATCATGCCCCCCCCCCCCCCAGTTTGAGAACCTCTCACATAGACTTTTGAATTATATAGACATAAAACAATTAAATTAATAGCTTGTCAAATACAAATATATTCTTTTAACTTTGATTTCTTCTGAGTGCTTTCCAGAAAACTTGTGAAAAAGTTGCACACATGAAAATGTTGTTTTGAAGGTTAATAATAATAGCATTATTGAAAGAAATATAATGAGATCCTAGTTTTGTAACTACTCTTTTGATTAATTTTATTTAAGTATGCTTATAATCTTTTTGCCCTTGTATTATCTGCAGTAGCATACTTTGTTTTCTATATGCCATGTTTGGAGAGACTGTAAAAGTAATATGAAGATATTTCTCAGTAAATTATGTAATAATATAAATAAAATTTGTCATTGCAAAATCTTGTGTATGTGTATTAAGAGTATATTCTATTATATATTTCTAGCATTATTTGAATTTTATCTAAAATATCTTTAATTACTATTTATTTACCATATCTGGCATGATTATTTTGGGTACTTTAGTTTTATAAGCCCCCATTTTCTCATCAATTGTTCCAAATTCTAAATATTACTCTCTGAAACTATAATTCCATGTGCTTTAGTCTTATTTGAAGTTTTAAATTCTTATATAAAAGCTTTATGATCTTAATTATATGTGACTATAAATGATATTGTGTTAACCCTTATGTGCTAATATTATGGTATATATGCAGGATAAAATAAAATAATGAGAAACCATATTTTTGCAACCTATATCATAAACTATACTGAAGTGGAGATGGGCTGGACATATTTTTAGAAAAGATGATAATAGATGGACAATTGAAATCTTAAACTGGATGCCAAAAGATTGCAAAAGACCCAGAAAGAGACCACATGTGAGATGGATGAATGAAATAAGATAATTTGCGAGAGTAATGTGGAGAAGAGAGGCTAGAAATCAGAGAAGATAGATTGAATTTGGAGAGATCTTTATTCTGCAGTGGATGAATGGTTGACAATGATGATAGAATTTTGTATCCTTTTGTAAGTAAACATCATTAGATTTATTTAAAACTTCAAATTCTGGCCACACATTTTAAACATATGAATAAAAACATCTGAAAAAGATAAATGTTCTCCAAAGATTTATTTCATGCTAAACTAGCATTATCTAATTAGTCCAATTTATAATGTCTTACATTGTTCTTATTATTTATCTATAAGTGTCAAAATTTTTGTACTCACATCTTTGGCCCCATTCACTTTGGATAAATATATTAATAATTATTGTTAATCATTTATTAGGCTAGATATTACAACATCTTTTTTAGCCCAGATATAAACTAGTTATGACTATTGGGTTAGGAATGGCATAATAATCTCTAGCCTAACATCATTAGTGAATGGCATCAAAGATCTGAGAGCAGAAAATTTGACACTCATAGATCAAATTGTTATAAGTAAACATCCAAAGAGATAATAAGTTGTTAATATTAGATTAATATCAGTTTTATAAACCCAGGAGAGAAATGTTAAACTTGTCTGAATTTAAAAGCTATCAAATTGCAGTCTCCAATAACCTGAAGTATTACCACATGTAAGATGGATGGATGAAATAAGAAAATGTGTAGGGGTGATGTGGAGAAGAGAAGCTAATGATCGGAGAAGATGGATTAAACTTGGAGAGACCTTCATCCTGCAGTGGATTGATAATGGTTGATAATGATGATGATGATTAGTGTCCAACCAACAGTAATGGAAAAACAGTTTTAAGAAATAATGATAACATTCTTAAGAACTGCAACCAAAACTCATTTTCTAAAGTAGAATAATTTATTATTATTTATTATTATCCAAGACTCTATTCTATACATAATTCATCATAGCTTGCAAAGATCTAAAATTGGAATGTGATGCAATATTTTCACGACCTTTCTCTATCTGTTTCTCTTTAATTGCACCATCCATTTGTTTGACATTCTTTGAAATATGCTTTATTACAAAATTTCTAGTAGTTTTCCTTCTCGTTTTCCACCAAAGCAATTCATCATTTGAATTTTATTCTATTTAGTAATCTATATCCATATTTCTAAATTTGAAAAAAATTCCCTATTAATAAAATGTTATGTCTATTTATAATATTTAAGTTTTCATAAATTAATAACTGATATTAAATAGGTAAGTAAAAAAAAACCATTGACTGCATTGATAAAGTAATTAGTAAAAAAATTATCAAATATATCCATTGAAATACTACCTCAAAAATAGTTTTTTTTTTTTTTTAAATAATATTAAGCCTCTCCATTAAAGTATGAAGATTGGCTATCTTAATATAAAGCTGAACACTAATCTGTGTGAGGAGAGTAATCTGGACCAAATGATGATTGCTGATTTAGCATGAAATACATATATTGGTGATTATCTTTTCAACATGTGTGTGATCAGGTGGGTCAGCAATATAAGATGTCATGTTAGTCTGTACAGTGTATTAAATTAAATATTAATAATAATAAATTTAAAACCTTAATCCTGTGATATTTAGATCATTATGTATCATTTAAAACAGGTGTAATGGAAGAATTTACAATCTCCTTTTTTATAAACTAGACAGACAAATTGCTAATAATTAATATGGATTATTGTACTGTTACTTACTTTGCTACTATTGTCTTTTTATTCAAATGATTTCAGAATTAACATATTACAAAATTAACTTGATAAATTACCTTTAAAACTAAAATTAACCCAATAGTCAGACAATAGCAGCACCATTAGTTTTCTGAGCTTTGAAATGTCAGTATATTTATACTAAAGGTGGGATGATTGTGTTAGGAGAATTATTAAGTGTTATAGTGGCAAGGAATGGGATAGAGGAATAGATGCATTAATAAAAAATAGGGAGTTTGAGAGATGGAGAACTAGTATAGAGAATAAAAAGAGTTTAAATGTATATAGAAGTAAACAGAATATCGGGTGTGAGTTAATTTATGATAATAGCAAGGAAAGTAGTTTGCTGTTTAAGGCCTGAATAGGATCTTTAGCAACAAGGGAATATATGCATAAATGGAAAAAAATGGGTGATTTAGTCTGCAAGTTATGTAAGGAAGGCATAGAAAATATTAGGCATCTATTAATTGAATGTAAGTGCCTGCAAACAGAAAGGGTAAAAATAATATAGTTATAGAAGAATAAATATAAACACAGTGATTATACAGAAAGTGGGTTCTTGGTTTTTATGCCGAGTTTGGGAAAAGATAAAGGGTATTTAGATATAAAGGTCATGGAGTTGATAAAGATTATGTTGCAGAAATGTGATGGAGCAGGATAGAGAAGAATATGGGGAAAACTTAGGATGGGGAATGGAAAGAGAAGGTAAGGTGGCTAACAGGTTTCTCTGGCCATAGAGCTGAGAGATTCTTGACTCTGATAAAGGAGAAGCCACAGTGCATTGCATCACAATGAAATATATGAGATTACTGATATGTAAGTATTTGCCTGTAGGTACATCTTGAGTCATAATTTTAAGACAGTTCTAATTCTCTAATAGGTTTTTTACTGCTTTACAAAATAAATAAAATCCAGTAAGCGTCTATGTTATGAAAAGTTAATGCACTGAGAAACAATTCTTAAACATTTATCCTAATTATATTAACTAATTGTTTACAAACACATTGAAATTAATTGAATAAAAATCTACATTGAAATTAATGATTAATATTTATTTTCATAATATTTATCATTAAATTTTTCAGCAGTGTTATCTGTACTACAAAACCCCATAATAAGCAGTCTAGACATAGTAAACTATTTTTCTATTACTGCTAAAAATGTTTTTTTTTTACACGACAGTGTCTAGATTTTTGATACATAGTTTCATGTAAGAGCATACATACGTCAAAGAAATTAGTTTCAATACTAAAAGATGTCACATTGATTATAATTATGTTTGCATGTTCATTTACATATTGATCAACTAGTTTCAATAACAAAAGGTTAATATATTGAGCTACATTTTGAGTATTTTCCTTTCTTTGTGAGTTCAAATCCTAGTCTGAATTTATTGTTTTTATGATTTTGATATTCTTGTTGTCCAATCGATTCATTGTTACTTGATTTAAATTCGTATGATTTCTATAGATGTTTATCTGAAAATTATCTATAGATTTAATCCACATGTTTTTTTGTTTTTTTTTTAGGTGTCAAAGTATCGGCCGGGAAGTGAACCCCGGGACAACTGCTTGTAAGACAGCTGTGCTAACCACTTGGCATGTTGTTCATTTATTTGAACCACTTAATGTCTACAAAGTTTGTCTACTGTTAGAACAACCCATATTGTCGGGTAATGCCATTTTCTTTGCATAGTTTGCAGATGTATATATGCATTTATGGGTGAAGAATTTAGTAATTTTCTTTCTTATGATGTAGATAAGTCTGGCCATCTTTTCTTGTTTTTTTAATGATGGGTTGAAATCTTTTATTCCAGTCATCTTGATTTATGATTTTACTAGTATTGCTCAAAATATATGTTCATATCTACATCTTGATTGATTGTTGCATCCTTATAATATATCTGTACTTCATCAGGAGCATCATTTGATTGAAACTCTTGTTTGTGGTTGTCTGAGTTAAGGTTTTTGGTTTTAAATAGACAGTAGCTTAGAATAATGCAAACAATAGGAGCAAAACTAAATGAGTTAAGATGAAAATGGAAAGTTGATTGTTAAGAACTGCCATAACATCTCAGCTCATTTAGTTTCATTTTCATCATTTGCATTATTCTGAATTAATATTTTAAATGGTAGGAATGAGACTTATCATTTAACAGAGATATTGTGTTATTTTTCCAACATTTTAATCCCAGTAATTGCTTTACCCATATTCTATTATAAATATATGAAACCAGTTCACACTTAAACAATACAACACATGATCACTTAAACAATACCTATATGAATAATAATTAACAATCTCAATCTGTTGTCAAAACAACCTCCTTTTTACAATAAAGATGAATACCCAACTTTATATATGGTCTCATATGTTTATATAAACATTAAAGATTGTAATTTGATTAAAGAGAATGAGATTATTAATTCAAAGAAGTTTAAACAAATTTCATCAAACATGCAAATATAACCTGTTTTGAAAATATCTAACAAATAGTCAATTATAATTTTAAACTGTACTGATAAGCAAACTGAACTCGGGCTGCCAACAACATTCGCAGATAAGAAGATTAATTGAGTATCATCAACCAGCAATTCCAATCAAGAATATCCTCTGCTTCCTTTTACAAAATACTGTTGCCTTATCAAAGGTTAGATACCTTTTCCAATGCATGTTATACTTTTCATCTTTTCCCATGCTTGTTATCTAATTTTCTATTCTTTTTATCATGATATTTTCACTGATTGGAATTGTAGTGATCCAAGTTATGATATTCTCATTGTATCAGTCATCCTACTACATTAATTATGACAATAGAATTGTTTGTTTGTACAACTGTATTTTCATTCTTTAATTATATGTTTGGCAATTCTGATTATAGTCTTATATCATTTTTTTTTTGTGCAAGTATGTATGAGTTTGTAAAAATAAATAAAGCCCTCAGAATTGAGAAATAGTGATGAAGACAATATTAGTTGAATAAATGTTAAGCCAGTAAACATCACATGACCACCTCCTCTTATGCTTGTGTATAACTGTTGTTAAAACAGACAAAAGTCACTATATATATTGCCACACACAGCAAGCTTGAGTAATCAATGGATGCCAGAAGACTTGTGCATAAAATCTCCATCTAGTGCCTACTCATCCGATATCCCCAGACTAGTTTCTGGCTTATGGCCTTCGTCAGTGAGGAGTCTTGGATTTGAGAGCACTGCATCTAGATCTTAGTATCTAATGCAACCCTCCAGAAACCGCCTTTTATCTCCATTTAACTACAAAACTATGAGTCTTAAACTGAAAACACCTTAATGTTTTCAATCTAAGCCCATTAGCTTATATAGTCATATGGGTCTGAACCCAGTTCAGTATCCATACATTTTGGTGTCTTTGGTTCTTTAATAACCATAGCCACCAATATCATATTAGGCAGGATTGGTTTTAAGCTAGTAAACATCACATGATCAACTCCTCTTATGCTTGTGTATAACTGTTGTTAAAACAGGCAAAACTCACTATATATATTGCCACACACAGTGAGCTAGAGTAATCAATGGATGCCAGAAGGCTTGTGCATAAAATCCCCATCTAGTGCCTACTCATCCAATATCCCCAGACTAGTTTCTGGCTTATGGCCTTCGTCAGTGAGGAGCCTTGGATCTGAGAGCACTGCATCTAGATCTTAGTATCTAATGCAACCCTCCAGAAACCACCTTTTATCTCCATTTAACTACAAAACTATGAGTCTTAAACTGAAAACACCTTAATGTTTTCAATCTAAGCCCATTAGCTTATATAGTCATATGGGTCTGAACCCAGTTCAGTATCCATACATTTTAGTGTCTTTGGTTCTTTAATAACCATAGCCACCAATATCATATTAGGCAGGATTGGTTTTAAGCTAGTAAACATCACATGATCAACTCCTCTTATGCTTGTGTATAACTGTTGTTAAAACAGGCAAAACTCACTATATATATTGCCACACACAGTGAGCTAGAGTAATCAATGGATGCCAGAAGGCTTGTGCATAAAATCCCCATTTAGTGCCTACTCATCCAATATCCCCAGACTAGTTTCTGGCTTATGGCCTTCGTCAGTGAGGAGCCTTGGATCTGAGAGCACTGCATCTAGATCTTAGGATCTAATGCAACCCTCCAGCACTGATTACTCTAGCTTGCTGTGTGTGGCAATATATATAGAGTTTTGCCTGTTTTAACAACAGTTATACACAAGCATAAGAGGAGGTGGTCATGTGATGTTTACTGGCTTAAAAGCAATCCTGCCTAATAGGATATTGGTGGCTATGGTTATTAAGGAACCAAAGACATCAAAATGTATGGGTACTGAACTAGGTTCAGACCCATATGACTATATAAACTAATGGGCTTAGATTGAAAACATTAAGGTGTTTTCAGTTTAAGACTCAGTTTTGTAGTTAAATGGAGATAAAAGGTGGTTGCTGGAGGGTTGCATTAGATCCTAAGATCTAGATGCAGTGCTCTCAGATCCAAGGCCATAAGCCAGAAACTAGTCTGGGGATATTGGATGAGTAGGCACTAGATGGGGATTTTATGCACAAGCCTTCTGGCATCCATTGATTACTCTAGCTTGCTGTGTGTGGCAATATATATATAGTGAGTTTTGCCTGTTTTGAATAAATGTTTTTAATTGCATCTTGAATGTGACAGTACAATCAACTATAAGCCACTATGAAGTTGAAATTATAATAGGAGTTTTACTTGATGATTGACATTAGGCTATTTAGGAATGCCACGAGCATACCTACAAAAAGTATTCTAAAATATCCTGATGGAATTTTTCCCTAAAGAATTATGTATGGTATATTTGTATTTAAATCCATAAAAATTGTTATAATTCGAGTAATGTTAATGTTGTAAGGAAGACAGTAATGATAACACTTGTAGCTAAAAATTGTCATGGTTTAAAATTGATGTAACTGATTACTCACCTTCCAGAGAAAGAAAGTTTAATTAAACAACTATATGGTTATAAGTTGTTTTTTAAGAAGGAAATTCATCAAGTGTACAGAGACTGTATGGTTCTATTTTTATAATTTTTACATCTAAGAAAAAAGTTAATAATTTTTCTTTGAGAGTGATATCATACTTCTGTTATAATCTTCTCTGCCATTATTCTAATATTACTGAGTTTCTATGGGCCACTTTTTAATAATTGAAATATCAATTACTATCTCTTGGATATATATTTTTTTTCTATTTGAGCACTTATCCTGCATTCCAGAAGATACTGCTCAAATACTATATGCTATAATTCATTTCCACGATTTTTGTTTAGTTCTGAAAATAAATAGGTAATCTTCCATGTTAAAGTAACTTTTTATACAGTGTTATTAAAATTGTGCAATATGTTTAGTACACACACATATATATATATGCCCTTTTGAGTTGATTGTTATTCACAGTGGATGTTGATGAAATATCAACATTACATGAAATTAAAATAGAAATAACTGCTACTCTCACTGATTTATGCTTAACTAGTTGTAAAACATAAATAAATTATGAAAAGAATAGAATGATACCAAGCATTATTTTAACTCAGTATTTGAGCTTAATTTGTTGGTGGTGTTATAAAGCAAAGAGTAAAATTTATATATTAGTATGATTTATGTACAGTGTAAACACTCAGAAACCACAATTTAATTATTCATAAGAATAAGACAATGCCTTAGTTTTATCCTCTGAATAGTTAAAATAGTAACACTACATAAATTAAACTAATATTTTACTATGTGATTTATAATAATGTCAATTAACTAAGCTTAAATACTAACAGAGCTAAAAGAATGGGTGATATCATTCCATTCTTAATAGCAATAGCAATTACATCTGTTTCAGTTTCATATCATTAAGTTATAATTATTTACATATATATAACTTCTCTAAATAATTTTGAACAATCCAGCCAATAAACTTATCTGCTTAACCAAACTTTCAAATTACTATATAATGTAAAAATTTCAGCCAATCTATTCCTAGGACAATTGTTTCTGATTCTGAGTACTCGTTTTCAGCTGACTATTAATTGCCAAACTTCCACACCATAACGCTAATGCCTCAACTTTAATTATACTAAACCAAAGATTGAATTAAATTTTTTTTTCATATGTCATAGCACCGGCCGGGAAGCGAACCCGCTAACCCGGGGCAACTGCTTGTAAGGCGGCTGTGCTGACCTCTCGACCATCAATGCTTGACAAGATTGAATTAATTTTAAAACATGAATAAGTCACAATGCAATCTTCTAATAGTAAATCTCATTAATTTAAAGCAAAGTTGAAACAAGATTAACATTTTATAAAGAAATTAGTTGAAGAAAATTAATATCTAATTTTTACATTAAAAACCAAATTTTCACTTTGTCAAACTGAAATTTAAATAAACTACTTTCCCAAATAATTTTAATAATCCAAGCAATAAATTTATTAGTCAAAACAAGTTTTCAAATTTTCACTTTGCCAAACTGAAATTTAAATAAACTACTTTCCCAAATAATTTTAATAATCCAAGCAATAAATTTATTAGTCAAAACAAGTTTTCAAATTACTGTATAATGTAGAAATTCAGCCAATCATCCGTGGTATAAATGTTTCTGAGGTAGCAGTGATTAATTGCCAAGCTCAGCACATCTTAACAATAATTCTTCAATCTTATAAATAGCAAACCAAAGACTGATTAGGCTTTTAAAATGTGAATAAATCACAAAGCAGTCTTTAAATATTAAATCTTATTGCATCACAACAAATAGACTTATGGTAGAGTTGAAACAATTCAAGATTATTCACATCTTATGAAGACATTAATATCCCATTTTAAATTAAAAATCAAATATAAGTACACTCAAATTAAAATTTAAAAAAATAAATTATTCTCAGTAACAGTAAATAATGCACCCAATGATTTTCTAGTTAAATCAAACTTTCAAATTACTGTATAATGTAAAAATTTAGCCAATTATTCCCTCAACAATTATTTCAGAGTCTATAGCAATAATCATCCTGTTTATGATTGGCTGAATTTAGAATAACTTGAAAGTTTGATTTGGAAAATTCATTGGCTGGATTGCTCAAAGATATTTAGACAGTATTTTATTACTTAAAATTTTAGTTTATGATGTGGGCGTTTGAGTTTTAATATATATAAAAAGATATTTTGCGGGTTCATCCGCGTTAAAAATTTTAAATAGTGACATTCTGACGTTTCGACTTGGTCACACAAGTCATCTACTGGGTGATAAAAGGTAGAAAGATGGTTGTAGAGGCGCTACAATCACTGATTTGAATAAACGTTAAAGTTCCACCAATAGCAAAAATGTTAAATTTAAAAATGTTTTTTAAAAAAATCTTTCCAAATAGGAGGAAGTTTGCATGTATCATCTTGCTTATTGATCCAATCTGGCCTTTTAAGTATCTCAATGCTTCTCTAATTTTGCACTGGTAGAGATTATCACATCTGGATATGATCCTGGTACTAGAAAAATTAATTTTATGACCTGAATCTATAGTATGGAGTGAGTGCTGATGATGATGAGTGTTGTTTAACTGCATTAGCAAACTCATCTCTCCTAACACTGATGTGACAATTACTCATACCTATGTAAGAAGCTTTACAATTTTTACATGAGATTTGATAAACACCATGAGATTCAAGAGGGATTGAATCCTTAGGCTTGGTTATTATATTGCTGATATTTTGATGAGTAGAAAATGCTGTATCTATATTATAGCATTTTAATATTCACCCAATACTGTCTGTAGTTCCTTTTACATATGGAACACAAATCCTAATAGCTGATTTATCATCTTCTTGTTTCCTATTTTGTCCATTTTGGGCTTGAAATAAGGCTTTTTTTATATAAATTTATAATCATATATATACACGAAGTATTTTCTGTATTGTTAACATTAATAAAATATATATATTGTACCAGTAGTGTTCTAGCTATTAATGGGTAAAATCACAAAGTTAGTTTAATAATATCAGCACCAAAACTGAGTTACTCTAGACAACCTACAGTGCCAGCCAAACTATAGCTGTGTGACTGTGCAGCTAATGTAATGGGTTGCCTGTACGACTGAGACTCTATTGTAGTAAAGTTAATAGATTAAACAAGTATGGAATTAACAAAAAGAGGAAATAGAGGACTTTGTAAATCTTATCCTATTTCCTCCCTTTCTATCAATAAACATTTAAAAATAAGTTACTTAATGCTATACCTAGCTCCAAGAAATATGAACAAATGCTAATAATACAATAAACAACTTATATTTTAATGATTATTTACAGTAAATCTTGGCAAAATATTTACTCTTTTACTCAATCACATACATATAAGTAATAATAATCATAGTATATTAATGGTCATCAAATGAGTATATAAATTATATTAAGGAAACAACTTCCTGAAGTTATATAAATGTTGATTTTGAAAACTCATGGTGATGTGAAGCAATGCATATATTTATAATTAAGAGAAAAAATATATATTTACCTGCTTGCGTAATTTCACTTTAACCAAATTACAAACAAATATTCAATTTATTACGACTTTTATTGGTCTGATTGATGAATTCAAGAAAGTTTAAATAAGTTAAGATTTTCATAAGTCAGTGTGGCTATAATTTTGAATAATACTAATTATTTTCTCTCAATCATATCTATTTGAATATAATTAAACATAAAATGCAATAACTAACAAATATAATTATAGTAATATCAATGACCAAATATGATTTATAAATCTGCGGCCTATGTAAATTACTTAATAATGAAGTATTTGTGATATATTCCTATGATGATTCAAATATTCCATATGGTATATTATGGTGAGATTTCATGGTAACCAACCAGTATAGATCCTATTATATGTGTTGAAAATAACATTCATTTATTATTGTGAATAATATATTGGATTAGTTATGGTTGAATGATAATTGGAGTATACATATAAACATAAGTATCCATGCAATTTTTTTTTGTCTATATTATTGAGATGTTTTAATCTTTTCCTGCATTATACAATATTTCTGGTGCGAAGATAATACATGTATGTCAAGTAACTATTTGTAAAATCCAATGATTTGAATTGAATCAAGATTGGCTTTTATGAATAATCCCTAGTGATACATATATTTATAGCCCATCCATTAATTTCCTGTAATGCTAAAAGAAATCATATTTGATGCCAATTGTTTGGTTAAATCTGCCGAAATCACATATATATGTTTTCGCTAATACTACTGTAAAATAAAAATTTTTATTTTGGAATGCAAATTCTAAAATAATTCCTTGCTGTTAGCCCATTACTTTGTTTGGAGATTTGACTGGGTTTCTTAGGCTTTCATTGTTTCTTTGTGTGAACTTTTATAATTAAGCACATTATTTCCTAGAATACCCTGAGGATTGCTAAAGTCTGGGTTTCTTCAATGATGAACAAATGTATTTAAAAGTGAAGATTAAATATATATATTCCTGTAAATTTTTGTGATAATCTCTTGCCAACCATTTATATCTCTGATCGTTTGTTTAATAATGATATCATACCATTTGTTGTTAGGGCTACCACTGCCTTGCAATCTTCTTTATAAAATTTTTATTTGCAATCTTCTTTATAAAATTTTTATTAAGCAATGTATTATTGTCAAACATTAATTATACTTATATATAACAGATTTATAATAAGAATTGTGTAAATTTTTAAATATATAGGTTGAATAGATTTATGAGTGTCTAGGAATATATATGTATATGTAGATGATGGCTGTCAGTTTCTGATTAAAATAATGAGCTATTTTTAATAGTTATATAAAAAGATGAACAGTGTCTGATACTGTGTTGGTTTTGGATGATCTACCCATAGGGTACAATATATATTTATAATAGAATAATCATATTAAGTATATTAATAAAATTACAAAATTTGCTTCATAACAACATTTAGCCTAAAAAATAACAAATACAGCAATCTTAACTTCAAAGAAGTCCTCATAAAAGTGATAGTATAGATTCAAATTGAATAATCAAAAGGAATTCTTTGACATTTTTTTTAATTCATTGTACTCATAAAAGATAATCTATGCATTATCAAATAATATTTTAAGACTATTAGCTATTTCTAATTCTACTTTTATGAATTTTAACTCTTTCATATATAATTTTTAAATAGATGCATGGAATTTCATAAACTATTCTTGGAAAGTTTTTACAGTCAATGGATTGTTTAAAATTATTTAAGAATAAATTCAAATTATGATATTTCTTTCAAGCAATCCTTATTATTATTAGGAATAAATCAAAATTATTATTATTAAATATATTTTTAATAAAATTATGAAAAAAATACCATCAAAATATTATAAAAAAAATCTTTATTAAATTATTTTCTTTGAATCAAAGCATAACGTTCATTAATTAAGTCTTTTATTCCTGTAATAGAAATTCATCCATGCAAAATAATCATTTATTGGAGAATGTAAGGATTTCTTGAAAGAAAAGTCTTCATTTGAATTCACTATTAAATAATTGTAAATAGACTATTAATGTTAAAAATATTCCATGAATAGTTTATAAAATTTCATTTAGCTGTCTTCAAATATATTTATGAAAGAGTTAAAATTGATAAAAGTAGAATAAAAAAAGAATTCTTTATACATTCATTAACATAACATTGGTCATAAAATATTATTTGATGATACAAAAATTATCTTTTAAGAATGCAATAAAATAAAAAATCAAGAAGACTCTTTTGATTAATCATTTTGGATTTAAGGCTACCAATTTTATAAGAATTTCCTTTGATATTAGTGATCAGAATTTGCATTAAATTATGGATAGTTACATGTATGTTTTATTAATAGTTTTGCATTTGAGAAAATCTATTTGTTTAATAGGCAAGACCATGGCTGTAAAGAAAAGTTTGTAATATTACTTGTAATCTTTATTCTTTCATGATTATTATGTTTTGATTATGATTACTAGTATAGTATTAGATTGCATGATATATATATATATATAAATTTAAAGAAATAAAGTGATACACAATACAATTTTAAAGCACCCATTGCTTTCCACAAAGACTTAATAATATTTAAATAATGAAAGCTGAAGACCATGGAAGATATGTATCATCCTTCTCAAAAATAAAATTGTCATATCTCACCTTGGTTTCAAATAATGGATTACTCCAGATTCTATCTGATCGTATTGAGCATTCACTGCTATGAACTTATGTAAATAGATAGCCAATGGCAAGAATAGGCTAGTAGGCAATGATGCTGACTGAATCCAAATATTTCCATTAAGGATGAGGATTTAGCAATAAAGTAGTCTTTTTGAAAGTAGGGTCAGAGAATTATTCTCACAAAGCTGAAAGACAGAATACACATTCTCCATATATGTTCTTAGAGAACTGCTGTTATAAAACTGAAAGATAGAATCTCCATTCTCCAGACAATAGGGGTTAATCTAAATGGTTGACACAGTAAGGCAAGTCCACATTCAGAATTTGAGCTTCTAGGACCAAACATTGGCACAAGGCAATCTGCCATAGTACAACTGGAAGTGTGACTGGACCGACCCATGAGGCAGGCTGCCAAGATACAACTTAAAGTGGTATGAAACTTATAAGAGCACATGCAGTCCCTTCTTCTGTAGTTGATCCTATAATTAGAAGTGATATCCTGCCAATAGTATCAGGTATAATATAGCCATTGTAAAATATATTGTAAATATGAGGGTATATTTGTTTTCATATTCATTGATAAATATATTAGAAACGTACATGTTTGTACTTACATGGGTTTGTGACTGCTTGAAACACAACAAAAATGGAAATAGATACCACTTCACAAAATTATTAAATTAATTCTTTCATCAAAAAAATGCAAAAAATAAAAGACACTAAGCTAGTTGTTTAATTAAATTTTCTTCCTCTGGAAAATGAGAAATAGCTACTTTAATCTTAAACTATGTCAAATTCTTAGTTTGTTCTGCATTTCAATCTTTAAGAATTCACATTTCCATGATTACATATTTAGAAAAAAAGGAAAACATTCTCTTTATTACTATCCCTATATTCCGTTTTTCATAACATTCATTATCTTTTCTATCCTTGATTACTTTTTAGTTAAAAATAAAAAATATCCATTTACTCCAATATTGAACAATAGTTGGATTAACCTTAGGCCAGCTATGTAGGAAAATAAAATCCTAAGTCTGACAGAAAAGTAAAAACAATTTCAAGTTTTATCTCATCTCAGGAAGATACACTACTATTATACTATGAAATATATTTTAAAAGAGGCAAAATTCTCCATACAGTAATGTCACTCAGTACAAGCCAGAGTAATCAATGGATGCCAGAAGGCTTGTGCATAAAATCCCTATCTAGTGCCTACTCATCCAATATCCCCAGACTAGTTTCTAGCTTGTGGCTTTTGTCAGTGAGGAGCCTTGGATCTGAGAGCACTGCACCTAGATCAACACATCCATTGATTACTCTGGCTTGCACTGAGTGGCACTACTGTATGAAGAGTTTGCCTGTTTTAATAACAGTTATGAGCAAACATAAGAAATGGTGATCATGTGATGTTTAGATATATTTTAACATGTTCTATGATCATCAAATTTAATAGTAATGTCAAGTCATATAATGCATATGAATTAAAGATTTTACAGCAATTTTGTAAAAGAATGCTCTCTTCTAGCTTAGAGAATGTGTGAATATATATATGTGGGTGTATGTAATTTACATCATCATAGACCTCAACTTCAAACAAATCAGATTAACAGAAATCACTTGTCAAAAGATTACATTAAGTAGTAATTTTATTTACTATCTGTTTGTAGTATTATTTTGACAACAGATTAAACATGAGAACTGTGATGATAAAATTTACACATAATAATCAAGTAACTGTGCGCCCTTATAACTTTACTATATATATAAATGTGTATGAGTATATAAAGAATGATAACTTATAGTTTTATATAATTCAAACAAATACTAAATTATCTAATGCAATCTCTGTATTTATATATTATTAACTTTTATCTACTTTATAGTGAAACTCTCTAAGTGAAAGTTCAGTTTCCTATTATATAAGCCTGATATATATAAATTCATAATAACATTTAAAAACTATCTGACATATAATTCCAAATGCATTGTATCTTTCATAGACAAACAGTAATTCAGTTTTGCAGCAAAAAAAAAAAAGAAGTAAAAATTATCATTCACTAGCAACAAACTATTTTTTTTTATTATCATAGTTGGTCAAATTTAAAAAATGGTTTGGCTTAGTAATGCAAAAAACGAAAGGAAAATATTTTTATTTTCTTCATTATCATAAAAATTAACTTTACTTCTTATATAACACTCATTATGGTTAATTTGTTCAGAAAATCATGTTATCTCAGCATTGGAAGTGTTAAATTGAGCTTCAATCTAAGAATTTTTGACTTATTAGTTTGTCCTTCTTTATCATATTATTTAAAGTGGAATAAATAACTTGGCTTAGTAGAATAGAGAAGAAAAAAGATATCTTCTGTAAATTACAAAAAGTATCATTACCGTTATGTTTAAAATTGAATATTGATTAAGCAAAAATAAAGTAAAATAAGGGAGAAGGATGTAAATTACTTTCATATATTAACATAAATAATACTTTAATTTAACAAGCAAAAGAATAGACTTCATTAATTACAAAATATTAATTAAGGGCATCCATTATTTTAAATAATATTAGAAACAGATTTCAATTACTATTTTATGAAAATGTTTTCAATGTAGTATCACTGAAAAAACAATCATTCAAAAAAAGAAAAATATATACTTGAATATATCCTTTTGCATAAAGTTATATATATATATACTTATATAGAAATCAGATTAAACAAGTTATAAAATGTTTTACTTGTATAAACTGCAAAATTCATGCATGGGCTAATGTTTTCATATACAAAATATATAAAAGAAGATAGATTTGTTAACAGTAAATAAACAACTTCTATTTACAAAACAGTATACTATTAGTAATATAAAATTGTTAATATATATTTAAAAAGTTCCACATGAATTATTTTAATAATAATCAGTCCTCTGGAAAATTATGGATTGAGAGTTTGTGTATTAATCGATGAAATATTCTATAGTTATCATAAAAGAATTAACATTTATTCAAATTCATAATTTAAAAATTATAAATATTACAATTATTAGTTCTTTCTATCTTAGACATTGCTTTATTTCTAAAATAAGCAAATCCATTAACAAATTATAAAAGATTATTGCATAATAATATAATCAACAAACTATACATATTTAAATAGAAGCAAAAACTCTTCCATACAGTACATCCTACCACCTAATGTAAGCTCTAATAGTCAATAGATGTTAAAGGTTTTTCATTTTAATCTCTATCCAGCACTGATCCCAGATCCACTGATAAAAGCCATAAGGTAGAAACTAGTATGAAAATATTGAATGGAAAGACACTGAATAGATTAAAATGCACATTCTTCCAGCATATATTGATTAATAGAGTATGGCATTATTATGGGGAAATTTTTTTACTAGTAGTAATAGCTTGTATAATCATAAAGAAATGATGACCATATGATGTTTTCTATACCCTTTTACACAGTACTTAACAGTTCAATTTTGTCTTCCATTCACATTACAGTTTAATTCCAAAAAATGGATATTTATTTAAACCCTTCAGTGATATATTCATAATCAGTTTTAAATCTATGCAATTATGCTTACCTACCATTAACAAAATCATTTATTTAATTCTCTTTACTCAGATTCACTAATTTTTAGTCACTGAAAATTATTGAGCCATTATTGAACATAGATAAAAACTTTTAGATTACTCTTCTTTCTGCTTTGAGAATAAATAAGTTTATTGCTTGTTATAATCTGCTCCTTCCTTCATGATGGTCCAAAACATCCTCAATTTTCTTGGTTTTTTTCTAGCTACTATTTTGAGTATTTTTACTGAAGTTCCAGCTGTTGTTTTTTTTTTATATAAACTATTGTATTTTTAATTGATCCTAAACAACTTTATGATAAACACGTTAAATTAGCCTGAAATTAAAACTTAAAAGAATACAATTAAACTATTTATATATAACCTCCCCACCCCTTTTCAAAATTTTGGAATGGCCATTTTAAAATATGCAGACTATAAACAAAACTAATTACTGAATTAATAATGAAAAACATGGCTTTAAATTTTTTTTTTTAAAAAAACTGATTTTATTTCCTCGATTACTTCTAATTTTAATATAGTTAATACTTTACATACTAAGTTTATAAACCATTTAAATCTACTTAGCCGCTGGTTTTATTTACACATATTCTAAAATTTAATTGTATATTTTTTCCTTGATGAAAATTTAACCATGTCCTGCATAATTCATTTCTTTCGTTAATTGTAATTGTACTGATAAGCAGTCGTATAAAACAGATATTTGTATTTATTTAACTCCTTAATTTAACTTCATCAATATTAAGTATATTAACGTACACTAAAACTTTTAATCGGGTCAGTGAATACGCAAATAGTATACAATAATTTATAAATGTTTACGTTTAATACCTTTAGTTCTAACATATATTTTATAAATTATAACTAAGTTAATTGTTATTAAAGTGAATCAAAGATAAGCAACCACAGTAATTAAATGTAAGTTAAGATAAAATGGAACAAAGTTTTGGCACAAACATGTTAACTATTAAACGAACGTTTAAAAATATATACTTACGCCATTCCGTTAAATTAATGTTTGATAAATGTTAGCTTTCTGCAAAACTTCTGGCGGATATAGATAAACTATTATATACTAATATACAGGTATCACTCGGGAAAAACATGTGTTACTGGAAATCCTCCTACAAAACTTTATGACATAACTTTTATAAATAAATTAAATTGCCCGCGGAATGAAATGACGGTTTGATCCAAAGTGACCCAAATAACCAATTAAAAGCGTAACCTCCCTAAACAACTTTAATAACAAAAAACCATTTGTTGCTCAGTTTATATCAAACGTGCCAAATAGGTTTCACAACCACCTTATTCTTTTTATAAATAAACTTTTAATATTAACTTTTTATTATCTATATTGTTAAAATTTAATTAAAAGATAAACTCGGGAATATATATGTACGGTATTTGAATTAAAATTATTTTAAAAAATCGAAACTTGTCGCTTATTTATTACTGTGCATTTATTTTTTTGCGTAATAAATCATAATTTATTTTATTCTATATATAATGTTAAATTTATATATGGCTTACTAAATGGTGGTCTTCAATGTTATTTAATATTTATATTTTAGAGGAATATAGAGCATTATTTATCAGTACTAAATTAATTTGACATTATGAATCAAATAGCTAGAGGGGCGGCAGCTACTATCTAGGCACAGGTTATACATAGAGTGCCATAGAATTGAAAAAAAGAAAAGAAAAAACAAATGAAAGTTTTTAATTGATTAATCGGATATAGTACAGAAAATTTATCTTGGTCATACATTTTGACTCATTTTTATTCACATGATGATGAAATGGCCAAATTCTCCATACTGTACGGAGAGTTTTGCCGAAGGCCACAAGTCAGACACTAGTCTGGGGATATTGGATGAGTAGGCACTAGACAGGGATTTTATGCACAAGCCTTCTGGCATCCATTGATTACTCTGGTTGGGACGGAGTGGCACTACTGTATGGAAAGTTTTGTCTGTTTTAATAACAGTAATGTGCTAGCATAAAAAATAGTGATCATGTGATGATGATGAAATGCATGCACCATACACAGTGACATTGTAACAGCCCTTAAAAATGATTTGCACATAAGCCCCTTTATAAGATTGGTAGTAAACATCAGGAAGGTGGTTAGATGTGCCTTTGTAGACACATTGACCTGCAGAATAAAGATATTAAAAATAAACATTTGTTTGCTTTAACCGATTGACTAAAAGCCTGTTGCGATGTATGGATTAATAGCTTCAGCTTACAAATTGAAAAAATTTCAAATAAATTCCAGACTTTTTCATTTAATTGACTTATAACCAACTATACCAGCTATTTAAAATTGGTTGGTAAATGGGTATCTAGCTATTCTCAACTAAAAGCATTGTTATGAGAAGAGTTTAAAGCAGTAAAGCAATCATCTCCATTTTCAAAACAATACAAGTATTAAAAGACATGATAATATTTAAATGAATAAATAATATTTACTAAGGCTGTAACCTCAAGAATGTGCGCGTAAAAATGCGATAGTAGGGACTTCTACAGGTCTTAACAACAAGCTTACGTTTTGGAAGAAAAGAGGGGAATCCCTCACGTGAGCTTGTGGTTAAGACCTATAGAGGTCCCTACTATCACATTTTACGTGCACATTCTTGAGGTTACATTACAGCCTTAATAAATATTACTTACGTAATCAATGTGCGTTTAAATAAATTTATAATAAAATAAATAATCATATGCATTTATTGCTCAAGAATTCACAAAAAGTTCAAGCACCAAAGTGATAGAGCTGTCATTCTACTACTGCATCAAACCATGCAAGGCTTTGCATAAATTCAAATACTGTGAAAACTTTACATTCATAAATATACCTTTGATTATTCCAAAAATAAAACAAAAAGATGATAGATCATTCTTAAGAAATACTGTTCATATGATTATTAATAATCTATCTTGATTTCATAACACCTAATAATATTAAAGTAAATTGTCAAAACATTCCTTAGTACATTACTATTTTTTTAACAAATTTATAGTAGTTCTGCTTTTTCTGAATAACATGGCTGTAATGTGCTTATCAAGGTTCATAGCTTCAATATAGCAAGTTGATTTTAGAAATCATTGACATATAAATAAATATTAATTTTTTTATAAGCTTTAGTCATGAATTAATATTTATCTCTTCACAGACTGAATAGCATGGACTGTAGTTTGTTTGCCAAGAAAAGTAATTTCAATGCAGAAAGATAATCTTAAAATCAAATAAATCATTGGAATATAAAGTAAATAGAAATAAATGTTTATTAAATTTTATAAAAGCCTTTTTCATGAATAAATATTTATCTCTTCAGAGGTGAAATAGTAAAATAATAATTGCATTTATATATTGAACTATTTCCATCATCTAATATGAGTATTGAATGTCTTTAGAAAAATTTAACTTTATTTAAATATTCTAAATACATTCAACTGTTGGCAATAGCACACAGGTTAGTATATGTACAACATTTCGAGAGGCATTATTTTCCCCTCTTCTTCAAGTGTTGCTGGTCTGACCAGTGACAGTACTAGCATGGGGAATCAAATCTGGACCCTTAGATTCTTGAGTATTAAATGTTAAGGTAACACTGTAACCAACTGAGCCATCCTGCCAAACGAAAAGTCAATAGAAATTTCATAAACTTATCTATGAGATTCTTCCTGATTTCTTCACTATTTTCTAAGAGCAAAGTTGGTTAGTGGTTTCCATACATTATTAATAGTCACACTAGGTTGCAATTGTTTGTCATTGTCATGTGAGCAGCTTCTTTTAATTTTTTTTCTTTGTACCAAGTTGATATGATATAAATCACTTCTTAAATAAACTCGAAAGTTTTTGTGCAAAAATTACCTGCTCAAAAATCTTACCCCAAATTAAATATTCCTTCACCTCAAATTCTTTATTACATTAAGCTTATTTACTTCTTATTTATTAGATAATAATATTTTTTGGACCCGATTCATTTTTTTTTTTTTTTTTGCAATCATTCATATTTTAATAAAAATCATTTTGTTAATTCCATTTTCCTATTCTCCAATTTTATTATAAAGACCTAGAGTAAAAAAAAATCATAAATTCTCTTCCTCTTTCATTCTCTTTACCTTAAATTTCTTTCACTCTCCATATAAACTGTGTCAAACCTTTTTCAACATTCTACATTCCAAAAGTATTTAATACCCTCTTCCCATATCCTCATAAGTTATAACTACAGTCTAAATCTTTACTCTATTTTCTCTTTCTTTCTGAAATTAAATTTTTGCCTTTGCATCAAATAATAATAAGCTTCCTTTAATGCTGCAAAAATTATTTAATTTTTATATAATTTTTATTTAAAAAAAAAAATTAAATTTTGTTTTTATATAACCCAAAACTATTATATATGTATATGTCAAGCGTTGATGACCGAGTGGTTATGACAGCTGCCTTACAAACAGTTGTCCCAGGTTCACTTCCCAGCTGATGCTTTGACACATGAAAAAAAAAACTATTATATATATATATGTTTTTAATAAGTGTATTTCTTTTATCTAATCAAGGTGTCCATGTTCTTTCCCAATTCTTCATATTCATCCCATTTCTTATATAAATATAAGGGAATAAATTGTCTATCTATTAATTTTACATTTTATATAACTTCTCTTGCCCAACATGTTCATTATCCTTTCTACAAAATCCAATTAAATACTACTGTCATTAGATGTAGTTAAAAATTTTATTCCAGCACATATACAATTTCATATTGAACTAGCATTCCTCATTTGGTCCAGGTCTCAACTCTGCTTACACATATGTTCATTATTTCTTCAGTATTGTTCAATACCTAACTAATATAATTTAATTTACAAGTGTTTAAATTTTTTTGCTCATAATTTTGATTTCAGATTAACACATTACTGATTATAATAAATCTTTTATTGTTAGTGATAAGTAGGGAACAAATTATTAAGACGTGTAAGAGATTGTGATTTGGGTCAAGTGAAAAAGTGCTAATTTAGTATAGAATAGATTTTGGTCATCATTTAATTTTTTCATATGTCTTTATTCATATAATGATTAATATTTATTAAGTGGATAATCTCTAATCTAATGAATATCTAATAAAAATTATTAATGTCTTTATTCATATTTACACGTCAAAAAATGAGAGTGAATTATTCCATGTGTTTATGCTTAATTTCAAAAAAATATATATTAATCTTTAACTGAGATTGAAAGTTTAGGTAGTTGTTCTGATTGTGTCATGTGGCTGCTTGATGGCACTGTTGCTTGCAAAAATAATGAAATGTAATGTTACTGGGCCGATAATTTTTTTGTTTCTGCTCTCCACCAATATTTCAAAGTATTTTTAAAAAATTTACCATGGTATTTAACAAAATTTACATTTTAAAAATATATAAAACCAAGAGTTTGAAAATGTATATTATTTTCTGAATGCAAATTAGAATAAATACATGCACTAGTCTGAACGAACCAAGCTGGCAGCGCGTAGTGATGGAATGTGCGGGGGACGGGACTCTGATGGTTTTGACAATCCGAAGGATCGTCCAATACATGCACTAGTCTGAGCAAATTGATCTTATTATTTCAAAAACAACAGACAGTAGCAGCCATTGTATTACTATCATAGCTGTTCTCCCGCAAACGTGCCTTTTCGCGAGAATTATTGAAATGCTTCAATGACCTAACCTTTTGCAATTATTTTCACCTTCAAAAATGTGTAGGAAAATGGGGTGTGGCTTACAATTATTAGTATCTAATAGTAGGTCAGGTAAGGTATAAGATCCTTAATTCGAATGCACATAAAAACACTTATGGCCTGTTAAATTCCATACACCCTCACATCCTAGAGTAATGATCTATGAAGTGTGCACTGTTTCCATAGTGATGTGAAACACAATATGCAATGGCATCTATGTCTGCTAATGGCTAATATGAACAAATCTGTTCTAGAGGCTGTAAGTTGGGCTGCATATATGGCATTTTTCTGTGCTTTTGCAAGCAACAGCATTGTCAAGCGGATGCATGACATGGTCGGAACAACTACCAAAGTTTATATCTATACTAAAAGTAATATAATCTCTAGTCTAACATATGAATATTAATAATCATAAAAGTATATATTTGAAGTACATTGTGTCAAAATTGATGCAGAAAGTTTAACATTTGTAAATCAAATTATAGTAATTGTATTTACTAATCTCTTTTCATTTACATATTGTAACCTTTCAAATACTTTTAGTTTACTTTTATTTTCCCTTGATATAAAATAAGTTCTTCTCATTTTCTGTTGAGTAGCTTCATTTGTTGTCTATAAACTACCATCCAATACATATCTATATATTTCTATTTGTATTCTAAGTAAAAATTTCTGAGATCCAAGCCAAAGCATTTGTATATACATCATATTTATTATATAAAAATATGTCAGATATTTATTCAATCCTATTCTATTTGGACTTTATTTGTTAACATCAATTCTTTACTAAACTTCCCTGATTCAAATCAAATATTTCCCATTTTCTATTTTTCAGATTTACCTTTCCTATTAAAATAGAAATTCATATAACACTACAATACTAACCAAAACAACAAAATTTTATTAAAATTCTTACACAACCATGTTTTTCTCTATCATTAAATAGTCCTTCTCAAGTAAAATTCAACTAAACGTACAACATATATATACAAAACAAAATCGTCTTCCCATCATTCACTTCACCAACCAACTCCCTTTCATATCAAAAGATGTCTTCATGAGATTGACAGTCTCAGATTCAAAAAAATTTTATCATCAAAGTTTCTTTTACTTTTCCTTTTAATTCATGTTTTTCATAAGGATAACATCTGCATTGTCAATTAATATTTTATGACCTGCATTTATTGCACGAATATTCAAAGCTAAGTTTTGATGTCTATTTTTAACTCTACTCATATGAACTTTAACTCTTTCATTAAGACTTAATTTACTCTGACATATATAAATTTTATCAGAATTACAAGGTATCTTATAAACTACGTCAGCAATAGATTTGCAATCGACTGTTTTGAACTATTCAGTAATAAATTTAAATTCAAGCCTTTCTTCCAGGCCACTTTCATACCACTTTCCTATTAAGTACCTTGACTTGAATTTTTCTTCATTGAATTTAATTTTTAGTTTCACATTTTTCTTAATAACAAGTCCAATTGTTTAGCACCATATCAACTGCAAAAAAAGAGAACTGCCATATCACTTATTCTACTGGTTCCAACTATAGAATTCTCATTCCTTTCTCTAAATTTCTTAGATCAATCTCTCATTCTTTTAAAATCAAAATAAAATAGTAATTGTAGTAATAGACAACCATGTTTCATATGTAATTTCTAGTTAATTTTATACCCCCAATTGTTATTTATAAAAATTACCCTATAAAGGCTCATAATAACTTTTTTTTTTACTTCCAAACGTTTTTCAGAATATATTTCTATCTATTCCTTTGTTTCACAATAGGGATAGTACCATCCAGTGATAATATCCCAAATTTCCAAGAACCAGTTCTCTAAAAGTAGATTGTATTTAAGAACCTATTCTGTTTATTTTTTTCCTTCTAAGCATGGAAACAAATCACTTCTTGGTTTCATACCTAAAAATTTTTGGCGACTTCTCAGAAATTTTGCATGCCCCCCATACACAAAAAGTGCTGCCTTGCACATGCGCACTATGATATACTTTGCAATCTCACTTATGGAATTAAAAAAGAATTAAACCCTTTTTATAATTGAAAAAAAAAACTTATTTATTTGGCAAGATATTTCCATAGTGACATTCTAGTCACATCATATGTCTCTTCAGGTTGATGATGCTTTTTGACTATAGCATCATCAGCTGTATTGTGATTTCTTGGCCAAACTTGAACTGAGTCACTGCAATCCCAGTGATCTAATGGAAGACCTATCCAATTTATTACTAAAAGAATTTGCCACATTTTTCACTTCAAGGTGATTTCTTTTATCTGAATAAATTGTGTTCACCACAGAAAACCTTCATTCAGCCTTGGTTTTAATTATATTTTTAGCTCTTTGGATAGTTTCATGTACAACATGTTTCTGGTGATTTCTCAAAACATTTTCAACATAATCACAGAAATCATTAACTGAAATCTCATGGTGAAATGCTTTGTAAAAATCTGATAATTTCTCTTCAAATTCTTTCCAGAGAACTACAGCTTCTTCCAGATTCCAAGCATCTCAGTTCACAATTTTAACTAATTAATGGATTTTATAATTTCTATCTTGAATATTATTACTTATGCTATTACAATCCATTAATCTTAATTCCATATTTGTTATCATTACATTCAGTAATTTTTTATGGGGAAGACTCACTCATTTGTTGTCTTCAACAAAATTAATATGCAGGAATTCCTTAAAAGAGATAGTTTTATTTATTATTTTGTCATAACTAGCACTCTTCTCTCTGAGATATTCAAATGCTTTGTTTTCTTAATCAATTGTTCAGCATTCAATATATTTACACTCCTTCCTTGAATAGCATCCACCAACAAAGCAATTTCTTCTAGAATATCGATTCTTAAAGCTAGATCTCATAAAATATTTGTTGGCAAGATGTTTAGCCATTCCAGAAAATTTTTTATTAGTAGAAAAAAATCATATAGTGCTGAATAGGCTCAACATGTTGCAAATGCTGTTCTATGATGGCATGCTTTCCATCTTGGGTTAAAAACTCTATATTTTTAGAATTTCCAATTCCCAAATTGATTGAAATTTTATTCAATGTCATTTGGTTTTTATTAGACTGATGGAAGATTTTACATATTTCATTAATAAATGCTGTAAAGTGATTCATTTGCTTTATGTCATTGATAAAATCCTCCAGCATAATTTGAAGGAGATGACTCAAACAATGCCAAATAATAATCTCAGGATAGTGGTTTTTTTATCTTAACATTCACTTCTGACCACCTTTCCAGGATCACAATTACTCCAACTGAACAAAATCCAATCAAATTATTCTTCAAATATGGATTACCAATTCCTACTGATTGCAGACTTTGTAATAGAGCAGTATAAATGGTTTCAGCATCTTTGTTTTGTAATTCCACTAAATCTACAAAAATTGTTGGTGAGAAATCTGCATCTTTAACCTTAATAAAAATGATAAGAATTGTTTTGCATGATATTGTTGATGCCTCATTAATTATAAACATGTCTTTAAATTCTGATCTATTATTTTTCTAAACACTTTCTTTTAATGTATTTTTCAATGCTTGACAATTTTGACAGCCAGGAATTGAGAATGAAGTCCCACTCCCATATCTAATCCACTCTTTTTTATAATTCTATCAAATGGTGATATAGAAACGGTCGTTTCTTTTGCTAAAGTCAAACCACTAAAATTTTACAGATGGAGCTCATAAACTTTGTCTATGAATTTGAAAATTGCATTTTTTGCATTTCTTTCAATTGATCACACATATCTGGTGTGCTTTTGATGAAAAGTGTTCCTTTATTTTTTTTTTTGAAGAGAGGCTTGTTGAACCATTTTATTTTTTCCACTTGGAACATATTACTTCTCCATTCTTTTGACACAGAGCTGCCTTCACTTTTATTGACTCGATTTTGATATAGTTATCACATCAAGTTTTTTTTCAATAATAAGTAAAACCAATATTTTTATTTGAATTCATTGGCTTATTTCATATTCCAGAAAAGTCACTATCTACATTTATTTTATATGATTTTTGACTTTTGGAATGGAAGCTTATTTGTGTTGTCAACATTATTTTCTGTTGCATCGAAGAAAGAAAAAAATGATTAAAATATCCCCTTTACTATCGTTTTCGATTCTGTATCAGTTTTTGGATCTTTTATGAAGGAATCTGATATTGTTTGGCATTTTTGTTTCATTTCTTGATCTGAAAACAGTCATAACACTTGATGAGCCAAAGATATTGTTATATTTATCATCTTGACAAGTTATTCTAGAAAAAATATGTTGAACTTATTGTTAAAAAAAAGAGGGACGTTACATCAGATATAGCAAACTAAATGAAAATAATGTACTATAAACTTACTATAGCTGATATCATTAAATTTACTAATCAAATAAAAAAAATTGATAAATATGTAAGGAGAAATAAAGTATTTAAAAAAAAAAAAAGTAAAAAATATTTAAAAGGCATAAAATATTTGAACAGGTTTTATATTATTGTTTGTTTTCGCATGATAGTCCTTTTGAATAAGTTATTTTATCTTTAAAGTAAAATAATTTCAGAGTAAATTTCATTAAAAATTTTATTTGTATACTTTTAAAGAAACTAATTTGAAATGATAAATAATGGTTTAATTCTTAAAACAACTATTGTAATTATTTCTTGAATAATTCTTATCTAATTTACATAAACCAAGTCAATATCATATAGTCGATTATTCTGAAGTTTTGACCAATTTTAAAAGAACATGTACATTTAATATATCAAAAAAAAAAAAAATAAATAATTTCAGATTATTGTTGGAAATAATAAATAATTGTTAATCAACTTTTAGGTAATAATAAATTATTTTCGGTAATTAATACGTTGTTTTTTTATTTTAAGATATACAATATTATCTAAAAAAAAATCAAAATATTATCAAAAATTTTGTAAATATATTTTATATTAAAAGTTTGTCTAAAATACAAATTCATATTTCTTGAATTATAAAAATTTTTATAAATATTGTTTTATCTTCAGAGAATACTAAAGCGTAAAAAAGTATTATATTGTTTTATATAAAAAAGAAAAAAACTAATTTTTCAAAGAATCCATGTTTTCTACCCACTTTGAAAATATTAAAATCAAAGTTACTACTTAAGAGATAAAAAAAGTTTTTTAAATTCATAAAGAAGCAATTTACGTTCTAAAAAGTCATGAATATGGCTATAAACTAAGTTTATACTTTTGATAATTTTACAATTGAAGTCATTATCTGTGCAGGATATATATATTATTTTAAATGTAATGAAGTAAAGCCTAATTATCGTATTATGTATATTAAAGTTTTCATAAGATTATTGTGTTATTATAATTTAATGGGTTGGTGGTGGAAAGAGGTGAGGTGGATACTAAGTATGACAGTTAAAGTGGTTGAATTTGATTCTCACCTAACAATATTTATGTTTTTTCAATGTAATTTCCGAAAATATATCACAAGTTTGCTTTGAATGATTGTATTAATCTACATGTCAATTAATAATTGAGTTTTACTTTAAAGGTTGTATTTGAATTCAGTATGAATAATGGTTGTTTTACTTTTTGTATTAAATATTGTTGTTTTCTATTTATTTAAGTCAGTATTCTTTTATGTTTTTATTAGTAGGGGTATTTAAATGTCTTATTTATTTTATTTTGATAAATTAGTTAAGAAAAATAATATATTTGAAGTATGGTTTATTCAGTTATTTAAAATTTTTATAGAATATGATTAGAAAAATTTCAAAATATCCTATTTTAAAACAAAAAATTTTTTTTTAAAAATAGATTATTTAAATTTCATCTAGAAAAGTGCTATTTACAAAAAATATAAACCATTGGTTCATAATTATAAGCTACTTTTTTTTATACAACCTAAAAATTTTTTAAAAAAAAAATCAAATCATGAAAAAATTATTTGAATATTTAAAAATATCTTTGAAACAAACTGTTATTGTGGCAAATCTTAGTCTGAACTTAAACCCTGTCTTCATTTTACATAAGATAAAGTTGTAGATAATTGTAATTTTATAAAGTAAGTTTGTTGATTTCATAGTTTTAAAATGTTTTGAATCTTTGTCTTTTAGGGGTTTGAAAAGTTGTTGTTAAGAAAAAAAATAAAAAATACAAGATATAAATTACAAGAAAGTGTATCTTTTAAAATTTAAAAAAGCAATAAAATTTTATTTTCAAATTTCCTATAAAAATGATGGTGAGATTTTGGTGACACCAGATTGAGTGATTAAAGAAGATTTCATGAATTGATTCAGACTCAATGACCTATTAGATTGTTCTAGAACATTCTCAAATAATGTGTAATTATTGGGAGAATTGATAGAATTATAAAAAAAAAGTTGAAATTGAAATTAAAAAATAGGTATTAAAAAATTTTGTTCCAAAAGCGAATAAAAATTATATCACTTTATGCTAAAAGAATTTTTTTTGCATTTATATCATATTTACAAAGGATTTTGATGTTACAATCTATTGACAAAAAAAGAATTGTTAATAGTGAAAAGTGTTTTAAGATTGTAATAAAAAATGATATTAAATATTGATAAATGAATTTCATCACAAGCTTAGATTCTCACTAATAGTACTGATGGTTCCATTTTTATTTATTTACTTTAGTATGGTGAGTGTTGTTAAATTCCTATAATAAATAAATCTGTCTTTGTTTTTATAAAAGGGGTGCTGATTGAATTACTATTTGAAAAGGTGAGTTCTGAAAAAAGTTGGAACTTTGACCTATCTTACTAATAACCTTCTTTTATCTAAAGATAAATAATGTGTTGTCTTTTTATTTACTTTTATAAGACATTTCATTTCATTAAATATTATAAATAAATTATCTCTTATCCTTCTTGAATGAAATTATTAAATCTTTAAGTTCACTTTCTTTCTTTAAGTCTAATCCTATTCATTAAGATAATATAACTAGTAGAGATTTATCTTTATGTATTTAATGGATTATTTTAATTGGGGTTCAGATTGATTTAGGTCAACATGGTGTGAAAGAATCTCGGCCTCAGGGTGCCTTCCAGCATTCCATCATCAGATTTTCAATTGGATGGACGGTTGAAGAGTTGGAGTGTATAGTAGATTGGAGCCAGTCCATTAAAGTATGAAGATTGTCTATCTTAATAAATATCTGAGCACTTATAGTATATATGTGTGGAAGATGATAATCTGGACCAACTGATGATTGCTGGTTTAGCATGAAATACGTATATTGGTGATTATTTATCTTTTCAGCATATATGTGCTTGAGTGTATCAGTGTTATTAGATAGAGTGGAGAGTGGTGGGTCATGTGAAAGTCTGTGCTCATATACCCTATATTACATATAACTAGTTTATAAATTATTGTTATTTATCTATAATTAGTTAACGATCTAAAATAAACTAATTCACATATCCTTATATTCATCAGAACATTTATTATCAAATATAATTTTATTAATAGTTTCTTTTAACCAAACTTGAATATCCTCCATACCTATTAAAATTTCAGTTCCCATGCTATTTAGTCTTTTTAACTTTCTATGTTCTGATAAATTAAGATATCTCATAAATTGTATTTTTTTACCATTTCTCTTTCACCTAAAGTTTTTATTACAAATTCATCACGTATTTTGCCAAGTTTTTTCCTATTTTTCTATACATTTCCTTCTGCATTTGAAAATAAAACATTTTCTTTATTATTTTCCTTCTTCCTATATATGCATAAGAATTTTTACAATTCACTTTTTTTACATTGCTAATTTCTTCCATTAATTTCTTATTAATTTCAATGTATTTCCATCTTAATCCTATTCTGGCTATTTCTTTTTTCATAAGCAGTTATCCCACTCAACTGTTATCTTCTTTTTTCTAATTGCTTTTTAATAATCATTACATACTTATTTTTCTTATACATCTAATGTTTTTCTCTCGTCATTAAATTTTAACTTATTTCATTCTAAATAAATATTTGCAATCTTCTTCACTCTGTCCATCTATTCGTAGTAACTATTAAAATAATCATTTTTTATAATTATTTTCAAGTTCCTATTAAATTTACTCAATTTAACCTTATCGTTTATTTTCCATCCATTCCCATCAACTTTTCTATAATTTTATTGCTGCACAGTAAATAATAAGTGCTGATTTCTGTGAATCATTATATAAATGTGAAGTATGTCAGTTACATTTTGTAAAGCAGAATGGTAAAAAAATCTCAATTTGTTGAATTAAATAATAATTGTGCTTAATGTCTAACATTCGGGTACTGAAATGTCACACAATCTTCCAAGCAACTTACCTATGATTATTACTCTTACAATAAATTGCAATGTAAGTCACAAAAATTAGTGCATATATCAATATTTACATAAAGGCAGGAAACTAAACAAATATACTGTAATGGCATGGGGGTATAAGGAGTTGGTGGAAAGTAAAATTGAACTGGGATGATGGAAACATCAGAACTCACAGTCCATTCAATGAAATGCAAATATCAATAATTTAAAAAAATTTTCTATAAGTAAATATTTAAAGATATAAGAGTATGAGATTAGAGATCTCTGACAGATCAGCCAGCTAACTCAAAAGAGCAACTAAAATAACTATACATTCAACCATCATTATAAAGTAAAAGTAAGTATAATTCAAATATCATTCATCATCATTAATGTGAATAAACAAATCAGTACAATATATCAACAGTCAATCTTGTGACTGGATTGGAAATGGGTCTTCTTTAGACCAGGCTAACCATTAAGCCTTTGCCAGCTTGGGCAATTAATTAAACACAACTTGGATGCACCAACTCAGTGCCCATCCATTAAAATACACAATGATCAGAAAATCTAAACAATAATGCTGGGACATTAAAACATGCTGATCATCATCAATGCTCTGGCCACTTGTACTGGCCAACTATAAACTTCAATTTTTTTAACAAAACTAAACTAAAATAAAATATAGTGTGTGGGCTTTAAAGAGTATCTTCTTTTGCACCAACCAGGATGATGATTGATCATCTCTGGATGCCCCAAAGCACTAAGTACACATCCCCATTTATCCGTGTCCGAATCTAGCTCTTTGAACACAAGATCTATTACCGTATGTGATCAAAAGATGATGAAAACAATTTTAACAATTAACTAGTTTATTAATAACAATAATAATAAAAAGATATTTAAGGTCTTATAAGATAAGGCTCTGATTTTGAAAAAATATATAAAATTATATAAACAACTAAAGTTATTACACTGTTTTACAATATTCACCATTCAAATTTTCAAATTATTACAATGATTTACATATATGTGTGCACAAATGCGCAATTTCTAATATACAACTTTTCTCAAAATAATAAATGACATCAATTTTTAACTAAGTAGGTTTTGATATATATAAATATGTGACAGAGTGCAGTACATTTGAGAAATAGACATATTTAAATGATTATACAATAAATGATTAAATTTTTTACATATATGAGTGTGCGTGTACACTGACTTTTATCTATTTTAACTTTTTACAATAATATTATAATTTTCTAATACATAAATTTCCTACCTATATGTGTGTATAAACAAAATAGAGATACAATTTAAAATTAGTTTCAGTTTATAAGTTCTCTCTCTTTTTTAAAAAGAAGTATAGTCAATTTTTGACAAGTACTTGTTGATTAATTATTAGCATTCTTAGACCAATTTAAAAGATTTGTTTTTACGATTTCAATTCAAACAAAATTATGCATGTATTTGTATATTCTTTTTTTAATGTAATTTTTCAAAAGTAATTACCAAAACACTTTCTTCAAAAATATATATCAAATCGTCTTTCTTTTAGACATTTGACTTAAGCAAATTATTTACGTGTTTTGTTTTAAGTTATTAATTTATAATCTTATAAGTCATTTTAAGAATTATTAAAATAAAATAACTCACTGTATATACATGCAATATATTTATCTTGATTCTTTGTGCGTATAGATAAACAGTAGCATAAGTATAATTACTTCTTTATTCAGCTGGTATTCCTCTTGGGCAAGCTGGTTCTTTTGGTCCATTAGAAAAATATAATCCATGTTTGTTGTCATCATCAGATAAACTTATGCAATCCATGTATAATGTCGGTCTCCCATCTGTATAGATCTATTCTAGGCAATCAGCTGTCTTGGTTTGATAGATTTCAGGCTATGAATCTCAGCATAAAAAAGTGGGTCATTTTCTCTATGTGAATTCAAACTCCTGCTAAGGAAAACAGTCTACTATCTTGCCTTCTTATATCCTCGTGGCAGTTTTTTTTTATAATTATTCTAGCCATCTTTGTAGCTAGTTTTACTATGGCCATTTTCTGCTACAGTTACTAACTCTTCACAAAATACTTGAGCCAACTTTACAGCTAGCTCTTCTGCTAACTCTTATAAAACTGCAAGCAGAACTGTTCTTTTCAAAATCACTATCCAGACTGATTGATATTTTTGATCAGCCCTTTTTATAAAATCATCTGAGGTGTTATAACAACACCTTGATTAAAAACCGAATTTTATTTTTATCTCACTAATCCCTTTGAAAACATACACGTTTTTACTTAGGGGATTTCTAATAGATAAAAATTTTGTTTAATTAATTAAAATTTCAAAAATACAATAGGGTGTTTTTAAATTTCAAAATCAGAGTAATAATTAATAATAATGCAATATTTATATTTATTCAGACCTTTTTAAAATATTAATTTCATAATGAAATTTTACTTTAAACCCAGAGTTATTTAACCCTTTAATTATTATTATTTTATTTTAGGAAATATAAAAAAAAATCTACAAAAATTTATTCTGTTTATTTCTACTTTTCCTTTATTTTACGTATATATTTATGCACACACACTATTAGTGTATGCTATGTAAGCCAACTGGTTACAATACACACATATACAATTGAAGTCTTAAACTGGATTCCAAGAGATTGTAAAAGACCCAGAAAGAGACCACATGTGAGATGGATGGATGAAATAAGAAAGTGTGCAGGGGTGATGTGGAGAAGAGAAGCTGAAGATCGGAGAAGATTGATTGAACTTGGAGAGACCTTCATCTTGCAGTGGATTGATAATTGTTGATAATGATGATACATAAAGAGAAAGACAATATGTAAAGAAAGACATAGAGAGAAAGGTATTATTACATCAAACATAATATAGCATCATAATGCCTTAAATACATGCACACCATTTAAATCTAAAAATATGCTTCAACATATGGATTCAAAATTTAAAAAAGAAAACAATATTTACAATCATAAGTGAAATATAGGCTTATTATATATAACTGTATCAATAAATGTAATATATAGGGTATAAGAGCACAAGTGTATCAGTGATATGAGATAGAATGGTGAGCGGTGGGTTGTGTGAAAGTCTGTGCTCATATACCCTATATATAACATTTACAGTAGTATTTTGTATATTTTGTTCTAAGCCCCTCCCCCCCGCATACATTGCACATTACATTTTGTTGAAAAACACTGATGAAAATAAAGTCTTTTTTTCCCAAAAGTAACCTTTATTAGTTAAAAGATTACAAAAAGTTATCGGGTACACTTACCCGTGGAGGATTACAATGTGTTCAATGTTACAAGGCAAAACAATTATTGACCAGGTTTACAAGGTACGTATGCTCAAAAACAAATATATCCATAAAAGGATTGTATGATTTTGCTTAATGTGTATCTATACATGAACGAGCACAGATCTGCACTGCCCAAAAACAATCCATCAAGGGGGCGGAAAAGGTGCTGAAAACTTTGACTCTGTACACTCCCGGCAGGTTTTCTGGGTAGCGGCAATAACTGTCATCAGCCTGCACCCATATCTATTTAAAACCATGTAATAGTTTTTTAATTTGCCAATATTTTGATAAATTATCATTCAGCCTAGTCAAGTCTAATGATATAATGAAGTGTTTTTCTCAAGTAATAATCAGATTGTGAATGCGCATGAATTTATAAAAACATTTATTAGTATATATACTATTAGATAATTGACTAATATTAATAGAAGGTGGATTAATAATTTTATTGTTTACTTTCTTCCAGTTTGCAATCAGTTGATTTATTAAAATTGATTTTAAAAGAAGACATTAAATAATAGGTTTGTACTTCACATCTTTTAAGCTGTTTGTCTTTTTGAAAATTTCACTAGACTCATATTCTTTCAAAATGGCTAATATTACCAAAGCCAGGGGTGTGGACCAATAGTGCAGTATATGCACTTGATTAAATACATTTTTATGTCCCTGCCACTGACTTGAAGGTGACTATTTGATTGACCTATTTAGCTTTTTAAACATTGTGAATATGGAATTTCATAGACACCTTGGTGTTCTAGAAATACTCAGTATTTAGACTTATGGGAAAAAAACAAATTGCTAGTGAATAAACATCACATGATCACCATTTCTTATTCTTGCTCATAACTGTTATTAAAACAGGCAAAACTCTCTATACATTTGCCTGTTTTAATAACAGTTATGAGCAAGCATAAGAAATGGTGATAATGTGATGTTTATTGGCTTAAAACCAATCCCGCCTAATAGGATAATGGTGGCTAGGGTTATTAAAGAATCAAAGACACCAAAATGTATAGGTACTGAACTGAGTTCAGACCTATATGACTATATAAAATAATGAGCTTGGATTGAAAATATTATAGTATTTTCAATTTAAGACTCATAGTTTTGTAGTTAAGTAGAGGTAAAAGGTGACTACTGGAGGGTTGTATTAGATCCTAAGATCTAGGTGGTGCTCTCAGATCCAAGGCTCCTTACTGATGAAGGCCACAAGTCAGAAACTAGTCTGGGGATATTGGAGGTGTAGGCACTAGATGGGGATTTTATGCACAAACCCTCTGGCATCTATTGATTACTCTGGCTTGCACTGAGTGGCAATATCTATAGAGTTTTGCCTGTTTTAAGTTGCTAGTGGAAAATTAGTTTTAATAATAAAATTAGATAAATAGCTATTAATCTTATCCATAATTTCTTTAAATCTTATCCATAATTTCTTTAATGTAAAATATTAATGCAGGAATTCTCATCTTTACCATCTTTTTTCTTCCTGATATCAATATTATGTAAAACCTTATATATAATTTTATTATAATCATTAGAGTATATAATATTTTTAGTCAGTACTATTTCTTGAGTAAGATTATCTTTATCAAACAAACTACATGCTCTCATCAAAAGATTTTAACCACAGAAAATATATGACCCAGATAAAACTAAGATGATAGTTATAACCAATATTTTAAAAAAATGTTTACTCAGTCATTCACTGAACCATATTTTAATTTTTAAAATAAAATGAATAGCAAAATGTCTGACTTTCTTTACAATTAAATATGTTCTGATTGATATTTTTTTTAAATATTTTTCTCTTATAAAAACACAATAGTACTTTCATTATCAAGAAACTACTAACTCGCAAATTGTTTTGATGTTTTTAAGTTAGCATCAACTTTAAGTATGTTGTAAAACATTTAGCATTATGTTTAGAAAATATTTTACGATACCAAATACTGCACATCAAATTCAGAAAGAATAATAAAATTGTGATTTTAACATAAACTAAAGAACTTTTATTAATAAACATGATTGTATATGTAATTCCCAGATAAAGAAATAGTTATTGATATATTGTAAAATGTATTTACAAATTTATTTTTTAAATATGATCACATACAACCACTCAAATGGAAAAACAAGCACTTGATATAGTAAAATGTGATTATATTTACAAATTGTTTTTTGGTTTACCTTTTGTGTGTGTGTGGGGGGGGATGATATTGATACAGCATAATTTGTAGTTTCACTATATTTGTTTTTGTGTAGATGATTTTTGAGTTTATAAAATTTCTACAACCTATTTTTATTAATGAAAATTGTGCACACATATATATTCTTTTTCAGTTTAACGTTAATATTAAAGTTAATATTCATCTGATATATTTCTAGGTTTCAGTGTTTTGACCTTTAGAGATAACAAACGGTTTAAACAAATGCCATATTTATCAGAAAATATAAACTCAACGAGTCACTGTGGACAATAATAATATTTGGGTTAGGAAAAAACATATATCATTCTTAGAAATTGCTCCAGACATCAATGTTGCTGAACTATCTGGAAGTTATATAATAATGTCTAATTCAAAATTTAGTTTCCATGTTTTTACTATTAAAACAAATTAATAAAATTGATAAGAAACCTTGCAACATACAGGGAATATTTCTTTATATTTTATGCTTCATATGTAGAATTTGAATAGATGACATGAATATTGTTCCAATCAAATATTTATCTATCCACTCTGAAAACTATACATAAAGATGCAAAGGCCATATATATCATGAACAACTTTTAAGAATTGATTAGATAGCTTAAATAATTTTATGTAAGTAAAAAAAAGATAAAATAGTCTTTAAATAGCCTATTTTTTATCAGCCATTTATGCAAGAATTGATCAAAAAGAGATTTGCCATTTTTGTTTTACTTTAATTTAAAATAGCTGAATACTCATTCATCTTCCAGTTCCATAAATCTGAATTGTCTATAGATTATTTACCTAAGATAAAATGTTAAGCCTGTTTAAAAGATTTCTTGTTATATCCAGATGAGATATTAACTCCAAGTCATGGCATATCTAGGACACATGCACTAGCAATGTCAAAATTCTTTCACATTTTAATGTTATGTGAATATATTTTGCTTTATGTTTTATTTTCATTGATGCTTGAAATTTAAATTTCTTTGTCCAAAAATGTTTTAAACATTAAAATTATAGAAAACTATATCATGCACTATTATCTAATCAGCTTTAGAAGAAATTAATCATTGTTTACAACCACTTATTAACTAACACACTTTATTCTAGAAAATCTGTAAGTTTCCAAATATGTGTGACATTGGCAGTAATACACAATAACTACTTTCATGGCCATGCTAATCAATTTGGTACCTGAGCTGACTTAAAAACTGCATTAAAATTATTGAAAAGGCTAATACTTATTTTAAAATGTTTATGTTGAAAAGGTACTGTATCTGTCTGCCATGCCCACGACTTTGGATTTGAATCTGGGCCAAATGATATTTTTAAAAGGCTTGAGAATTTTTTCAGATAGCTGATGTATACCCAATATAGTTAAAATCTAAAAATAATTAAAAGGGAGAAATAAATAATCTATGAGCAGCAAGCATTTCTCTAAAATTCTTTATTAGAGTAACACACACATACATTATATATATAATCAGTTAATATATTTTGTTTAGAAATAACAAATAAAGAATGAAAATGCTAACACTATTAATTTCCCTATTCTTAAAATAATTATTTAAAAATACATTAAAGTAAATGAAAAATTTGTTAGACAAAAAGTTCTGATTTATGCTAAGAGAGGTTGTTATTCTTTCCATTAAAAATGATCTCAATTTTTAAAAAAAAAATATTTAGCCATTTTTCTACTACTAATTTATTAATTTGTTAAGTGCATACTCATTACATAAGTAATATATATATATATATATTAAGGCTATCACCTTAAGACTATGCACCTGAACTTTGATAGTAGGGACCTCTACAAATCTTTAGCACAAGATTAATGACTTTAAAAGATGAGAGCAGCCATTCTTATCTTAAACAAACTTTTTAAATATATAGGTAAATATATATATATTACTACTAACTTAATAAAAGCTAACTTTTAAATATTATGTCTCTCTTTATTGTCTATTATAATCCTGTGATTAAAACAAATACCTGTTTGACTTCATCCCTGGCTAGATAAACAATTCATATGTAAAAATAACCAACACAAAACTCATTATTCAACTCCATTTGTTTTGTTAAAAAAATTAAAATATGTATATGTTAATGTCTCTGCCTAAAAAGGTTGATTTTTAGATGGCAATAGAGTTCTAAAATCAACAGATAGAAACATCAATCTGTTAGTACTAATTTTGATAATGTTATAAATACTTTTTTGGCATTGAGAACACCACCAAACTTTTTAAAAGAATTTTAAAATATATATTTTTTGTTTTCAAACATTGAATATTGTATAACATTTCAGTTATCATCACTATAATATGTAATGGTTCTGTCATATGACCATGTAATACATTTTATATTTTTATCCTTGTAAATTTATGATTATATTTAATAAGTAATAAAATAAAATGTAAATTTTTATTTTGGAAAGCAAAAAAAATTAGAAAATAAATTATTATTTATAATTAAGTAATTGTAAATAATATTTTTCTAAATCGCATGTTGTTAAAATTGATAATAAATTGAAAGTATGCTAGCCTTTCACATGCGCAATTATTATCAATTTTAACAACATGCGATTTAGATAAATATTGTTTACATACGTTGCTGCTATGAAAATTGTGGTATAGTAAATCTGAGATTTCGTGCCATAATATATTATATTAATAACACAATGAATGATAATTGTATTTGTTTATATATTTAAAGCTTTCAGGCTAAGATGCTTAAGACTGGCTTATATATATAAAAGTTAAGTTTAGAAAAGGTTGGTATCAACCTTTTCTATCAAAATCTCTGTCTCATGTCTGAGCTTGATTATTTATTAGATATCTGTTTTAAATCTGATTGGCTGTCTCTGTTATAATTGTGCATGTGAAAGGCTAGCATACTTTCAATTTATTATCAATTAAGTAATTGGTAAATATCTCCGATAAATTTGAATCTAGTAGGATAAATATTGACATGCTGACTGTAATATAAAAAAATATGAATAAGTCATAGTCTTTATCATTAGTAGGAGTGATACACTCCTAAAAATTTTATATCTAATATTTATTATTACTTTAGCTTTATATGTGTTTATGATGAAATACAAAATGCTAGTAATCACTAACTTTTATGATAAAATCTTAATATGTAATACTAAAATAAGTTGTGTTCAAGACAATGGTAAACAGTCATGTGTATTATTGACTTAATTATAGTATTATATCAACTTTATTGCTCAATTTGCCTTCCACCAGAAAACTTAACATACAATGTGTATATCTAATATTAACATTCCAGTTATAATTATATAAATAGCTCTTTGTTTAATGCATTTCATTACAAAAAATATTTTAAAAACAGCTTTATTTTACCTAAATATAATTCTTTAGAGGTGAGATTTATTTAGTAAAAAAGTATCTGATATCACGCAGTATTAATCCTTAAAATAACATTCTTCTATAAATGCAATTTATCCACTCTATTTTGAACACTTTTTAGCAAAAACCTTTTATTGTACATATATGCATACACAATCTTACGTTTTGACTGTCCTGCAGTCTTTATTTTTAAAAAATTGAAGTAAAAGTGGTTCTGAAGAAGACTGCAGGACAGTTGAAATGTAAAATTGTGTATTCATATATATATATACAATAAAAGGCTTCTACTAAAACTTGTTTAAAGTACAGTGAATAAATTGCATTTATATAGTCTGAACAGGCACTAACCTGTATTCAATGCTTCAGATTCCCCTATATAAGTGAACATTTAGGTTAAAGACAAGACAGGCCATTCTAGTCTTTATAAAAATCGCTATCTTGTGTCATGGTTTGGAAGATTCCTCTATCGTCAAAATATGCTTGATTATTGCAAATTTTAAAGCACATTAAATACAGGTTAGAGCCTGTTCAGACTATTTACATAAGCTTTCTATGTGCTATATAAAATAATTACTACTTCTCAATAAGATATTATAACAAAATAAAGGAAGTGGTGAATTTAGAAATGTTTTTTTATTGATAAATGCTTGAAAAGTCCAAGAATCAAAAATTGATATACCTTTTGTATTACTCTATTTTAGGATAATTTAAATACATAAGGATAATTGATGAATTGTTGAATGTAATACTAACCAGATGTCAAACATCTGCTCATTAGCATTGGATTTCAAATATAAATCTAATAATGACCTTTGCTTATATTTAGAAGCCAATCTGAGGATCTTGTTGTCCAATGATTACTCATTTTTGCACAGTTTACTTTAGAATGGGCATGTAAAGTGAATTATCAGATATCAGTGCTAATTTAAAAAACCATTTTAGAGAAATCATGAGATGTGTGTAAATCTTTAATATTTTGGTTGGGATGTCAGCTCCATAAAACAGAATGTAACTACTTAAGCTTTTAATAGGATTAAATAAATTTTAGTGTTAATTATTTATTACATATTTCATTAAATATTATAATCATACTTATATATTGAAAAATATTCTATTAGTCATGCATTTTCTTTTATTTATTTATTTTTTACAAAAATTCCTACATGTTGCAATTTTTTAATATATAATTGTATACAATGTATATATAGTAAATTCTGTACTTAAATGGATATTGCACTAGAATGCTGTCAATAGTTACTTTTTATTGCTTGTGAGTCCCTTAATTCAATTTATTTTAATATCCTGTTATTTAGAACTACACCATAAACTCTTACGAATTTTTCTTAATTAAACAGATATGTTAGATATTATATTGTTTTAGATACGATTTTGATAAATAATTTTATCAAATATACAATAACAAATAAAGATATGTTTTTTTCAATATAGGATAGTGGTACAAGTTGATGCTTATGAAACATGCATGAACACTAGCAGGCACAACCAGGTCAAAATCTGGAATCAGACTCACAAATGATAGCCTCATTCCCATCTTTAGATCATTGGTCATAATTTATTTTTCTCTAGAAATCAAACATGTCCCAATAAATCAGTCATTTAGGTATGTGAACACCCACTTCAATTTTTTTATTATTCCCTTTAACATATTGAAAAGATAATAGATGGATAACATTTAATAGGTATAATATTTAGTCAAATTAATTAAACAAAAAAAAAATACATATATACATGTAAGAATTAGCTTTACATTAAGTTTATTAATTCTACGCTTTAAGAAAATATAATGAAACGATTCAATCATTACCTAAATCCATCCACAAACAATTCTCTTTCCCTGCAGTTAAGGTCAATTACAATCAGTTATTACTAAACATAGATTCTTGCTCTAAATAACATTATTATATATATAGTTAGTGAAATACAATAACATTTCCAAGAAGTATATATGAACTGCTAGTTTAAGCTATGGATCAGTAATTTGCCATGGAAATGGAATTGATCGATTTGGGCAAGGCAACATCAGAAAAAAATAACAAATAAGCAAACTGATTTAACCTAGACATAGATATTAATTTAATTCAAATTTGTAAATAAGGAAATCCTTTTTAGACCAAAAAAAAACCTGGGTGCACATAACAAGATGGTATCTGTTAAGGATACAAATCCCTCTCTTCTAACACTCCGTAAAAGACACTTAATTCACTTTATACGAATATTCTAACACATAATCAGTCCTACTGGATAGATCAAATCACCTTTCATTAAATTATCTAGTGACTAAATAGTAATAATAAATATACGTAAACAATACAATAGATTTATAAAGTACATGTTAATTGACACAATTTATATAATGATTCATCTCTTTTCTTTCATTAACACTTCTGTTTGTAATATCATAATTTAAACACAATTTCCTAAAAATGTTATTACAATGACTTCAATTATGCCATAATAGTATAGTTCATATTTACCCAGTCTACAATTTAGGCATAGTCCTTCGGATGAAGTACAAACCATGAGATGTGTTTTGGTTGTCCTGAGATCAGATAGATAATTGGCCGTTTTGCAGATGATTCACGTGGAATGGGTTTGCTGCTGACTGCATATCGATTATTACTTGTGATAATTCATTTTCACAAATTCATACCAAAACTAGAATTACATCCTTGACTAGCAGACTATGGTATACTTCCTATCCGTATTGGATATATTTTCTGCGTACAGATGTAAAGTCAGCTGTGGGTAAGAAGTTCCCAGGAGGAATCACAGACATATCTAGCTGAACAACAAGGCATAGCTTTCTTTAAAAAACAAACAACTTTTTCATTTAAAAAAAAAAACCATTCTTTTTTATAGTATTTAGAGAAATTCCACTTCCTCCTGCCAACATGATCTGCATGTAGTTTTTCAAGATGTTTTAACTTATTAGGTTTCATTCTTTCTGCAACTAAAATATTCATATAGATCAAATACATTGATCTTTCTTGTCCATTAATAACAATACTTGTAAATCCCAATGTTAAGTATAATAGATAATATTTTCAAAGATTTAACATTACTATTTTTCATAAATGTATTTGCATTGGTTAAACAACTTTTTCTTAATTTCATCTTCATCTGCTTTTCATTTCAATCCAATTATATATTTATCCATCTAAAAAGAGTATTATTTTAAAACAATTAAAAAATATTATTCCAATTTTCGAACCTACTTCAGCAATTATTAAGAATACCACATAAGATAAAAAAAAAACCCCACTATGTATAAACCACTAATTATGTCAGTTGTATCAAAATATACATTATGCAACACTTATCTCGCTTGTCTTGTTACCAGAACTGAGAGCTACTGAAGGCTTGCACTTTGTCAGAACATTTTCTTAGAAAATGATTGGTTGTGCCATTAGTAAGAATGATCAAAACTTCATTAAGTAGTGATGAATGATTTTCTTTACACTGATTTGAATTTGTATGTTTGTTAAAAGAATACCTCCCCCCCCCCTTGCAATCCCCTGAAGGGTTGTGCCCCACAGTTTGGAAAACACTGTTTTATATCATTCAATATTAATCAATTTTTCAAATAATAGACAATAATTTCTCTTGTGATAGTAAAAATATCAAACATTCTAATTAGTAAAATAAAAATTAAATTATAAAACTTATAACAAAATGGCAATTAATTTTTTTTATATTTACTAAAATGATTGTATACTACTAATTTTATATTCAATTTTGAATATATCTTTGCACGCTTATGAGAATTTTAAAATTTTAATAATGAAGTTATTTTATTATTTACCATGGAATTAGGTATATGTAGTAAAATGTCTCAATATTTTTGAGGCAAGACTGAAAATGGAAAGAAAACATTTTTCCAGATGATAATTGCCGAATAGAGAACTTATTAAGACAAATAGATGAGCCAATTATTAAAAAATTTTGAATGACTGCTTCCACCAGAGGTAAATTTGCAACTGCCAGTAATAATTATAGTAGCATTAATTATGCTAAAGGAGAAAGTTTTTTTTTACAATAAACGGTTAATTCTAGGGAATAGTTCCTAGATTTCTTTTAATAATAAATCTATATAGACAGAAAATAAAAATGAATACGGCGATTTAGAGTATTGGTGATTCTTAGAAAAAATTTTGATATAGAATAATTCTTTGTATAGTGTGAATACTAGATTAAATTCATCATTCAAAATTTTGATTAATTGTGCAGTTATTTGAAGTATATATATTATCAAAAAAAGCTTGGAAATCCATCAGGCTAACAATCACATCGATTTTTTTTTCTTTATGTTGAACGTGAGAGCAATCTGCATCTGATGACCTGGACAAATTAAATGGACGGGGCAAAAGTTTATTGTACAGATTTAGATGAATTCTTTAAAGAATTGTTTCATGTAAATATCTTCTATTGATATCATCTGAATTTAGAGGTGTAAATATTAAATGTCATGTGCATTTTTATTTAAAAGATTAATTTATTTAAATTACATATTAATATATTTACCAAGATATTTTGTATAAAACTGAGATTTCCATATCAAATCTAAATAACATTGAAATGTGCTAAAGTGGTAGGTAAATTAAGTTTGATTTGACTGTCTATATCGAACAAAATATAAATAGGATTAACATGAGGTTGACTAACCAACTCTGAAATAGTCAAATATTTGCTTGAATTTATTTTTAAAACAAAATAACAAAAACAATTCAATGTTTCAGTTATTAGTGCTTATAAAATAAATATGTATATACCTGACAACTACATATTTTCATTGGAAGATTTAAGTATATATATACTCTTGTATATCAAATAGTTGGTCATAATACCTATTTACGAGAAAATAGTCTGTTTTTATTATTCAATATTAAACAATTTAATCAATTCAAAATAATCTATCATTTATTAACATGAATATAGGAGAATCATTTGTCTATTAAATGATATCTTGATTACTGTTCATTATGAAAAGCCACACTTGGATGGATATCATGTGAAAATATCATTGCTAAATAGACAATCAAAGCTTTAGACATACCATCTATGGACAGTTACAAATCTAGACATTTCTTTCTTTCACAGACGGGATATCAACATTAGGAAAATGTAAACTTATACCATGTTATGATCTAAGAAGTGAACTAGATGAAATGATGCTCTAACTGGAAACCAGATTAAATCAAAGAATAAAATATGAACCATTAGTTGATGTGGAAAAACTATTAGCAAGTGATGATGTATCTATAGGAAGAAAATGACATGTAAAATCTTAATAAAGATAAATTTTGATCATATTGAAATTATTCATTAATAAATAAGGTCTTGAATCAATAACTTGTTAAAGATTAGAATCATACCAAATAAAACAAAAGTATTGTTGGTGCTAATAAAATTTGATATGTCCACAAATAAAATGCAAATTTATTAAATTATGAAATCTTTTGTAAGATAGTTTAAATAAATGCATTTCCACTGTGGTTCAGATAAGCAATTTCGATAATAATTTTGTCTAAAGATGGAAAGTAAATTCCTTAACTTATGTATATATTTCCAGTTACTAAGCCCTTTGGCATTAATTTTTACTGCGTTTATCAGTTTTTATCTATACATATATATTACCAAACCATTTTGCTTTCTATTTATTTATTTTGTTTACCATAAGAGATTTTTATTATTATTATTTATTTATTTTTAATGTGTCAAAGTGTCAGCCAGAAAGTGAACCCCTGAACAACTGCTTGTAAGGCAGCTGTGCTAACCACTCACCTACGAACGCTTGGATATTTTCATCATCAAAAAGATTTTATTTGGGATTTAAGACTTTGGATCATTGAAATAGTTTTTTAATACTGAAAGTAGTTATGATTAAATTCAACTTTTCTTCACATTCGATTAAATTAGATGCTAAAGATATGTTTTTTCATATTACAGAAAGATATTTCTGTTAATAGAAATGATAAATTTCAAGAAAAAATGAAGAAATTCTGATTCTTGAAAAAATTATCCATTGGTTCAACATATTTACAGAAAGCTGATAGTTTCACTCTCAATTTTTATTATACGCACCATTCAATGATTTGGGATTATAAAAAATGTTTTAAATAAATGTGAAAAAACTTTTCCAAAATTTACATGTCAAAAATTTATTAGCAGAGAAAATGGCAGAATATGCAATGGTCTATTGCCTATTTTTGACATGTAATTGCATAAAAATTTGTCATGAGGAACATTATTTAAGATTTTGATTAGCTTGATTTTAAAATTCAAATTATTGACATAAAATGGTCTTTTTTTTTTTCCTTATTTACAGAGCTCAGCTTTATTATAATCTTGTAAATTACTGTAAAAACGCTTTAGATAAGAATGAAGAGATAAAATCAATAGGATTAATTTTAGCTCTAGTTTCAAATATTTAGTGCAAGACAATTTTTCAAAAATGTGTAGCAGAATGAATAATAGAAAAGATAAATGTATCTGGCATTCTAGTATTAAGAAAAATATTCTCTTAAGTATGAATTTGACCAGTGTACTTAACTTTGATCTTTCCTTTATAAGAAAAAAAAAGTATGGTTTCTTTTTTCAAGAGATTGATTTTGCAAACCAATATCTAGACAATTGCGTTTGAATAGTTGTTAAAACCATTTTTGTTAAAAAAAAAACCCCAAACTTTCAAATATAAAACTTTTTGTTCTTAATTTACTACCACTAAAATTGATTGGATGTCACTCAATCAATTCAAATATAACTTGAAATGTTTTGATGTATTAAGTAGATCTTAGTAAATTTCTATTCACTTAGAATTGTTGGTTTAACATAGACATTATATATATTTATGTATATAAAATATTTGCAAATATTGTTTTGTATTAAATGATGAATAAATTATCAGTTTTCTTGTTAGTAATTTTTTTAAAAAGTTTTTCCTTATATAAATTATGGTTGCTAAGAATCAATTGGCAAATCACATATTTTTAAGCATTACAATAATTAATGTTAGGAACTAAAACACTCACTTTCATGAATATCAAAAGTAAATCAGCTTTTAACTTTTCAACAGTTCTTCAAAGACAATGCATAAAAAAGGCATTACTCACAAGGCTGTGCAGGCATTAGGAATTTGAATAGTTTTCCATCTTTGCTTTTTCTATAAGAATAGCAAGATATCCATTAAATGACTATTACTGAATAGTTATTTGCTTATTTCAAACTTAACTGGAACCTAATAAAAATCTTAGTTTATTTGATCCAGATTTAAATAACTTGTTGTGGGCATGCAAGAGGAATGTGCTACTATATCATAAAAACTAGTCTTCCTAAACAATTTTTTTATTTACTATTTGTTTGATTATGTAAAACTTGATTATGTGAATAAATCCATAAAAGTGCTTCACAGAAAGGGCTATCCTTAGCTTAATTCAAATTTAAAATATAACAAACATTGTACCAGCATAGAATTGAATTATAATTATTTAATTACAGTCTAATATACTCCTAAATATTCTAAATTATATTTAAGCAACATTGGCCATAAAAATGTAATCTTTTTATCTACATAAATTCAAATATATGTGTGTATACATTATAAATATTTCTAGAAATCACATTTTATACTTTGAACATAAGAGAATGAAATACTTTTTTCCATTTTATCATTTTAAGCCTCTATGTTGAGTAAATGAACACTTAATTTTTCTAATTTCCTTTCACAAAATACTTCAGCCACTGAATTAACTTCAATGTAAAAAAAAAAAAATATTAAGTAATTTTAACACTTTCTTATTCTCTCAGATTATATACTTTTAATAAACTTCTATTAGGTTTTAATTTAATACCTAAATAATTTAAATTACTGTGATATCAACAAGATCAGAAAAAAAAAATCTTTGTTACCAAGTGGTTACACCAAACATATTCGTCATATTATAAAATATATTTTTATAGATATAATAAACACCTCCACACTTCCCCAATTCTTTTCAAATTCATATAATAAAAGACAAATGACCCCCAATATGCATTTCGTGCGGAACCAGCACTCATCAGTTGGCCCAGATCACAATCTCTCATATACATCTTTATTATATGCAAAGTATTTATCTAGAATAAACTGCTACATTTTCATTTACCATTGTCAAACTTCCTCCACTCACAACTTTGACGCCATCCGTTTCAGATAAATACACTAGTGATTATTACTAATCATTTTCGAAACTAGAGATTATCTCTATCACAGGTATAAACTTTAAACCTCAGTTAAAGATTAATATATCTGATATATTTTTTACTTAAATGTTTATTATAACATAAAAACACAAGGAAGTGAACTATGTTCCGATCATTATCACTTAAAATTCTTTTTTAATATTCTTAAAAGATAGACTGATAATATGGAAAAATATCTGAACATTATTTTAAAATATACTTCATATTATTAAACCATATACAGTATAGTACAAATGAAAAAAAAAAGTTTTTGAAAATAAATAAAAAAAAACAACTGGATTTAAAATTTTTTTTTATTGTTTTTGACAATATAATATGCCTTATTAAAATATGGATGAAATTTACAGTAAAATAAATAAATATATATACACAAAAAATAATCAATATATAGATACAGAAAATATTTTCTAAATATTCACAAATAAATTGACATATATATATATATATATTTCACAAATAAAGTCAGTGGACTTAAATAAAATCTTATGACGTCAAAGAGCCACTAATAGTTGCACAAATGTTTTAATTTCATTTACTAATTATAAGTAATATTTACTGAGGCTATAACCTGATAATATGCGTATAAAATGCGATAGTAGGGACCTCTACAGGTGTTTTAACCACAAGCTTATGCTATGGAAGAAAAAAAATTCAGATTCTTAATCTTCTTGATATCATTTTTGCTTTAACTCCCGTTTCAAAAGTATCAAATAGCTATTAATATCTCATGGATGGTAATTCTTTCTATTAGTATGACATTACAATTTTATTCTTATTATATGACTTTTCTCAACTTACTCTCTGTTTTATATATCCCAGAACTATTAGTGGCTCAGTGGTTATAGTAATTTGAAAATACACTCTAATTATGAACTTTTGAGAGATTTTGTATTGGTGTTTCATGCTGGAAGAAAAAAAAATCCTTTATTAATAAACTCACACTTTGTAAATGCATTTAATTTGAATTAAAGCAATTTTAAAAAAAGTAACTACAGTTTTATGTAACCATTGGGTAGCCCATAGATATCAGTTCTACCATTACTTTATAATTTTAATAAAAGATGGGGGGGGGGCTAGAAAACAATTACATCCATTCAGAATCTTTGCATTTTTATTATGCTATACAAAAATGACAATTTGAAAATTTCAATATTCTAAAATTTTGACATCTTTACCTATATTTATCTGAAACTAATTTAAAAGCTGTATATTTTGATAATCTCAACTATAATTAATTTTTGCTATGATATCAATCTTCACATATAGGTACTACTAATTACATATCATACCATTTACAACCTTCTTAAACACTTTATCAATATTATTTATTTATATCAAAACTAACAGTTTCGACTGACCTGCAATCATCTCTGATGATGACTGCAGGACAGTCGAAACTGTTAGTTTAAGAAGGTTGTAAATGGTATATGTTAAAGTAGAAATCAATACAAGGAAAAAAAAAAGAAAATTATACTAGTAATTACACAGTGTTTAATGGTCTCTCACTACTTGCATAACACTGGAAATAAAAATATGTTTAGATTATCATATTAATTAGAATTGTGCTCATTGTTTCATATAGGAGTTATCTGATTTTATAATCAAATTGTATTTTCTTTTACTAGAAACCTATTTTCTATTTACTAACAATAATAAACACTAACAATAATCATATAAGACATGCTTTAACTGCAGTGAATCTATGTGATAATTGATAGGCAAACAAAATCAAACAACAATGGAGAGACACCAGTAAATATATAATCTAGCATATACAATGATGATTAAAAAAAATTTTCAGTAAGATGTAAAAATGTATAATCAAGCTGCTAAAACCTTGTTATATATATATCTGTAAAAAGGTTGAATTCTTAAAAACATATCACAAATTTTACATAGTTATTAAAAATAAATGTATTGCATTGTATTATTAACTTTGTTATGTTATTATATTTTTTTGTCTGTTAATATACTAAAATCTAACAGTAATGTAATTCTTTAAATCAGGTTTTTAAAATATGAATAAAATATTTAAAGACTAACCTAAGACTAGAGTATTCATAAAAATGTCATAACTTATTCAAAAATGAATTAATTAAACAAACTATGACTTGAAATAATTTACTTTATCAGAACCGAACTTTATTATAATCTTATTCTTTAAAATTTGTAACTAACTCTATTTTTCAATTATATTAAAATACCAGAAATTATGTATGATATTTTACTTATTAATTAAATTTTTTATGTTACAAATTGTTAAGAAAATATATTGAAGTTATATAAAATTCAAAAACTTTTATTTAACAAGCATATACAATATTACTTTTTTTAACATTTTTAAAAAATCATTTATACTATTGACAGATGAAATATTAATAAATTTATAATTAATAAATAAAATAAATAAACACAATAATTCAGATAATTTTTTTTAACATATTTCAATCTTTTTAAATCATGTTTTAAATTATTTGAAGATAAATCTAATACAATCATTCAAATAATAGATAAGTTTTTAATATTAAATGCTTTTATTAACTGCACTAAAAAAAATAAATAATAATAATTGTTTTTTCAAATACAATTGGAGCGTTTAGATTTAACTTGAAATATAAGTAATGGGGAGGGGGGGTCGGACCAAAAATTAATTAAGTCAATCCCTTATAAAAAATAGGGATTGACTTAATTAATTTATGGACCCCTCCTCCATGTTTTTATTTCAAGTTAAATCTAAAAACTCCAATTGTGGTTGAAGAAACAATTATTTTATTTCTTTTTAGTGCACAGTCAAAAAAGCATTTAATATAAGAAAAAATTTTATCATGATTATTCTTAAGTTTTTAGTATTGGCACGTAAATGAAAATGCAAAACTATATTGTACTTTAAATTGCCTGGATGCTTATAGTTAATGTGTATATATATATATATCACTAGATATTTCAGCTATAATTAAAATGTACACCCCTTATGTATATATCATATTTAGGATGTGTACATAAAATAAAGGTGTATATATTGTAAATGATCTTCACTTATAACATATAGTTTTATTTTGAATCAATATCACATATATAGTATATATAAATCATTAAATATTTTGGCAGTAAGTTAATATATATATACTCTTAATGCATATATACCTGGGTCTCTTTTTACGCGGATTTATTTAATGTGATTTTGAAGTTACGCGATTCACGTTTATCCGGAAGTCGAACTCCGATAATGCGCTATTACTTTAAATAATAAATTTCCTGTACTTACGTCATACTGAAAGTAATAGCACATTATCGGAATTCGACTTTCATCTTAGTAATTTCAATATTTTCAGTGCTTTATAATAATAAGATTTTATGCAATAATGAAATTAAAATCATGATTCCACATTTTATGTATACACACATTAAATTTTACACGATTATAATGTAAATTTGTTCAAACATTGTGTGTGTTAATTTTGCATTTTAAATCACATTCTGTTTTTGCTTTCTAAAAAAGAACGTAATCAATTATTAATCATTTAGTGTCCGCAAGTTTATTTTTAAAAGGTGAGTAATAACAGTGGGCACAATTAAAATTGAAAATTAAAAAATTAAAGACAAAAATAAGAATTTAATTTTTAGTTGTTAGATTAATTACTAATTACGTTGCCACCAGAAAACCATTAACACAACATGAGAGTGACGTTGGCTCTAGTTGTATTTCCTCTTGTGAAGAATCTGATTTTTTACCAGTTTGCAAACGAACCTGTTTATCGGCAAATAGCCATAATAATTAAAACATGTATAAAAAAATGTAAATTACTGTAAATTATGCATAAAAATATATTGTTTTGAAAAAAATTAAATATTATAGTTAAAAAAAAGTTTGTCTTGTATCAATTTTTTTCAAATTTGAAATTTTTTATTTGTTATATTTTATTTCCTTATTTTTTTTTTTTGTGCGAATTTTAAAGTAATTTTATGTTGGTGCTTTGCTTTTACGCGATTTTTGAAAAATCACAGTCCATATCCCCCCTTTTTCAAGATAAGTTATGTCTATTTTTGCGTGATTTCGTTTGCACGTTTTCTGAGGAACTTATCTATCACGTAAAATGAGACCCAGGTGTATTATATTTAATATGTATGCATAATTATATATGTATAATAAATAGTAATACCAAAAACTGTCAGATAATGAAAATTATTCTTCACGTATAAATCGTGATAAACAAAGCAGCTAAAATTAAAAAAATATTAATCACAATGAACAATTTGCCAGGCACTTTTGGTACAGTATACCAGAATCATCGCAACATATTGGAACAGAATGGTTAATATTCCAGTGCATGCTCAGTGGAACACTAGTGTTACACTGAATGATAGCGTTTTTAGACTTCACAATAAACCAAGCCTCTTTCAACTTCCTTTTTCTATCATTTGATTCATTGCACACAGTATTAATATTTTGAGGATAAAACTCACGTCCACAACTATTTTCGTGACTCGAAAAAACAGAACCTGTAAATCACTTTTAGACTTTTTACACTGATAAACAAGCTGTTGTAATTGTGTGGAAACATTTGCCTTTGTTTCCTGTAATAAATAGCATTACAACCAAATTCTTTGCAGGCAATGGTATAAATCACTTCATATCTATTCATTTCTTCCACACCATCCTTTGAATTATTTATTAGTCTATTTAAACACAAAGGTGAATGGAAACTTATATTATAATCTTTACCAATTATATTTTTCAATTTCTTACTTATAGATGGCACATATGCTAAAAAAAAGCCACTTTTGGACTGTTTTATTATTTACATCCACTTTATGTTTCGACTTCACATTATTATAAAACAAACTCAACTGTCTGTGTAATATAGTTTTTTTTTGTATTCCACACATATCAAGTCATCAATATAATCCTCAATATTCCTTTTTCTATTTGCTTCAAATTTACAAAGATGCAAATTTCGATACAAAAAACACTTGAATCCAGCCATTTTATAATTCAAAGGAACATTCGATGATGGATGTATAAAACCTCTTACATTTAATTGTTTAACAAGCATTTTATACCAAACATATTACAGCATTTATATACATTTACATCTAAATACTTTAAGACACCATCACATTCAAACTCAATAGTCCATGACAAACCAGAATGCTCATTTAATATATTAAACATATTCACTATCACATCTTTTGATTCATACAAAAACATCATTTACATATCTTCTATACACTAAATCATTACTCCTTATAAATGGCTCAACAATATACTTTTCCATTTCCAAAACATATAAACTACGTACAATACCACTCACTGCCAACCCCATCATCCAACCATTCTTCATTTGATAAGAATCCTTTCCATATCTTGCAGTAATATCACCATTAATCCATTCCAATACCTCCATAATAAACCTGGCTTTACAAAAGTTCACATTATAAATTAACAAAAGTTTTTTAATTACACTTATCGATTTATTATGGTCCACCGATCCATATAACTCACATACATCTAACGAGGCCATATAATAATCGTCCACCATCTTAGCTGACTCCAAAATCCGAACAAATTCAAATGTAAATTTAATAGTATTTTTTCCAAAACCAACCAACTCTTGTACCCATTTTTCAGCCAATTGTAATGCTTTCTGATAATAATCTTAATGGAGCATTCTCTTTATGAACTTTAACATTTGCAAATAAATGTGGAACAATCATAGTTGACAGATAAATCCTCAAACATCCATCTCAGTTCCAATATGGCACCATGTTACTGGTATACTGTACCAAAAATGCTTGGAAAATTGTTCGTTGTGATTAATATTTTTTGAATTTTAGTTGCTCTGTTTATCACGATTTGTACGTGAAGAATAATATTTATAATAAATTAGTAACTAAGTTTTCTATTTAAAATTGTTTGATAGTTTTTATTTTAAGATAGTTGTTTTTAAAAAAATGCTAAAGAAAAAATTTGCGATCTTTTTTAACTTTTTGTGATCGTTTTAAATGTGAGTTTTGTAGTTTGTTAAAAAACACTTGTTAAAATAAAAATAAACTATCAAACAATTTTAAATCAAACTCTTAGTTACTGATTTATTATACCTATATAATTATGTACACATACTAAATATATATAGTAAGAATTTAAAATGTTCCAAAAAATATTAAACTGAAAAAAAAAAAGTATCCTCTTGCGAATATTATTTAAAACAAATACATTCTAAAAATAATTGTTAACTGTGATACATGAAATTATTGAATAGTTTTCATATTTTCCCACTTCCTGTTCCATATCTATCAACCTAGTTGACAAACTAAAAAGATAAGTGTTTCAAATGGATTAAGCTGGTATAACTTAGTTATATATCAACTTTTAAGCAATTTTATTGAATTTAAATATATTAAACCTCAATTTTAAAATTTAATTCTAATTTGAAAAAAATCAAAAGAACTATTTTTCCAACTTCAGATAAAAGCATTTAAAAAATAATATAAATTATTCAAAAATGAATTTGAAAAATTTACATTTAAAATAGTTTAATAAATCAAAACCCAACTTTGTTGTAATTTTGTTTAATCAGCAAGCATCACATGATCACAGGTGGCACTACTATATGGAGTTTTGCTTTGTTTATAATTTTGTTTAATATTGCATATAACTTATAAATCACATATATTTTAAATACTATGACTATAATAATACATTTAGTATTGAAAGCGCTTGGCTGAATAAAATGAATATTAGTTAACAATGGAAAAAAAAAATGTTCTGTTGTTAAATTTATAAACACTTAACTAAATCATTATATTAGATTTATTAAAATAAAATGCCAAAAAAAAAAATCAAGATTATACAATTTCCTTAATTTATTTGTCATGATCATAAACTTTGTAATTTTAATTTTATAATATGTAAGTATTTATAAAGTTTACAATATGTAAAGATGTTTCAGAATTTCGAAAATTCGATCCTTTTGCGTCTAGATCCAAATCATCATATTCAAGAGCAGATTTCAAAATTTACTCCTAGATTGCAAAATTCTCATCATTACCCTTATTAAGATCAACTATTAATTCCTTTTTAAAATCAATTACTTCTTATAATTACCTGCATATATTTCCCATTATTCTACTACTTGTAAAAGCAATATAATTAATAGTTTTTCTTAACTTTTCCAATAAATCTTTTTTTACATCATCTTTTTTTTGTTGTTGATAAAATTCAAAAATTAAAACCCTGTAATAAAATAGCATTTAAATATATAATATAGTTGTTAAACACATTGATAATCTATATTAAATTAATTAATTATATACGTGAATGTGCATATATATATATTGTGATGGGGATTAAGATTCAAACCCCACCATAATGATTAAATTACTTTGGATAAGGTAAAATATTAAATAGATAAAGATTGGAAATTACAAAGTATTGACAAATGTGTCTGTGGACCAAGAAATATATGTAAATGACAGAAATTATATTTACAGCTTACTATTTTGTTTCATTTTATTTTATTGTCAAATAATTTTTTTTTTTTTATGATTATGGTATTTTTTAGTAAAAATAAAATATTTGATTAATTATTGTATGCTTTGAAATTAAGAAAAGAATTTCATTAATTCTTGTAACATCTATAATTACATAAACATTTTAATTGGTGTCTGATATATAATTAATGATGAAATCCTAGAAATGAAAGAGAAAGAAAAAGGGGAATGATAAAGATATAATTCTATAATATATTGATTAAGAATGTTATTCTTAAGTTTTTTGATTTGTTTCTAATCTTATAGATCTGGGGGTGTGTGTGTTAGTTTTATGCTAACGTGAGGCAACAAAATGTTTTTTTTTTTGTTGAAAACATTTTTAAGATTTTAGAATATTTCCTTTCTTTTTGTAACAGATAAAAATAAATGATAAGAATGACCACTTGAGCACTGAGTCAGCATTTTTTTTTTGTCTAATGAAACTATAAAAAGAACTTTTCATACTTAGAAAACAAAAGATATACATAGAAAATGAAGAGAAGAATACCACCAGCTGGGGAGTTTCGTTGTTTGCTTGATTCCTCTGTGGTACCAAGTGTTTTTCTGGTGGAAAGTATGTGGGATAACATAATTTTTTGACAGAATAAAAAGAACAGTTCATGATAATTATTCCAACCTGTAAAATAATCTACTAAATATGGGGGAGTAGAGAAGCCACAAATATGCCAGATTCTCCCTTCTTGTTAATAATGTGATCCTGTTCTTTCTCTTGCCACCTGCTTAACATCTGCAGAACAACTTGCCAAAACAAAACCAATGTCAATGTCAATAAATGAAATGGGGCATTGAAGTGAACCACAAAACATCTAGATGTAACTGAAGAGTCACCTTAGAATCCACTAACAAAACCAAAGAGAAAAAAACACAGGGATCCCAAAAGATATGAACATTATTTGTGTAAACAAAAAATCAAAGTAAAATTGTTTGTAGGTGAGCTTATCCTTACTTATTTGTTGTAATCCTGGGAAATAAGATTAAAACTTATTAAATATTTTTCTTTTATATTATTAAGTTGATAATTGCTTTTTGATTTTTTTGTCGATGTTATGCATAATCCATGTATTTTATGTGTATGCTGTATTTTAAAGTGTTTTTAAAATAACTCATATATATATTAATTTATTTTTCCTTTATGTATATCGAAAACAGATTATATATAGTGATTTAAACACTCAATAATATAGCTTTATGCTACCAGCACATATATATGTGTTGATCAACAGATAAATTAGTTTGAAGCATGAAGGTCCGAGTGAGAAATTAACCTAATATATATATGAGCCAGTATTTACCATTCCACAGATACAGATTAATGATAGATGAAGAACTAGAAAGGGGTGTTGAGTTTGTTTATTGGGATTTTGTAATGGTGAATAGGAATTTATTTACATATATGAATTTTATGCGATGTTGTGGTAAAGGGAATTTATATAATACATTTATTTGGAATTTATATATATACGTATTTTCATTAGGTTGTTTTGTATTATTGGTTTTTCTTATTGAAATAGGACTATATTAAGTCTCTTCAAAAATAAATTTATAAAATGTATTAAAATCTTGTTTGGTGTTTAATCATTTCATATTTTGATTATTATAAGTGAATATTGCCAAATATAAGATTATCCTATTTATTACCACCACTTGCCCTGAAAAATGGAGTAGAACAATGAGCTATCAGGAATAAATACATATCTTTGTATATACTCATTCATTGCATAATTCCTTTGGAATTGGCACTTAAGGCTGACAAAAATCAATACTTATAAATATGCTTTGAAGGAAATAACATAAAATATAAATTAGGTTTCAATACACAGATTATTATGTAGATGACAAGGAAATATAGCTAACTAACATTAGTTTGGTCCTCTTTATTGTACAAAGTAGGGAAGTGGGTCATAAATCATGTTAACAAACTTAAAATAAATCTGTACATGAAGGAAAGATAATTTAATTATCATCTAACCCATATGAAGTTCCCTATTTATACCCCTGCTGATGGAATGAGAAGTTAGAAGGGAAATTATTGACTGGTATAGTAATTACTTGGCATGCAATGTGAAGACCTAAATATAACCTATAAGCGGTGGTTTTTTTTGGTGGGGATAATAGAAAGTATTTATGGCAATATGTTTTTTGTACTGTTTTTATAAATATACATACGAGGAAGATTGATGCTGAAATTATAAACTAGGGAAGATCTCAGATAGATAGATCAGAAAAGCATAGATAAATATATGTTCAAAGAAATAGAAAAAGGCAAATCAAGAGTGGGGCACATGTGGTGAGTGGTAATTTAAATAGTTGTAGGGTTAGTGTGAGAATCTGGTATACTATATATAAATAAAAAATAGTTAAGCAAATATTAGCTGTTCAATAATAAAATAGAGAAAGGTAGTTAAGAGACAAAGAAATAAAACATATCTATAGAGTGTAGAAAGGAGAATACAAAATCAAATTAACGTAAATAAGTGAATGATAGTCAGAGCTTTGTTAACAAGAATGGAGGAGGATATAGAACAGAAACATGTAAAGAAGTAGTCAGAAATACACAAAAAATGGACATGATGCAGGAAAATATAGATGTTAAATTTCAACATCTGCATAACAAATTTCAAAAAATGAATTTAGATTTACAAAATAGGAGTTAAAATTTCAAAAAATGGAATTCAACGTGGAAGATAAATTCCAAGGGATGGAAAAAATAGGACAGAAAACTGAAGAGAAATTGCCACAATAAACATCAAAGCATTGATAAAAGATTTGAATATCTTGAAAAGATGCAGAAGCAGAATGAGGAAAGGTTGGAGAATTTATGCCAGGAAAATAATGATAAATTAAGAGATGGAGGAAACTATGTAGGAGACAGAATATGAAAAGAATAAGGAGAATGTAACTGAGATGCAGCAAATAGTAAAAGGGTTAGAAGACAAAAAAAAAAACCCATCTAGTGCCTACTCATCCATTATACCCAGACTAGTTTCTGGCTTATGGCCTTGGTCAGTGAGGAGCCTTGGATCTGAGAGCACTGCATCTAGATCTTAGGATCTAATGCAACCCTCCAGCAAACACCTTTTATCTTCATTTAATTACAAAACTATGAGTCTTAAACTGAAAACACCTTCATGTTTTCAATCTAAGCCCATTAGCTTATATAGTCATATGGCAGTACCCATACATTTTGCTGTCTTTGGTTCTTTAATAATCATAGCCACCACTATCATATTAGGCAGGATTGGTTTTAAGCCAATAAACATCACATGACCACCTCCTCTTATGCTTGTGTATAACTGTTGTTAAAACAGGCAAAACTCACTATATATATATATATTGCCACACACAGCAAGCCTTCTGGCATCCATTGATTACTCTAGCTTGCTGTGTGTGACAATATATATAGTGAGTTTTGCCTGTTTTAACAACAGTTACACACAAGCATAAGAGGAGGTCGTCATGTGATGTTTATTATGGTAATAAGAACACAGATTTAAGAACAGACAGCATGTATAATAGGGAATGTAATGGAATTTTAAAAAAAAACAAATGTGAAAAGAGAGATCATATTTAAAAATGGAGATGAGAATAGGAGCATTGAAATCCAAAATAAAAAGGAAAGCATTCAAACACCAATATAAAGTCAGCTCATGAAGGGTATGTAGATATATACACACTCATCTTAGTGTGAATCAATTCTTAAAAATTAAAATGTTCAAAGGTCAAGCTGATGAAGCTACAGTAGAACATATAACTAGTATACAAACACATTTTGTATAAATCCCCCTGTCAGAAAAAAGCATCTTCTAGGAGATGCACAATTCTGGTGGGATTCTTTGTTTCACCAGCTGAAAACTTTTCAAAAAAATATAGAAATGCCGTGATGTATAATTTTTGGATTGAAGAACACCAAGAAATTATCAGATACATTATGCAGGAGAAATTTAAGGCTGGTAGTGAAGAGAATTACTCCCACATTTTTAGAAGATAACTGGCTAGCTTAAAGACACTTGATGCATATAATATGACAGAGTCATATCATTAATATAGCCTACTATACCATTCCCAATAGAACAGATGTTTCTAAGCACAGACAGGAAATCTATAGAAGTACTGAAGTTGTTGAATGTGGTGGACATGAGTTTGCAAAATCAAGTCTAAACCAGCAGACAAGATATAAGAAACCAGGGACATAAATGCTATACAACTCTGAAGTAACAAAACATCATACTGGGGGCAGAAAAATTATCAAAAAACGGTAAAGGAAACACTATTAAGAATCATTTTAATGAAGAGTTTCAATCACCTTCATCTAGTCCAAGTCATCACAAAAGAAATTTTTCATAATCACTTTCCCCAACACCTGGGTGTAGTCAGGTGTCCGAAACCATTTCATTTTTCATATAGGGAAAATAATTTAGTTGAGTAAAGTACAAGTATCAATTACCTATTGATTATATTGTATAGATAGTTCAGATTAGGGTCGACTTGTTGCTAAATATAGTGATTTGTTTCAATACTATTGGGTAGATGAATGGTTGGGATATTATGTTGTGTACTCGGGTAATGCAGGAATATTGAGATTATGCAATTTGATTTTTTCTTTTCTTTCTCTTTTTTTTTTATTACTCACTGGATACCATGTGAGTGGTGGTCACAGTGAGGAGTTGGTGATAATTAATTTTATCATTAACTTTATTTCTATTAGATGTACCTGAAAGTCCATGTAAAAAATCATGTGCCAGATTATGCAGAAATAAAGATGTGGAGGCATATATGCTTAATGAAAAGATAGAAATAAGGAAGTTTTTTTTGTATTAATTTTAGTAGTCCCGGTATTCTGAGTTATAATCCTTACTTAAAATAAATTTGCATATGCCATGCGGATTCATTGTATTGTACAATTGCAGGTCAGTTTATTATGAAGTGTTTGCTAATAGAGAAAGAAAAAAGAAAATTTTAAAAATTTTATTTAACGGGTATAAGATAGTCAAATAAGTAAAGGAGTTGTGAAGATGATCCCCATTTTAGTGACTTCCTAATGGGGTGAGGGAGGAGGAATTTGTTGTGATGAGGATTAAGATTCAAATCCCTCCACAAGGTTCAAATTGCTTTAGATAAGGTTAAATATTAAATAAAGAATGGTAAAGCTGCAAAGTATTGTTAGATGTGTCTGTGGATCAAAAGGTATATATAGGAATGGTATAAATTATATTTACAGCTTATTATTTTGTTTTATGATTTTATTTTGTTGTCATATAAAAAAATTTTTAAGATTAAGAGTTACTTTTGGGTAAAAATAAAATATTTGAAGAATAATAATTATTGCATGCTTCAAAATTAAAAAACAAATTTCATTAATTCTTGTAATATCTGTAATTACATAAGAATTTCATTAATTGGTATATAATTAATGATGAAATTCTGGTAGTGAAAAGGAAAGAAAGAGGGGAGTGATAAAGATATAAATTAAGAATGTTATCATTCTTAAGTTGTTTTATTTTTGATTTGTTCATAATCATGATGGGAGGCAACATTTTTTTGGTTGAAATATAATTCAAGATTATTTTAAGATTTTAGAATTTTTTCTTTCTTTTTGTAAAAGATAAAAAGAAATAAAATAACAACCAGGGAGGTGAGTCAGCATTTTTTTTGTATAATGAAACTATAAAAATACACATAGAAAACAAAGAGAAGAGTACTGGCTGGGAGTTTAATTGTTTTTTTTTGATTCCTATGCAGTACCAAGTATTTTTCCAGTGGAAAGTTTTCAGGATAACAGAAAACTTACAAAATAAAAAGAAAAAAGAACAGTTAGTGATAATTATTTTCTGTTGCCCTGTAAAAATATCTACTAAGGCTGAAATATATATTATAGAATACATAGACATAAATATACGAAAGTAGAGAAGCCAGAAATATACCAGACTCTCTATCCTTATTAATTATATGATCCTGTTCCTTTTTCTGCTGCCTGCTTAATGTCTGTTGAAAAACTTGCCAAAAAGAAAGCCAATATAGTGTTGAGGCAAACCATAAAACATCTAGACGTTATCTGAAGAATCACCTTGAAATCCACTACAGAAAACAAAGATAACAAAATACTAGGATCTCAAAAAATATGAACATTATCTGTGTAAACAAAAAAGAAAGAAAAGTGAAATTATGTTTGCAGGTTAAGGTTAACTATATTCATTTATTGTAATCCCAGAAAATAAGATTAAAACTTATATATTTTTCTTCTGTATTATTATTAAGTTGATAATTGTTTTTTTATTTATTTGCTGGTGTTACGCATAACCCACATATTTTATGTATACACTGTATTTAAAGTGTTTTTAAAATAGGCTCATATATATATTAATCATGTTAATTTGAACTAAACACTCGATAATATTGCTTTATGTTATCGGCACATACATGTGTTGACCAATCAATAAGTTAGTTTGAAGCATCTAGGTCTAAGTGAAAGAGATTAATCTCATATATGTATAAGTCAGAATATACCATTCCACATGCACAGATTAATGATAGATGAAGAACTAAGAAGGGGTGTTTAGTGTAATTCTTTATAGGGAGTTTATAAATATATATTTTGTAATGGTGAATGGGAAATTATTTGCATATATGTATTTTATTAAGGTGAAGGGAATTTATATATATGAATTTTCATTGTATTTTGTATTATTTATTTTTCTTATTGAAGTAGGAATATATCTGAAAATAAATTCATAAAATTTATTAAAATCTATAGTTCGGCATTTAATCATTTCATATTTTGATTATTGATTATTATAAGTGAATATTACCAAATATATTACCCTAAGTTTTCATTATAAATTATTTATTAATACCACTCACTCTGACAAATGGAGTAGAAGAATGATCTAGTATAGTGATTATTATATCAGGAATTAATGTGTATTATCTTTTTATGTACTCATTCATTGCATAATTCCTTTGGAATTCATGTTTAAGCTGACAGAATTCAGTACTTATATATACACTTTGAAGAAAACAAAATAAATATAAATTAGGTTTCAATAGAAGGATTATTACATAGAAGACAACTAGAAAATATATCAAAGTAACATTAGTTTGGTCCTCTTTATTGTATGAATTAGGAAAGTAGGATATATATCACGATAATAAACTTAAATTAAATCCATATGTGAAGGAAAGAGAGTTTAATTATCATCTAACCCATATGTGGTTTGCATTTATGTTCCTGTTGATGGAATGAGAAGTTAAAAGAGAAGTTGGTGACTGGTATAATATACATATCCTATCATTCTCTACATGCAAAACTGCACTTCACCAAAGACCTGGAAATATATGCAAATTTTATGCTTTGCAACTACAAAATGTTCACATAGATCAATATATAACAAGTTATCCTCAGTTGCCTTATTATTCAGATCATCTTCAAATCAAGTCACTTGCTCTAAACTCTTAGATACAGTTTGAATCCTAAGAAAATCAACCAAATACAATAAAGCCATTGCAGTGAGAAAGATGTGTGTGTGTGTGTTTATATATATAACAATTTGTATTATAAATTACAAGATGAAGATATTTTTCACTATACAATATTTAATTACAAATAAAATAATTACAATGTTAATAAATTCTTACAATATATACAGTAATATAAATTAAAACATTTTGATTCAAAAATCTTGTTTACACTTTCTTAGCAAACTTGATTCAGTTTATATAATTAAAAAAATACTTATATAAACATTTTCTTTTTTTTTATTCTTTCTGAATATAACACACATTATAAATTAATAATATATTCCAATTTTATATTCCCAATAATTTCAACCATTTTAATCACCTGTTTCAAGGATGTAAACAGCATAAATATTAATACAAATAATCAATTGTATGTCAGAAAAATTAGGAAAATAAATAAATATTACATATTACCAACATATACAATAATAATAATAAATACTACTTAATCTTAAACAAATGTAATATGAAATTTTTCAAAAATATAAGCAATATAACAAAAATTTTATTTATTTTAAATCAAAAAAAAAAAAGTAAATTAGTTTACTTTTCTTTCTATCTTATTTTTCAAAACAAACCAAAAATATTTCTATTAATACCTTCCAAACCATTTTACTTTTTAAATATAATGTCTATTTTTAAAATTTCCTATGTATATAATTTTTGTTTCTTTTTTTAATTTATTAGTTTGAAAATCATGAACTTAAAAACATGTTCAGACATTATATTAACACCGATTATCTTATAATTATGTAATTTCAGTCTAATATACATTTTCTATATTATTCTTAAACAATATTGCCTATTAATAAAAGTTTAACTTTACTGTCAATAAAATCACATGCAACAATGTCATTAATAACATCAATTTAAATGTATAATTCTTTTTTATAATAGGATGAAGCACATATCCAATGTTTGGGAAATAAAACTGTAGAAAGAAAAAAATCTTTGTTGTATGTGATGATGGTGAAAAGAACTATTAAAAAGTTTTCTGTTGACACCACTATTTTTTTTTCAAAAGTGTGATGGGTATAAATATGTTAAAAAATATAAAATAATAAAAGCCTATACTTGAAAAGACCAAAAAAGATGATTTAAAAACATCACAAAGATCTCTGAGAAAATGTAATTAAGAAGGGAGTGTCTAAAAAATAAAGAGAGAAAATTATGAATATAACCAAGGCTATTTGAGATTCACAATAATAAAGAGAATATTTCGTTTCATTCATAATGCTTTTGATTAGTAGATTCCTATAAATCAATAAACCTGATTTTCAAAGAAATGTCTAATCAAAATTTAATTACAATTCTACATTATTTTTTTAAGGTTTAGTAATTTAAATAATCCTTTTTTTTTTTTTAAGTGTCATAGCATCGGCAGTCGCGCTGACCTCTCGGCCACCAATGCAAGACAAATATTCCATTTTTCTATATCCCTGAGTGGGAATGTTAAATAGGTTCCCAATTAAAATTAAATGGTTTGGCTTTAGGGTGGATATAAATTTTATTCATTTTATTAATAAAATGATTCCAACTAACATACATCCTTTATTAATTTAATATTTCCAACAATTAAAAAAAAAAAAAGAGTAAATGAAAGAGCTGTTCTGACGGCATTTTAATGGTTGAATATTACTTGACTTCCAGAGCAAATGATCATAAAAATAAATAAATACATGAAATTAGCTGCCTAAACCTTGTATATATTTGGAGAATTGTTCAGTTTGTATTTTTATATTTAAATAAAAAAACATAAATTCATTTCTTTCAGTTTTGATATATATATTGTTTTTTAAAAAAGCATTTCAATTAGAATGAAATTTTTCAGTTTTAATTGTAAGTAAAACTTTTTAATTTAAAATTTCAATTATCCCCCCCACAATTTGAAAAAATTGATTCAAAAACAACTTTAAAAAATAACAAACCTACTGTTAGTCAAAAATTAAATAAATTAATAAGATTTGTCATTAATAAGATTTATAAATTAACTAATTTTTAAATTAACATTATAAAAGTTTCTTAGTTAACTAAATCTTTGCAATCTTCCATATGTCAAGTCAAAACTGAGTAATAGTTGCCTCTTTATCGAAATATGTGGTTACTTGCTGAACAATTTCAACTACAATAAATAAATAAAGCCATTATTAATTTTTGTGAATAAATAATCAGGATTCACTGTTGATATCTTGTTTCAATACCTATAAAATAAATATAGTTTAAATCTTAATATAACTCTAAGCAACCTTTGGAATAGCCATCTAGGCTAATGAATTTATAATGCTTCAAGATATAACTTATACTATATAGATTATGAATAAGAACATTTAAGCAATCTCTATTATCTTATTTTTTAAACTAACATACAAAAAGTTATATAATACTCAAATCTGAATTGTAAGCTATGATAATACAAAGCTACACAGGACCAGTTTCAGAGAAACGCAACTTTCATTTGCTTTATTGCAAGATGGGAAAATTAAAACATGTGCAATTACTAAATGTGGACAGGTAAATATAATATTTTACATTTTAGTTAAAGAAAGAGCTAATACAGGGCAGTTAAATGCTCTTATTCAATTTTATAAGCTACTGTTCTATAATATGTTAATTACACGATAGGCTATCTATATATAAAAATAGTTGTAAAGCTTTAAAGTTAACTTCTTAATCAAAATATACTATTCACTAAAAATATATGCAGCTGCTTTCCTTATCCTGTTTCTCTATATATGTTCAAGGCTTCATGCTGTGATGTTTTTGAACTAAAGTCTCTGTAATTAAGGGTTGGTTTTTTTTCTTATCTTGATCATTCCACTTATAATTATGAATACATGTTAATTTCAATCCACTGCAAGAAAAATATATACATATAATTAATCACTTCACTCATATATATATATATTGTGTCAATATAAAATTATAATTGCGGATTTTAAAAACATTTCACAATAAATTGCTAAAAGCTATCTGTCTTTTAAATAATAAAAATATAAACTAAAGCATCACCTCCTCTTTTGCAAATGTAGCTTCATTATTTCTTCCCATATCTCTGGCTTGAAATTCATCTGCAAAAAAAATATAAAATAATAATAATATAATATATATCTCATTATATAAGCAAGCATTTCAAGATTAAACCATTTAACAAGTTCATGAAGTTTTTTTTAAAAAATGCTGCATGGCAAAGCTCTCTTTAATTAGCCTTCAACAGGAACACTGAAAAAGGCACTTCTCACCAGGTGAGGGTTTGAGCTGACAAATAACTATGTAACTAAATGAGCGTCAAAGAATTTTGGTATATATTAAAAAAAAAAATTAATTTAAACATCACATCACAGAGGCATATCATAAGCATTATTTTCATTTAATATCCAGTGTTTGATAAAGGCATCTCTTTCTCCAAGGCTTCTCATCTCCACATCACTCCAACAAATTTTCTTATCTCATCCATCCAATGCCATATATGTTTTCTTTTACAATTTCTTGGGATCTAGTTTATGATTTCAACTATTCATCTATTGCCATCTCTCTTCTAGAAACATGTCCAGCTCATAACTATTTCAACCATTTAATTCTTTTAGTCATTTGTTCTCTTCCATGTACTGTGTGGCCTGAAAGCTCTATATTGTTCTTCTATTAAGCCTTTAAGTTTCAGATCCATATGTATAAACTGATACAACACATCTATTAAAAATATTTCTTTTTCAAATATATAAGCATTTTTTAATAGTAAATTATATCTACCAAAAGACCACCCAAATTTAATTCTAAAATTATGTTTCCATTTCAATAATACGAACAAGGTTTGTCATCATGAATCTTAATATAGTCCTTTTTTTAGCATTTATCTTTAGTCCTAATTTCTTGCTATCACCTGATAATTCTTGAAACACTTCTTGACACTCTGAAATATTATTTGTAAAAACAATCACATCATCTGCAAAATCTAAATAATTCTATTTATTTTTATTCCATTAGCTTCCTATTTTAATAACTAATATACTTCCATAAAAAAGATATAAAAGTTTTGGAATCAGTCACATAATCTTTCTAGTATTATCATGTTATCTCAATAAACATCACATGATCACCATTTCTTATGCTTGCTTATAACTGTTATTAAAATAGGCAAAAACTCACTATACGTATTGCCACACTGCAAGCTAGAGTAATCAATGGATAAAATCCCCATCTAGTGCCTACTCATCCAATATTCCCAGACTAGTTTCTTGCTTGTGGCTTTTGTCAGTGAGGAGCCTTAGATCTGAGAGCACTGCACCTAGATCTTAGGATCTGATGCAACCCTCCAGCAGCCACCTTTTATCTCTACTTAACTACAAAACAATGAGTCTTAAATTAACACCATAAAATTTTCAATCCAAGCCCATCAGCATATATAGTCATGTAGGTCTGAAATCAGTTTAGGACCCACACATTTTAGTGTCTTTGTTTCTTTAATAACCACAGCCACCAATATCCTATTAGGCAGGATTGGTTTTAAGCCAATAACTTCACATGATCACCATTTCTTATGTTTGCTTATAACTGTTATTAAAACAGGCAAAAACTCATTAGTTTTGTAGTTAAGTAGAGATAAAAGGTGGCTTTTGGAGGGTTGCATTATATCCTAAGATCTAGGTGCAGTTCTCTCAGATCCAAGGCTCCTCACTGACCAAGACCACAAGCTGGAAATTAGTCTGGGGATATTGGATGACTAGGTACTAGATGGGGATTTTATTCACAAGCCTTCTGGCATACATTGATTACTCTAGCTTGCAGTGTCACAATATGTATAGCGAGTTTTTGTCTGTTTTAATAACAGTTAGAAGCAAGCATAAGAAATGGTGATCATGTGATGTTTATTGGCTTAAAACCAATCCTGCCTAATAGGATATTGGTGGATATGGTCATTAAAGAAACAAAGACACCAAAATGTATGGGTACTAAACTAAGTTCAGACCTATATGACTATATAAGCTGATAAGCTTGGATTGAAAATATTAAGGTGTTTTCAATTTACGACTCATAGCTTTGTAGTTAAATAGAGATAAAAGGTGGCTGCTGGAGAGTTGCATTAGATCCTAAGATCTAGGTGCAGTGCTCTCAGATCCAAGGCTCCTCACTGACGAAGGTCACAAGCCAGAAACTAGTCTGAGGATATTGGATGAGTAGGCACTAGATGGAGATTTTATGCACAAGCCTTCTGGTATCCATTGATTACTCTAGCTTGCAGTGTGGCAATACGTATAGTGAGTTTTTGCCTGTTTTAATCATGTTATCTCATTAGTGCTTTATTTCATCTTGATATTCTTAGAATTTGACAATTATGATGTCTATATCTTGATGTTCTAAAACTTTATTCACACAGTAAAATTGAATGACTTTATAATCTACAAATCAAAAGCATAATGAAAACTCATTATTGATTCTTTCTACAATTTCTCTTAATACTTGACTGTAATTAACTGTAATAAAATCACTTTTAAATTCAGGTTGTTCTTTTGATTAGTTTGAATCTAAACTTCTCTATAGATGAATTGTGATGATCATAGCAAAGATCTTGTATAATTAGAGTTCCCAACCTTTTTTTTTTCATTTGACTACACTTTGGCAACCCATTTCATAATATATATCATTTATATCGCAAAATGTAATTAATATACTTTTTGTTATTTCAAATTTATAGGGTGTAACTGTAAATAAATAGACCAAAAATGAAATTAAAAAAGAATAACAAGTAAACAGATAGTTTATATATATTCAAAATTTCTAATAAATACATCTCATATTACAGTTTTCATAAATTGTATCCTTTACATTAACAAAATGTTTATAATTAATATAGTTGTTATTATTTCAAATCAATATACTTTAATTGTAGCTTAACAATCCAAAAGAAAGATTAAAAAGCAATAGAATAAAAAAATAAAGACATATATATTTACAGCTAAAACACAAAATATACGATTTCAAGAAAATACATCTGATTACATAGAAAATTCCATTATATTAATTAATACTCTTGTTATTTTAATTTATTAATAACTGAAAAACTTTAAATGCTTTAAAATAACATTCATTAAACGCATAACAAATATTTTGTACACAAGAGATGTTAAATAAGAGATATGAGATTGTTTTGTAGGACAATTTTTTTCAAAAATCAGATTTAACTAATATAAGATACAGTCTTAACTCTGGAATTGCATTCAGCTTGTTACTATATTTGTTTTTTATAAAGATATAAGAAGAAAAAATCTTCTCCATCAGTTCTTTAATATTGCAACAGATTCTTAACCAATTTGTCAGAATGGTGTTTATATTTTTTGCTTAGGGTTATCCAAAACTAAGATTTGGGGAGAGAGTGAGAGATGATTTCAGATTTTAATTAAAGTAGTATCAATTGATGTTCTTCTTTGAAGAGATTTGAAATCCTGTTATTCTCTTCTCCAAGTTTTGAGAAATACTTCTCCAAAGATGATTTTAACACTTTCAAGTATTCAGTTATTTTCTTAATAATTGGGAGAGCTGTAGTTTGTTATAAGTCAGGAAATTATATAAAGTTTGAATAACTCAAGTGGATCATTTCACAATATGACATGCAGTGTCTAATTTTTTGAACCCAGATTCAATTTTGTCTGAAACAAAACACACTCAAGTAACTTGAAATCAAGTTGGAAAGAACAGTCATAAAAAAAAATCTGATTTTCATATCTAAGTTTGAATAGTTATTTAAACCACCACAGTTCTATATGAGGAAACAAGATAGAATGAAGATTCATCATCTCTTCCCATAATACTTTGAAAATTCTAGTTTATGGGCTTTTACTTTATAAAATTAACCACTGTAACAGTTTCATCACAAGCCCCAGATAGTGTATAGTTATTAGCAGTAACTTCAGGTTATGTTTGATGCCAGCTATTTTCATAACATGACTGCAAAGACTGGAATAAATATTTGATACAGATGTGCCAACATCAGACCATAGTTCACTACAGTTAGATTAATTAATACCATTTTCTTTGACCATTTAATATATCCTCACCACATGTGCTCTGACAGAGGATAACAAAATGCTTTTCAAATATCTACAGTAATAAGTAAAACAGCAAAATAAGCATTTGTCAAATAGAATAATAAAGAATTTATTTTTAATTCCACCTATTATTTTTGTCTTTTTGTTAGACATAGCCTGAATTCTTTAAGATATTGCATTATTTGAAAGAGGGATAGTATTTATTTCCCTTAAGCTGTTTCCAAGCATAAACAAAACAGCACATCTTTTAACAAGGCAAAAATTAAAATCTTATCTAGTATCCTCTTTAATTACATCTAAATTAAGTATGTATATTACACTTGTATTTCAATATTATTTCTAGCAATAGTATTAATACAATAGGAGGCTTCAAGTGTATTTTCATAATTTTTGTTAGCTAATGATAAGACCAATATCATATTTTGATATTTTTCTAAGTAATGAAAAGAGCTTCATTCCATGTTCGTACATCTGGCATGTTTTCTTGGTAAACATTGCAAGAATAAAAAAAAATAAATCTATACTACCATTGAATATTCCCCCCCCAACATTACATACTTAGGCTTGGGACAGTCCTTGTATAAAAATCCATACTGCAACTATTCATAGCAGTATTTTCTATTTTCTGTTTTATCTGTTTGAAAAACTGAAGACGGTACTTTCTCACTGTCTTATAACAAGTTGTTATACATATTATGAGAAATTTCTGGTAATTGAATATTATCCATATTATGTTTGACCTTTTTTACTGTGCCAGTTTTTACTTAATGATCTATACTTGATAGTACACAAATTAATAAATTAATTCAAAATTATACTAAACAGAGCAACAATCAGAATTTTTTTTTCACATAATTAAAAATGTTCAGTTATAGATATACCAGTGTTGACATCACAAAACTCAAATGTAAAACAAAAAAGAGTAATAGGTGAGCTTGTGCGGAGCATGCTTCTAATCGTTTGTATTATAGTGGCATGTTCACAACATTTATATTATTTATGGAGCGACTTATTATTCATCAAAATAATAAGGTGAGACAAGATTTTTATAAAAATTGAATAAATAATGAAGAAACCAGCTTCATTACTCTTTGTAATGTTAATTTGACAACTTTACTCCTTTTTTCAAATGTTAACAATATCAATAATTATCCTTATTTTCATAAATATGCAGCAAAAATTATCAGAAAAATAACGTGTTTAACCTAACATAATTTCTTTCACCGATTGTTTATGAAAGTAAAAATGAATGTTAGCACTATGAATGAAAGGAAATATGTTAGATTATGTACTCGAATAATTTGTTATATATTTCATCTTTAAATTTAATTAAAGTGTATATCGTAGAAAAAATAGAATTTAATATCTCAAATAGGAAAAGTAATTGCTCTGATATTTGATAGCAAGGTAATTACTTTAATATCGAACTATTAAATATTTGTTGTATACTCCTAAATGTTCTGGTGCATACCCCAAGATAGGAATCATTGTTATACAGCATATTATTTATAAAAGACTGGTAGGTCTGTAATATATAAGCTGTTTTTCACTTTTTTAATATCACTATTGCATTCTTCAAATCATATAGTACATCTTTAACATTTAGATATTTGGTAGTTTTATTAATGATTTCTCTATTTCTTTACTTGTATTTTTAAGATGTCAATAATAATTCCATTACTTGGAGCTTTTTTACTATTCATGTATTTAATTGCACAGCTCATCTTTTCATTTAAAATAATTTGCAATTCAGATGTTGCAATTGTAAGGACTGCTTTATTTTGTTTTTATTACTGTACAATATTTCCAGAATTTTCCCACATACTTCATGATATCTCTCTTTTTAGTAATAGAGCCATCTTTTCTTGCTGTTGAAAAATATTTCCTCCAAAACCAAAATACTGTTATTCTTTTGAGACTTCATTCTCTTTTACAGCTATCTATGTCAATTCATAATTATATTTCCTTAAATTATTATCAATCCTCTGTCGTACCATTTAACAAAATTTCAGATATGCAATTCTTCTAATATTTTTAAAGTTTTTCTATTTCAAACATTGCTTTATTTGTCTCAATTAAAATTTTCCTATGAACTACTTTTCCTTATTGCTGGATGTATTTTTCTAATTATTGCGTGGAAATTGTTCATTCATTCCTTTATTTACATCTTAATTAACCCATGAAAATATTTAACATTTATGATCTCAGGAGGAAAAAGCTATAATTCCTCAAAGTTCTCAAACTTTTAAAAATATTTGACTGAATTCTTATCCCATACAAGATCTTGGGCAATAATATAAAAGAGGGACTTTCTTTTATCTTTAATTAAGTAAACAAAAAGCTATTGTTGGCTAGTTGGCTATTAGAATAAATAATTCAGTGCGAAGTTGTCAATTGTAATGGCTAGTTACCTATTAACATCACAAATACATACCAAATTATAATAAATAACCATGTACATTTTATATAGTCAACAAAACTAACCTTAGGAACCAAACAATGATCACTAACTCACATGTCCATGTGTAACATCAATATAAACATTACAACAAACAAAACCAAGTCAAAGTTCATTCCCTATGCCCCGAGGACAAATTTCATGTGACTACCACATTTGAAGTTAACATGCATGCCCTTTTTCTTATATCCTGCTGAGATAAGGAAGATACAAGAAATCCTTAACATTAAAAAAAAAAAAAACCTAATTGTGGTAAACAAGACACAAATGCAAGAGGTTATGTGTGTATAGATTAATTAGTAACAATAAAGAAAAACAAAAAGAATAAAGCAAAATAAAAGTTCATATGTCTAGATTTAAATCTAAGATTCCATTGAGTTTCTTACAAAGTTGAAAAAAAATTGTGAATTAGCAACTACAAGTCATAATTATCACTATTTATATTCAATAGAGGGACTAAAGGTTTATATATCTTAATAATCTTCAGGGTGATCATTCTACGATGGTTTAACAATTAGTTAATGAAAAATCAAGTAGGGTTATGATGGGAGTATTTATTTAACTATATTAAAAATCACAATCACTAATAGATGACCACAATACATATAGAATTATAACTAACTATAAGCTTGCAAAATCAGGCTTTAAAATACATTAAAAAATAATTAAAGGTGATACTAGGTTATATATTCTATGATGAAACAGAGATGGGGTATGCTTACCTCGGCTAGGTCATACCCAGAAATTTCATCAGATCAGAGGATCATATGAAGCAGGAATAAAAGTTTGCTCCTATAACCAGTAACAAATTTATTGCTATCAAGCAGGGAATTCATCTGCACTGATAACAATATTAAGAATAACAGTAAAGATTATCCGAATACTTAAATATGAGATATGTCTGCTTTGGTGCGACTATATCAAGAACACTTGGCCAATCCATTTCCACGAAGCATGAATGATCATCTACTTGCAGAACAAATATATGAATAAAGTAATATAAATATCCAGCAATGCAATTTAAATAAAGAAAATAGCAATAAGTAGTTCTTAATTATGAAAGCCTGAAAATTAAAAAGAAAAACAAAAAAAAAAGCATAAGTAGTCACATTATAAGTTTCAACAAGTAGTCATATATTGCTTGACCTGGCTAAGCTCATCGAATATAAATACTCATAAATGATAAAAAATTAATAATCCCTGCTTAATTGAGGGTCCAACCTGAAAAACTGTACCAACCTGAAAAATTGTACTCACATCTATAGAAATATAAGATCCATATGATAGCTCGAGAAATCTGTGATTTAGATATATAATTATAATAAAATATTTATAAATTACATGACATATATATTTGTTCCTTCAATATATATATAAATTAATCGTATTTTTATCATTGTTTTTTTTTTTTTTAAAAAAACTAATTTAAGTTATTTAAGTTTTTATTGAAACACATGACTAATTCTTTTAAGGGAAAAGGGATGGAAAAAGATGATTCTCAGAATTTTAAAAAACCAAAATGTGTTTACAACATAGCCCTCAATCACCTGGTCCTCTAGCACAGTGGTCTTCAATCACTGGTCTGCAGAAGTTTTCTGCCGGGCCATGCTAGACTAACAAGAAAGTTAGTAATAACAAAATAATAAGATTTTAAACTTTTAATTAATATAAACAGTTTTTATTTATCCCGGTTTAAAAAAAAAACCCAGAACAAAAACTAAATCTAATCAATCATACATAAATTAATTTGTTTTTCTATTTATCACAGATGTTTATGGAGGGGTAGAATTAAATTTTTTATTATTTTTCTAAAAAAATTCAAAATTAAAAAAAAGAAAGTTTTTTATTATTCAAACTCTAGTTGTCTTTTGATAGCCAATCACGGCCACTTGTCGGCATTGTTTATGTGTTAAAACAATAAAATGTAAGGTTACTGGGCCGCAATTTTAAAAATACGGTGACTTTTTTTGATCTCTTAAATTTTTCTATCCCTCTGTTAATGCCATATTTCATTTTTAGTGTTTTTTTGGGGGGGCTTTAACTTTTATTTTTGAAATCATTTTTTTTTTACCCTTTTTTAAAAATAAAAACCAAAAAATAACTTCTGTCTCTAACTTTTACAAAGTATTTCTCAATACATCCCCCCCCCCCCCAAATAAAGTAAGATCAAAACTTTTGACTTTTTCAAGTTTCAGATTGTTTTTTTTTTTGTTTAAAAATACGCCCATTTTTTTTTGGCCTATAAGGCGATATCTTTTTTGCCTTTATTTGTATACCGCTAATATATTAAAACTTTTACTTTTAAAACCAATTTTTATTACCTTTTTTAAAAAATAAAAACAAACCAAAAGTAACTTTTGTCTCAGTGAAGTCGAAGTATTTCTCACCCCCACCCACCTCCAAATTAAAATAAAATCTTTTTTGGCTTTAACTTTTATTTTTGAAATCAATTTTTATCATCTTTTTTTAAAAAGAAAAACTACCAAAAAATTTCTGTCTCTAACTTTTACAAAGTATTTCTCAATCCAGCACCCCCCATCCCCAAATTAAAATAAGATCAAAACTTTTGACTTTTTCAAGTTTCGTTTTCTTTTTTTTATTATTTAAAAATACTCCCACTTTTTTTTTGGCCTATAAGGCAATATTTTTTTTGGCTTTACTTGTATACCACTAATATACTAAAACTTTTATTTTTAAAACCAGTTTCTGTTACCTTTTTTAAAAAATAAAAACAAACAATTTTTTAAAAAAACTTTTCCTATTAATTACATTTTTTGATCCTTTCAACACACCAGCACAAAAAAAAATTACAATAACATCAAAACTTCAGCTTTTACACGTTTCATTTTATTTTTTCAGATTTAAAATACGGTGAATTTTTTTGTTGGCTGTATGGTGATTTTAATTACGCGATTTCTATTTTGCCCTTACTACTATCAAAAGCAACGTCTATATATATATAACCATCTTGTATATTTAACATTAAATACAGATATTACATTTATCATAATCATTGCCATGTAATTACACTAGCTATGATATTTCCTAACATTTAGGTGAATAACATTTTATTCTTGCATGTTTTAACAATGAAATAATAAACATAGAAATGCAAGCACATTAATGAGAATGATTGTTATTGTACTGTTTTCTGTGTTCAGCATGTGAAGGTAAGCAACACCATTACAATACACAATAACTAGTGTGCTGTTTTGGTCAGTTATAATAATTATGCTTATCTAAGGTTAAGCAGGTTACATCTTTAAGAAAATTTATCTGTAAACTTCTGCTGGTCCGCGAAATCTTATCCGTATTTTTGCCGGTCCACAGGTGTGAAAAGGTTGAAGACCACTGCTCTAGCACATATGCAAGACTTAAAAATGATCACATTTAGCAATATATTCAAATATTCTTAACAAATGAAGATCAGTTTAACACACACACACACATATATAATATTAAAGTAAAACATAATATTAAAGAAAATTTCAACACACACAAAAAAAATTACAAAACAAAAGTAAAAGGGGAATATCAAAGGTATATGAATTGTTTCACTGGTATGATGGCAGAGATCTCATGACCAGAGTTCAATGTTGCTCGTCATGAAGGATTTTTAAAAACATGGCAACATATCAAAAGCAGCATATAGGTATAATGATGCATAGCTTCATAATGCAATTCACACTCATTGGATCTTAGATGGTCCTTAAATTTTGGAGTCAGGTTGATTCTTCACAATAGCCTGTGACTGAAAGTGGCATAATTGATTAGTTAGCCTATTTCTTGAAAGAAGGCATGACAGGTCAGCAGGCTGAATTCATTTATGATGGCAGAACATCAGCACAGGTACACTAGTTAGCAGACTCCAGATGGGCAGCAGCTCTCCCACTACAACAGGATTACAAAGTCGCATTCCCCTGGGATGATGAAAGGGAAGCAGACACAAGATTTCTAATCACAGATTCATAATGTGTGGCTTCTGACAGCAAATAATTCATGAACTTCTTTTAAAAAAAAGATCTTGAAAAGTTTTCTCAAAACACCAGCTTGAAGGATTTTTCATACAGAAGAACTTGAATTTTTTTTTCCACAATCAAGCTTGAAGAATTTTTCATATAAAAGATGAGCTTGATGAATTTTTCACAAATAAAGACCAATTTGAAGAATTTTCCATAAAAGGCTTTGATGCAGAATTTTTCTCAACAAAAGACCAGCTTGACAAATTTTTCATCAAAAGCAAGACCCTGTTTTTCATTTCCCTATATAAACCTATTATTATAAAGCGCTGAAAACTTTGAAACTATTCAAACAGAAGTCAATCTCCAATAATGAGTTATTTCTTAAATATTATAAATCTTCATGCATTCTCCCGCCAATAAGAATTTAAAAAACTTAACTGAATCACTTGTTTTTTAAATTCTTACTAATGGGACAGTACACAGAGATTTATAATATTTAAAAAATAGTGCATTATTGGAGATCGACTTGTTTGAGTAATTTACCTATATACTATTTTTCAACAAAAGGCATCCAGATTAGTTTCAATTAAAAAATATTTTTGCTGATAATAATTTTGATCAGTTTAATTACATTTTAATCCTGTACTTGTTTATTAATTAAGAAAATTTTCCAAATTCCCAATACTTTTTGTTTACTTGCATTTTCCCTGCCCTGCAGTAATCAGTCATTAATTAACACTTTTTACTGCAAGAGCAAACATTGTAAACACTCTTGTAAATATATAATACAAAGTGGATTACCTTTTTTTTTCCATTAATTAGATAAGATTTCAATAACAATTATAAATGTACCTAAGCCCTGTAATTAATATGCCTTTACAAATTTTATTAAAATCTATATGTTCAGGAATTTTAATTTGCTGAATTTTAAATTAATTGCTTCTCAGAATTTTCTAGAATCTGTTATACATTTGAATATTACTAATTATTTATCTAATCTCAGCTAACCATTTCTGACCCTTTTTAACAACACACATATACCTACCTTTAGTAAACTTAATAAAATAAATTTTTATTTTCCTTATAACAGAGTTTGAAATTATTTTGATATAAATTGGCATGAAGCATATATATGTAAATATAGCTTCAATATAGATACAATACTAGCATATAAAATGTAATGAAGATTTTATTATACATAATGTATGTGTCATGAATCTATCTGTGTTAGGAAAAGATAAATTCATATATACAACATCCATATAAATCCTAAGAGATAATATAGAAGTATATGTTGCATACATTGACATATACTACTTTCAATATATCTACTTAGTCAAAATATATATATATAATAGACAAATTATAAGGGGCTATTAATCTTCATTAGAAATAGATCCATACTAGTTAAATGTAAGATAATAAAAACTGACTTAATTATCAGTACAGAATACATATAATGGAGATCTTTACTACACATAATATATATATAGATATCAATGAATGTATTATATATGTGTGCATAAGGAAAAAATATAAATGGATATATTTGATGACAAATATATATATATAGAAGTACATGCACATTGATTATATATTTATACATGTAATACATAAATCCATTCATATTATTAAAAAAAAAAGAATATTATTTTAAATCTATCTATATATTCAAAAAAAAAAAAAATGTAAACAGAGATAAATAATGAAATATCAATCCATGATATTTCAACTAGTAATCTGTTTGTTATTTTAGCAGACACACTCCCTCTGAACTAATTCTAAGTACAAAGGGCTATAAATCTGCCTTATGTATAGATACATATATATATATATTGTAATGGTAAGAAAAGTAGAGCTGCTTTAACCTAACCTAGAGATGCAGATAGAGGGGATTCGAACCTCACCTACTCCTCTAGATTGCTACTAAGCGACTTACTCCCCAAACCTCACTAGAATTTCATCTTAATGTATGCCCGGTAGTCAGGGAGAGAAGAGACTACGAAAAGGAATTTTTACATATATAATGATCAGATGTACATATGTATGTTACAAAAGAAAAACAATACTAAGTGGTTTTATTTATAGTGAATGAAAGATAACAGAAATTTTTATTATTGACATTAAAATAATTCACACAATGCTTTATTAATAGTGTTGCAGGCTATTTTCACTGCAACCGGATAGACATATATGAAAGATCCATTGATTGTAATGATAAGAACAGACAAAATTTTTATGTTATAATTTCTTCTTTAAAATATTCCAGCCAATGGAAGTGTTACGTAAAAGAAATCAAGAGAGAGAGACATAATTCATTAACTCTGTGGTTGGAGAACAGAAATAAATAGGTGGTCAAACTCAACTAAACACTTCGGACAGGTTTAAATCACAGCCCTACTTATGATTTAAGAAGAATGATAAAGTGACCCCAGCAGGAATTTCCAGCCATAATTGAAACATTTCTATGAGATTTTGAGAAAGATTTCCTAATAAATATACAAGAACATGCACAAAGGCGAGAGCATATAGTGGGCTGTGAGGCTCGAGACATTTACAGTTACCAAGAGGTTAACACAAGACCGGATAGCTCTCCATCTCTAAACTAGGTTAGAGAGAAAAATGGAATCCGCTAAACGCTTGACCCGGATTCAGGATCGGAGTTTTTGTTGCTTATGTCCAGTTACGTACATTTAAGGAACTGAGATCGACATGAGATCCCGAACAATTTATTTATTTTTCAGAAGGTCCAAATGTAGGTATGTTAACCTAAGCAAACTTGGCAAAAGAAGCACTGTAATTTATGCTGAGAGGCCCAGTAGATCACCTGAGGCACGATACTATATAAATACGGTCAACAACCTTTAAATTTAAAAAAGAAACCCTCTACAATATATATATCTTAGGAAAGCTCAACTATCACTGAAAATCCGCAGAAAAATAGTAACTTCACCTTTATAAAATTTGAATTAATAAAAAGAACAAGTGGGCGGATATTTTATTTATTTAGTTGAAATTTAACCCATTCACCACTAAGCCAATGCTATTTAATAATTTTTTAATACATATTGTCAAAATGTACTCTCTCTTATTACTAAAATATAAATGCGAACGTTTTATTTCACACTCTTCAAAATATAACTTTAAATTTGTAACCCTTCATTGACTAAAATATAATGGCATTTGATAAGGATCCTTCTTTTATATATATATAAAACTAAGTTAAAGTTTGGAAAGTTTTATAATAGAATATTTAGCAATTTAAATCTTGATTTTAAAATAGAGTTTTGCACTTTCTATGATTTGCTTCCTTTTCTTTCTAAATAAATAGTTATATAAAATAAATAACTTAATTACGGGAGTATAATGGCGGAAAGTTAAACGAAGCATTTTTCAATTAAATTAATAAGAATTACCGCCGCCATTATATGTAATAACCCTACCACCCATTAAAGTATTTAAAGAAAAAAGAAAGCAATTAATGAAATATAATTTCACAAGACTCGAATACATAGATTTAAAAAAACATATATATATAGAAAAGCATAAATATACATTGAAATTGCAAATTACAAAGATATTTTAATAATTTATGGGAACATTACCGGTAACTAGATGGGTGGGTCAAAATGAGTTCATTTGATGTTTCCCCGCAGGTCTTCTCGGTTCTTCAAATTTGTTTTCCATGTTTTTGAGGGCAGATTTTCACGGATACAGGGCAGATACTTTTGTTCTCTGGCTGGCTTACATGATTACAACTCCGACCTCAGGAACAGCTCAGGAGAGCGAAGGCAAAGAAGTTACCCCTGCATTTTTGCAGAGCAACACATTTCTGGATTTTTTTTTATTTATATGCTGAAAGAATAGAGTGCAGCTTGAAGTAAGTACAGCAAGCAAGAGTTCGCTATATTGTCCAATCTTTCAGCAAAATTTCTTCCAACAAAATTCTTAAGATTTCTCTCTGACCTTCAGCACCGGTTACCCGCAAGCATAAGACCAAGAACAAAAGAAAAGTTCTTTATTTATACCCTTTTTCCATTATGTTTTTAATCTGCTAATTAGTAGCGAATCATGCCCATTGTTTCAAATTTTTCCTGTTATCTATTTTTATCTAATTCAGAAAAATGTTTTACTAATTAAATTCCTTTTCTTAATGGATTCTATTTAATTAAGAAATTCATTGAATTCTACCAAATATATTTTAAAAATAATTGCAATTATAATTTTAACTTTCTATATTTTATTTTATTAAATCTTTTAATTTAGGCAACTATTTGAGAAAACGATAAATTTAGTTTGAAAAAGAAACATACATTCACTGTGGTTGGACTTAGGGTCTTAGTTAGTCCACAGTGAATGGTGAAGCCAGCATATATATTTATATATATATGCACAGCTTCAATATATATATACTGCTTGTATGTAAGATTCAAAAAACTCTATACAGAAAAATAGTAAACTACATTATATACACACATATAGTTACATAATTGTTGTACTCAAGAGAAAACTCTGAACTAATAATTATTATAGAAGTTAATTATATACATATATATATATATATAAATAGATAAAAAAATGGGTGAATAAATAAATAGATGGCTGGGTAAATATTGGTTATACCTCAAATACTTATCAAAACAAGTCAATACCAAAGGCATCGAGGATATATTTCAACAACAACTACATCTGGAAAACTATAGTTTAATATTATGTATAGTTATATGAAATATTTAATTAATTTTACAATTGGCAGACACCAAATAAATTCATCCGGTTGTTTTGTAGGATTCATAGTGACTTGTCTTCACTCAAAGACAATTGGTTATTTAAATGACAATGGCAACAAATTCTACAAACTATTTTTTAGTCAAATTAATCTTCACTCAAGTGAAAAGAATTACTGTATTGCATCTTAAATTGTGCTATCCATGCTTAAATCTTCAAAGTAGTTATATAATAAAGATAAAATGGAATCAAAAGCATAGGAGTCATGAATAAGTAGTTTGGAAAATACAATATATGAGATGTGACAATTCTTGGAATGGCTATGTGGTGTCACCCATGACTTAATTGTATCGAAATCACATGAGTATTGAACACTTGTGTTTGAACATATTTAAGCTAACATGTGTAAATTTAAAGATGATAGAGCTAGTTGTTAGTTAGCTATTGAGAAGATAATAAATATCTATGAGTATGCTTTGGCATAAAAATAAATCACAGTGTACTCATTAAAAGAGATTTTTTGGACCAAAAATTAATTACAAAACTAGACTATCCTGCCTATCCATAATTACTTAGCTTCCTGTGATTGCACTCAAAATATGAAGATTTTCTACTATAAGTGATATCCAAAAGAATGTGAGACATCTGCTCAACACAATTCCTGAAATCAAGTTTCAGAAATGGGAATACCATTTGAATCAGTGTATAGATTAGACGCACAAAGGGATTATTATGAAGGTGATAATAGCCAATAGTGTACATTTCCACATGTATATTTTATGAAGGTGTATTCTGGGAATTAAATTATCACACCTCGCAAGTAAGAATTGGATGGTCACAAAACAATAACCTCATCTCAGCAGTCAGTTAGAAATGTCATCATCTATTAGTTAATCAATGCTTGCATAAATCACTGTGAATAAAGTAAATTCTAATGAAATGAAAAATCTGCTCACAAAATGATAAAACAAAACAGTAGGACTACACAATTGTTTATTTATTTGAATTCCATATCGACGTGACTTTTTAATAGTCAAATATAGTTTTGAAAATGATATCAGTATAGCTGTATAGAATATACACCCAACAAACATAAAGCCTTATCCCATAATTATAAAGCTTTCTCCATTGCACTAAAAAATAGTGACTTATTGTGTCAAATTTTCTAAATTAGTTTTATAAACTAAAGGCTGAATGAGCGTAGTAACCTGTATAATAATTTATTTAAAAAATGGTTATGCCTTTCCTTAACTAATCTCACATATATAGATAAGTAACTTTTAAGATTTAAAATTTTGAAATAATAAAACATATTAACCAAAGTAACTGAAGCCTTGTCTGTTTCATTTATACTTAGAAACAAAGTTTTTCCAAATTTTTATGGAGCTGTTTTTTTTTTTTTTTGTAAATGTAAATAAGAATGCCTCCTTTGCAAAAATGAATCCCACATGACCACACCAATTACGTAAAAAATATATACTCGCTATTGACTGCCCTAATATCTAGTGACAAAATGACTAAACCAGTGGATTTTATTGTCTTGAGCAATGACTGAAGTCACCATTATCTAATAAGATTTTGTTACCATGTTCTGAATACCAAGAGACAAAAAAAAAATCTTATATTTTGTTGAAAAAAATCAGACAGGTTTTAGCCCAGCAATGGGCTATCAATGACTGCAGTTGCTGCTGAAATGCAATATTCAAAAAAGCAAAGATATTTAATTTGTAAAATACTAGCAACAAATCACTTAATTCCTCAGCTAATACAATATGATAAGACATAAGCAGTTGTCCACATTAGTGCCATTCATCCAAAGCTCAAATAATCAGTGATTACCAAATATTAAATCCCACTTCTCAGATCACTTTCTAGCATTTTTCTTTATTATAAGTGAGGCTTGGGATTCAAATCTCGAAATAATGCAGATATTCATTATTTAAACTAATAGCTTGATTTCCAATCAGACCAAGGATTTCAATCCAAGTCAACCTGCCTAAAAAAGTTATACAGATCTAAATCCAATTCAATATATATATTTGTACTTCCAGTTCTTCATCAGCCTCATTGATAAAGCAAAAACCTAACACCAATTTGAAGATTTAACTGCATCCAGCAATAACTGATTAATTTAGTTTGTGGCAAATAGTACTAGAATGGAAGGCTCTTGTTTTATCCTATTGTGTGAACTAGGAAATTGAATGATTTGTTGTTAATATTAACACTGCTAACTTTGGGAATAAGGTGCCTACAGTTAATAAAAAACTGAAGACACTAAAATAAATAATTAAATTACTAAATAGAATTCACATCTATTATAACTGTTCAAGCAGGCTGACTTGCTTTTAAAACTTTAGGCTGATTTGAATTTCAGGTGTTTAGCTTGACATGTGAAATGGGGTTTCACTATATACAAACTGGTCTGAAAATGAGATTTAAACTTAGGATATATAGCATTAGAGTGGAGAGTTCCCATTTTTACAATCCCAACATAAAAAGAGACTTTAGTGTCTATTATACATATACATACTGCAAGTGTTGATATCGACTTGATAGTCTTAAAAATATTTCAAAATATATTAGGGTGTTTTAAAATTATTGGTAATTGTGAGTTTTCCTATAAACCAAGATGGCAGCCAATATTTTTCATAAATGCACAGTTTTGAAGCCTATAATCTACTGAAGATGTGTTAGTTGTTAAATTAAAACAAAATTAACAAACTGATTGTTAAATTTAAAAAGAGAAATAAATTCCGATAAATTTCATTAAGAAACTTTATTTCAATTTTTTTATATTTACATTATAATGTAGAAAGTGATGAGGTGCTCTTAACATTGTCAACTTTGGTTCAATTCAGCATGTATCTTTTTGTCAGTAGTTTTTTTTTTTGGTAAATTATCATAATGATAAAAATGTCGGACCTTCCTGTTACAGAACGTGATACAGTGGACTATTTCCAAAGGTAAGAGATCCTGCCCTCATAACAAGTGTACATTAATGATCAAGACATGACTACATGCCACCGACATGAATAAAGTGTAAATATCATATTTATATTTTCATTTTTCTATTAACAGGTTAATCCAATTTCTTTTTTAAAAAATAACAGTAATAAAAAATAAAATGATAATATTAAATATGTTTCCCTAGCAAGTATTTTTTGGGTGACCTCAAAAACTGTAGATTTATGAAAAGTACAGGCTGCCATCTCAGTTTACTGAAAAACTCACAAGTATCAAAATTATTTTAATTTTTTTCCAAGTAAATTAAACTGAACTTTGATATAACAATAAAAAATGCAGAGATAAGAAGGAGGGAGTTGATTATTTTTGCAGAATAATGTCAAACATCAATTAAAAATATAAATATTAAAATTATTTATGAATATATTACCTATATATTATATGTCTAGTTTTCACATTCAAAATATTTATGAATTGGTTTACTAATATAATTCACATTTAAAATAATATAAATGAAATTAGAAAGATAGATTTTTTTATATAGTTGTTTATTTATATCACTAGCAATAAAAAGTTGGTACTGGTTTAGAATGCACTCTCCACCACTTTTGTTTCTAAGAAAAGCCCCAAAACTACTGAGGACACAACCAAGTGCTAAACCAAGTCAGATTATTACCATATTTTAAAAGTAAAATGCATTAGTTTATACACAATAAATTGGAGGTTTTTTTAATGTGAATTCATTGTATTTTTTTGGTTAATTATAATATTATAATATTTAAGCACATTTCTTTGTGTTAGTTTATGCAATTTTTCTTTTAGCTGCCATTCTTACATTAATGACCACATAGTTGCTGTTATATTGCAAATGTAAAATACTTTACTATTATTTAATTTCACTAGTGTTGTGTTTGGTCTAGATTACAGACCCAACCAACAGAAATAATATAAAATAATACTGAAACAAGTATTACAATTAATATATTTATTATGTACAAATATATACAATACAATATATACAAATGAATATTTACAAGTTGAATCTTGGAGTTTAACGTAACTCTGGGTTCTGCCTGCCACTTCCAGCCACACCTGATGGCTTGCCTCACGGGTAGGGTCTATGACTCTTCCAGATGTACAAGATAGCTTGCCTCGAGCAGAGAGTGATCTTAGCAGCGTCCGGTCTCTTTGGGACTTGCCTAGCTGCGTAGATCTAAATAGTGTAGTGCTATCAATGGGAATACTTGCTGCTGTTTAGGTTAGCAAAGTTTCTCTGGGAGAACGCAAAGAGTCTGTTCAGGTTAGACACGCTCTTCCTTGATTCTCACAAAAGGCTGATTATTTATACCCAGATCCCTGACCTTATTGAAAACCTTCGGATTCAGCAAGCATCGTTGCTTATTGGCCTGTAATAATCATTAGCTATGTTATCTATACATTATTGGCCTGTGGCAAACAATGCTTAATCCGATCAGATAAGGAGGCATCTGGAATAGTCTACTTCTGAGAGAAGGGAGGACTATAACAACTAGTAAATAGTATTGGGGGTCATGTGATAAAGCTAATCCCTCTCTCAATTACCAATATGTTAGATATTTTGATTTCTAGAGGCATGTCATTTTTTTGTTTTGGTCACATATTTACACTGATATTTTTATGACCATTTACTAATAATGGTCACAAAATTTTGTTTTTCATATTTCCCTGCGGTAGTAATTCAAACTTTTCATCACATGATTTTTGTTAAATAATTTTGCTTTGGTCATTTCCTGATTACTAATATGTTTGGTATTGTGATTTCTAGAGATATTAAATTTTTTTTTGATTGACCTTAGTTCTATCAAATTTGGATGTTTAATTTTTGTTGGCAATTACGATTTTTTAACAGTAATGAATAAAATAGCTTGAATATTTTGTTTCAATGGTTCATGATATTATCTGACTTTATTTAGTGCTTGACTGTATCAGTGGTAGTTTTGGGGTTTCCCTTAGAAATTAAAATGGCAGAGAGCACATTTTTAAAAATCAAGTTGTTTTTATTCTATAAATATCGACTATTTTTTGTTTTGATATTATTCTAACAGAATTTAAAAATATTCATTATTATTCTACTAATCATGCAAGATAGATTTTATTTAGATACAATGTCGAATTACTTTCAAGTGAAGAAAACTGCACAAATTGCAAAAACCTGTCTAATATTAAATGAGACATTGGTGGACTTTGAGAAGTTAAATAAAAAGATGAAGAGACAACTGATTTAAAAAAAGTATATGAACTTAATGGAATTAAATGAAAAAGAAAAGAAACAATTGATTTAAAAAGTGAACTTGAAATTTATTACAAAGGCAAAAATATTGGAAGCTTAATTAGGGTGGGATTCATAATAAATAAAAAATGGAAGAATAACATTGTGAAAATTGATAGCATATCAAACAAAGTGGCAAGATTAGTTATTAAAATTGATGAAAGATGTCAAATGCAGATAATTCAGATTTATCCACAAGCAAGTTTTTATTGTGATGAACAAATAGAGAATTTTTAAATTGATATACAATATGGTTTTGATTAGACTAAACAATACTTTTAAATTGCTATGGGAGCTTTAATGCTAAAATTTACAAACAATTGAATGATCAAAGTATTGTAAGTAAATTTAGTGTGGTAATAGAAATGAGAAAGAACACAGAATTGTGGATTTCATAAAGAAAGTGTATATTATAAATTCTTTTTTTAAGTAAAATACTAAACTGAAATGGATATGGAAGTATCCAAATGAAGATACAATAGAATTGGATTATTTTGACAAACATAAAATGTGTATTTCAAGATTATCATATTCTTAACAGATTTAACACAGGAAATGATCATCAATTAGCAAAATGTAAGATACATATTAATTCAAAACTAGAGAGAAGAAAATTAAGATTAATACAAACAATATTAACAAACTGACATTCTGAAACATTTCAATGAATTTAATTTAGAATTTGAAAATCATTTTAAAATATTAACAGATTTTGAAAGATGGCTTAAACTTGAATAAAATTCATAAGAATTTAATTGATACATTACATATTACAAACTGCAAAAAAGATACCTGGGACAAAAAAGTAGCAATTTATCAAATATGAACATTTTTTTAAATAATTTTTTAAGAAGAATTGAATGTCTCAAGTTTTGTAAGATTTTATATAAAAAAATATAATTGAGAATTGTCAAGAAAAGCTATAAAAGAGTAAAATAATGTTTGTATTGGACAGAAAATTATTTGTGCAATAAGAAGAAAAGATAAAACTATTACTTAAAAGATATGACATCACGAAATGTGTAGAAGAGTTCTATAAATAGTTATGTATTAATAACAAAATATCACCTATAGTTATTACATCCGAATTACCCAGCATTTTAAATGAAGAAAATATTCCATAAAGAGAACAAAAGCTCTAGAAAATTACGGCATTATAATTAATACCTTAAAATAGTGTTCATCATCTGGTGGTCCACAGGAAAATTTTGGTAGTCTGCAGAAAAATCTGGGCATTATTTACATTTTTTGGTTTTATTAATAAGAAAACAAAAATAATATTCTAAGAAATTCTTACATTCTGAATGACAATTTTCACCTTTATATTACACTAAATTCACAAAATATAATAGAGGAGAAAACAAGAGAGGCGCAATAATATTGAAGCGGCTTCAGTATTGTTGCAATCATTACAATAGTCACTCTGCTCTACGAATACCAATTCTCATCCAATTGTTTTTCTTTATCTGTTTATTTCTCAGATGCTCTTTTGAGGTATGTATAACCTTAACTATGTATTATCTTTAACTGTTATATTTAAGGGTATCAAATAGTTTGACTTTGACAACTATCATTTCTTGTTTGGTTTTAAATTCATATGAAATAAACTCAAAATAGGTGGGAAAAAAACAAAGGAATACTTTGCATTTCTTTAGTAATACAAAAGATATTGTAACTAATGATAATAGTAACAATAGTAGTAAGTGTACTTAACTGTGAGCTAATCAATGAATCAGAGCATCCAAAATCTTTTATCAATAATCGTAACAAAAAGTAAAAGTTCTTAGCCTTTCTTTTACATTTTCATTTTTATATAAAAATAGCGATCCAAATACTAAAATGGTTTTAAACTTATTATGCTTTTTTGTTTGTAAAAAAACAAATTTCAATTTTATTACTCGTTTTTTGTGTTACCCGCTTTTTTTGGTTTCAAAAATAATTGCAACAAAAAGTAAAAGTTGTTAGTCTTTCTTTTTTAAACTATACACAACAACAACAAATTAAAAAAGTCTTACAAATAACATGCTTCTTGAGTTTTTAGAAACCAGTTTACATGTACAGCTTGAACCAACGGTATTCTGAAGCCACCAAACTAACTCATTTTTCAAATGGAACACGTTCGCTTGCATGAACGCAACAGACAGCGAAATTGAGCGGTACCTTTTGTACAGAATTATTTCATTGCTAATCCACAATCGCATCTCTTTGAATGTGGAAGCACATTCATTCTTTGCAAAAATGATACAGCATCTGATTCTGTTGCATCACAGAATCGAACAAAATGTGGGATTTCCTGCGCCATTTTGTTGGTCTTGTAGAATGTTATGGACAGTACGTTACTTGATGCATTACCTGATTCAAACTATCTTCACATATCTATTTGGACAAGGTTTTGCTGCTTAAAACTTCAATACAGAATGGTGTAAAATGTCGGATAATTATTACTTAAGAAAATCACATTACTTCAATAGTAAAAAAAAAAAAATGAAATAAAAAGAATTTTCATGTAATTCAAATACACACACCCTCACACAAAGCCATAAAAAGGTATGAAGTGTGCGAATTCGCAAAAATTATTTACTGCAATGCAACAAAGCGGCCTGCAATCTGTAATACAAGTGTTGTATTATAGTAAACACGGGTTGGAACATGCTGTCGGACGGAAATGCCATTTTTACGTGCTTTAGCACATTACCGATATTTATATAAACTCAGTGAAAATAAAATGACATTAAAAAGAAAAAGGTGAATTAAAATTTTATGGATTATTTACAAACATGGCTTAAATTTGACAAGGACTTTAAAATTTATGTTTGCAACAATTTCAATTTTGGCTGCACAAATCTCACTCCTTTACTAAATCATGCAATGTAAACAACTATTAAAACATTACTTACAAATAAAAAAATTGCTAATATTAAAAAAATTATATTTAATTTGATTAAGAAATTACAGTTCCAATTAGTAACAATAAATATTAAAACATTTTGAAAAAGCCCTAACTTTTTAACATTAAATGCAAAAAAATAAATCAATAATAAATTGTAAACAGAGAGGAATAATGAAATATCAATTCATGATATTCCAACCAGTGATCTGTTAATTAATCTAGCAGATTTACTTTCCCTGAACTAATTAACAGTACAGAAGACAGTAATAATCTGCATTATGCATAAATAATATAGACATATAAAATATAAACACACACAGAGATATATACAGAGCTAAAAAAAATTGAAAATATAGTTTAAATTTAAGCCTTATTATTTACATCTCAAATGTTTATGAAGATTGTTGCATTGATCATAATTAAATGATATTATAATTTCAATCAGTAATAAAAACTACATCATGCAATCAGATTATTTTGAAATTGTAATGTGCCAACTAATAACAATTATTCATTTAAAAATTAATATTAAATGGAAAGTTAGAATGGCTATTGGCTGGCTATCAGGAAAAAAAACCTACAATTTCAGGCGAAAATTCCAAGTTCCACTTGGACTGAAAGCATTACAAGAAAATGCACAAACATGGGTATTTCAACAATTAAAAGATTTAGCGTGAACAAGTATAAAGTCAATTCTATGTATTATATATATGTTGAGACTACATACCTCAATGACATATTCTAATAATAAATCTAAGTAACAGTAAATATATTTAAATGACACCTTTATTGTGATTTACTACATACCAAGCTAGCAACAATATGACAAAAAAAGATTATACAACAAAGTATAATATAACTGAAACACACAGGCTTATTATATACCTGTGTTTATATATGTACTATATAGGGTATATAAGCACAGACTTTCACATGACCCACTACTCTCCACACTATCTCATAACACAGATACACTTAAACACAAATATGTTGAAAAGATAAATAATCATCAATATACGTATTTCATGCTAAACTAGCAATCATCAGTTGGTCCAGATTATCATCTCTACACATATATGCTATAAGTGCTCAGATATATATTAAGATAGCCAAGCCTTATACTTTAATGGACAGGCTTCAACCTACTCCACACTCCAACTCTTCAAGTCCATCCAATTGAAAATCTGATGATGGAACGCTCAAAGGCCTGTCTATTGACAAAACATGTGAATTGTTTTTGCTTTAGATAAATGAAATAACATCATTTTTAATATCTTCCAATAATATAAAAACTTTATTGGTAAAGGAGTTATTATTTATAATATAAGAGAAAGGAGATGATAGATGACAGAGAGAAATACAAAAGTTATTCCATTACCTTCGAAAAGTCTTAGGCTGTTAAATAAATATTAATAATGTATCAAAAATTAAAATATTACTAAATTTCTTTGAATTAATTCAGGTTAGAAAAACCTGAAAATCTTAAAACTAAATATGTAGTAAATATTAAAGAATGATTAATTTTGATGAGTAAACAAAAACACATACCAATTATTTAAAAATTAATAAAAATTCTTTATATAGTCTGCTATAATGAACCATGAATGTCAGTCAAGTATTTGACAGGCCATTTTTTTTATAAATTTATTATATAAATTTAGAAATAACTTAATATTAAAAAGATAAAAAAAATTTTACTTATTAAAAAATAAACATAATAATTTCCTTAAAAAGGATTAAAATATTTATGAAGAAAGAAGAACATGAGATAGTTTTGATGGACGATATTTAAGTAAGACTCTAAAATCTTTTCATTCCTAAGTTAAACTGTTCAGATCTTTGCTAAACTATTTCAAACATTCGACAGAAATAAACTATCAGCAAAAAGAGGAAATTTTTAGAAGCAGTTAAGACTCGATTAAGTCTGAGAAATACATTAACAGTAAGCTTAAAATTAATGTAAATATTGCTATACAATTTTTAAAAGAAAAATGTTATGCGTAGTAATTTCCCCATATGCCTGGATAAATCTGATTAAGATATGTGTTACTTTTTCAATATGTAACTGGATTATTTACTAACTCGATGGTCTAACATAAAGTTGAATTTGTTTCTAGACACTGAATCATCGGTGAAGCTTATGTGTTCAAAATAAACAGCCAAATATCTAGATAAATGCGTATTACTATATTATGAAAAAATACTTTGAGTGAAAGTAATAATTGTTCATAAAAGACAAATCATAAGAGATATAATTAAAAATTAGGCAACACCATATTTTAGCTTATGTAATGCACACATTTCCAATTTATTTTTGATGCAGTTATATATAACTATATATAATCTAGGTTTCTTAACTTATATAATAACTATACCTTTTACTTTTTTCCTTGAGCAAATTTCTTCATTTAATCATATGAGGAAGTCATTACTTTCAATGATATAAGCATCCATTATAATCAGTATTAGAAAATGGCCCCTATTTTTAAGAGATTGTTATAAGAAATCCTCACTTAAAGAATTATTGTATAATGGAACAAGAATATATTTCTATTTTCATTTTAAAACGTTGGCTTTTATTTAATGCGTATCTTAAAATTTTTAATAAATATATATACAACACAATGCAATTTAATCATATCTTTAGATTTAGAATAAATACGTATACAGCCACAGTACTATATTAATGTTCTACATTGCTTAAATGTGTTATAAGTCAATATATAAAAATAAATACTAGGGAAGGTTTTACTGTGTTATCGTCTAAATGAAATATGGTCACAGTTCATTACAAATTCATTCTTCATACATTTTTTTCTGAAAACAAGCAATTGCTATGAACAAGGGTATCTTACATATGAATATGGAGCATTAACATATACAAATATTATAATTTCATTTTGGATTGCATACCTGCATTTCTTCTTTATCTTATACTGAAGTTGATTCAGCACTCATGATTTTTCATATACATTTCTTGCATCATTTGTTGTCACACATTATCAATTCTTATTGCTAAGTAAGCTTATGATCTTTTCATTTTCTGAACTCCTATATTTTCCTCTTCTTATACTTTCTTCTTTATCTTTATTACTTCCAGTTCTTTTTTGTTTCTTTTCTTAAATTTTTAGTTTTGCATTTTTTATTAAATTTGTATTTTCTCTTGAACTCAGCCTTGAGATTCTTTTGAGTTCTTGTTTTAAAGATTCCTGGAGCTCTTCTTGCACTTTATATTGAGATTTTTGAAATTTCTTTTGCAATTCTTGAAATTCCTTTGAAGATTTATTAAATTCTTTTAACATTCTATCTTCAGATTTCTTGAATTCTTATTTCAGAGATTATTTAAGTTCCTTTTGAGATCCTTTTATTTCCTTTTGCAATCCATCTTGAGATACTTTTAATTCTTAACTTAAGCAATTGCATAAGTGATATGGCAATGTTGTGATTTGTCTAAGTTATATCATTGCCATATTTGTTTTTATAATTTATTTACATAAAATATTTTAAATAAGATTAAAAATACTAATGTATTTGATAAAATGTTCATAAATAAAAGAGATACTTTTACCCACACTGAAAAAAAAATATATTTTTTTTCCTTGTAGTTTTTGTCTACAGCAACGCCCATCCCACAAAAATATCTTCTTAAAATGTATGTATCAATTTAATTTTCTTTTACCTATTAAAACTTTTTCTATTCCTCATACATACAAACAAAATAATAATAAATATCAAATTTTTAAGACTTTTTTTATTAACATATAATTTCATTTACATTCTTACATTACACCTCACTGAAAGTAATTTTAGCTTATCTTGATCTCCAAATTATTTCTTGTTACTAGGTTATGACAATATTAACAACATTTAAAAAGCAAATCTTTAAATACTTTTTTTCTAAGAGTCTTTGAACTGTCATGTTTTATTTTACTTATTAAGCCTTATAATAAATAATAAAAATACAATATACAACTGCTATATAAATATATTAATAATAATTACACATAAGAAGCCTTTTGTGGCACCTGCTTTTGGGCCTTTTTCAAATGTTAAACATCTATTTTAACATTTTAAGCAATTATTGCAGATAGAACACTATCTAGTGGCCTATGGTAGAAGTAAAATACAACAATAACAAAATAAAACATGAATAAAAAAAAAAGATTCAGTAAAATGTCAAAGAAGTAACTATATAATATAACAATATACAGAATAAATAAAACATACCCTATATAACATATATAGTTGAATAGGGTATGTTTTATTTATTCTGTATATTGTTATATTATATGGTCACTTCTTTGAAATTTTATTGAATCTCTGTATCTTATTTTATTCTGTTTATTCATGTTTTATTTTGCTATTGCTATTATTTTACTTCCACCATACAACAGTAGGTAGCATTCTATCTGCAATAATTGGTTAATGTTAAAATAGATGCTTAACATTTGAAAAGAGCACAAAAACTATGTGCCGGAAAAGGCTTTTTATATATAATATAGTTGCTATATATAATAATTTTATTATTTATATGGAAAAAAACCCAGCATAAAGGACTTCATTAATTTCCATTTTTGATGGTATTAAACATTTTAATTCTCTTCTAATTTGTTATCTCACAAGCCATTGTGCAGTCAAAATGAGTGCAAAAAAATTAGCGATGTAATAAGATAGGGAGAAACAGATTAGGATATAAATGAAGAGGAGAAAAAACATCAAAGCTTTCCTCAACCAAATAAATTATCTATGCATACCAATTTCATCAATTAAAGTTATGAGATATAGATATTATTTATATTGTTTCAAATTAATAAGAAAACCATAGTATTATAAAATCTTAATTTTGATAAATTTTATTTATTAATACAAATTAACACAGAGAACTAAGAGAATAAAATAAACATCAACTTTCCTAACAATATCTTAATTATTATATACTCTTAGGTCTTAATTAAATATGAGAAAATTTTACACTTACTATTCATATTAATTGCATATTAAAAATTACTATTTTGTTTGACATACTAATAATTTATCATTCAAAAATAATTGTGCTTAGGTAAAAAAGATTAAGAAGATGATGCTTTTCATATATCTGTCATCCACTTATTATTTACATAAAAAATAACAATGATTAAAATATATATGGTCAAAGACGTGTAAACAATAGAAAATACAGAAATATTCGAAATAAATGGAAGATAAATAATAAATTTTAACATATACCTAAAATATTTAATATTCGATATTCCAAAGTATTATATATTCATTCACCCATTCTGTGTTTTACTTTTCTATTTAATATCATGCCATTTTCTTCATCTGGAAATTTCTCAGCAATTCTATAACTCTCAGTCTTAATTTTCTATTATCACATTATTTAATTTACTAATTAAAACAAAAAACAAATTTATAGGTTCACAGTAAATAAATCTCTTTTAATAAACATCTTTCATGGTATTGAGCCTAAAGCTTTTCATATTCCTTTTAATAAAAAAAACATACAAATAATAATATAAAATAAATATATAAATAATTGATTAGAATGAATAATCATGTTTTTTAAACAGAAATTATCAGATTTTGTTGTGAGGGGTTTAAATAGTTTTTCAATCTATAGATCAAATATTACATAAAGACTTATAAGTAGTAGTTACTTTTCAGACTAAAAATTTTAAACATATCTAGGATTAACATGAAAATAGTCAGAGAGTGAATCAACAAAGCTTTCAATAACTACACTTACTAACTAGAGATCTTCTATGGAACTTTCTTAAATCATTGTAAGAAATCACTTCACAAAAGTTATTTTTCGTTACGCATATTTTGGATAAAAATATTAAATACTAGCAGATCATGGATATTATTCACAGAATGAAGATACAATCCATTGATCAATGAAGCAGAGAAAAACTTCAATGAGTTTTATATTTTTATAAAAATTAAAAATAATTTATTATATTTAAAAATATGAAAATTATATATTTAAAAAGCAAATAATCAATGCATAATAATTATAAAATAAATACATTCAATATGTGTGATCAACAGAAGCATTCCATAAAAAATTAATTTAGTGATGAGACGAAATGCAACAACTAAATTACAAAACCAATCCATAGATCAAAAATATAAGAATTTAACAAGTGTAACAATATGAAAAATAAATCGTACAATTCATAAGAAAATGGGTTTAAATCTCTAAAATATTAAATTTCAAATATGTATCTAAGTATGAAAAAAAATTAAAAACATGATCACATAAAAAGATACAGATGAAAATATACACTAATTTAACAAACACAATAATATTTAAAAGGAAAGTTTGTAATCCATAAGGAAAAAGAATAAATCATAAAAAATTAAATTCCAAAAAGATATCCATGTACGAGGAAAAGAATGATATGGTTCCATAAAAAAATACAGGCATTGTTATAAATATACAGGGAAAATAAAACAAACATGGATGCCATATAAAGTCCATAAGAGAAAACATAGTGTATATTTATGACAATAATTGTATGAAAATAATAGATATAAATAACAAGTACAATACATATTCTTACAATAACTATGTATATTTTATGGTATCTGCATTTTACATTACCTCATATATGAATATCTTCCTTTTCAGTTAAATTTTTTACAGATTAATACCAAATATTTTATTATGAATTAAATGCTTGCTTTTGATATTATACTTGTTAAATACTTACTTGTCATAAATGTGTATGTCATGTGTGTACTTTTTATAATTTCTGTGTTTTTCATTTTCCTCATACATAGATACATTTTTGAAATGTATTTTCTTATAAATTTGATACTATCGTTGATTTTCTTGTGGACTATATGACTTACTTTATGCATTGTTGTACCTTTTAAAACTTTTATGTGTTCAATCCACAGATCAGTTTTGTAATTTAAAGTTTTGTTTATGGAATTGCTTTGCCTTTCAATGCTAATTTAATTTTTTATGGAATACCTCTGTTGATCACACATGCTGAATGTATTTATCATACTTATTGAATGTATTTGCTTAGTAATCATTGTGCATCGGCTTGATTGTAAAATGTATTATTTTCAAGTTTGTTTTTTAAATATATTATTTTTATGTTTTTAAATATATTAATTTTTTTTTCATTTGTTTTTGATTTTTATAAAAAAACAATAAACCTACTGTTTAGTTTTTTTTCTTTGTTTTATTGATATATAGATGGTGACTTCATTCTATGTAAATCACAAAGTTTACTAACATTGAAAATTTCTTCCTTTGTAATATATCTTATTATTTTAGATCATAAAAGATCAAATATATTTGTAGAAATTTACTTAATGAGGGTAAAATATGATGTGGTATTGACAAAGCTATTTTCTTTCAATTTTTCTTTTCTTAGTTATGATAATTTAAAAAATGTTTTTTTCTTTTATAAACCATTTTAATATTTTTAATCTTTAATAGAAATAAATAATATTCATCACCATTTGTTTCTGTCAGTACTTGCACATTTTATTATAAAATAAGTGATTAATTTAAATTTGCAATATAGGTTAATCAAATTCATACATACATTTCAAAAACAGTAACTTATTTAAAATTTTCTTTTCTACCTAATTTATTGAACAATATGTTATTAATCAGGTAAGATACATAAATTTATATAAAATTAAGTCTAATAAAACAATGATGTATTATCATCAGTAATATTTTTTTAATAAAGTTTTATTAATATTGTTAAAGGAAAATTATTATCATTAAAAATTTATTTAATATATAATTCTTTTTTTTTTCCAAATGTAAAATAACAGAACTAAACAATAACGATAATAAAAAAATATACATATAACATGCATACTGTTTCATATATACTAATAATTGTTATTAATATATCATTAGGTTTTTTTTGTTTTCTTTTCTTGCAATGTTTCAATTAATTTATTAATCATCTTCAGAAGTATAATTTATTAATTCTAAAGATACCCATAAATTATAAGTAATAGTTACAAACTCTTTGGTGAAAAAAAATTGCAATTTTGTGTTGCATAGTAAACTCTTAAGAGTTTTTTCATAGAGTTTTTGTAGTAAAAAAGCACAAACAACCTCTTTATATTATCCCTTAGAGGCCTGAATGGCCATTTTGAATTCCCAGAAAAAATTACAGGACATACAATTTTAAATGAAATGTCTAATTTATTACAATAAATAAAAAAATATATATACATTTTTATAAAGTGCAAATATGAAAGAATGTAATAAAGCTGATAAAGTAGTCATTACCACAAAAAAATAATTTAAAAAAAGGATATTTTTCACATTTTAAAATTTTTTATTTTTATATTGGTTCACAAACTCTCAATTTTGAAATGTATAACCTAAAATTACAACTTCATAGACAGCTTCATCACATTCGTCATAAAATGCAGAAAAAAATATATATAACATGACCTACCTGAGTTACAGTTTGTTGGAGTAATGTGGCAAAAGGTGACAATTTCAGTTTCGCTTATTTACTAACCAGACTATATGTTCAATTTTTGCAAGCAGTTGTTTTTCTAGGCCCTCTATGCGGGATATCTATTAGAAATGCAAGGTTTTAGTGTGGATCAAAAAAAAATAACAGTAATAACTTTAGTAAAGTGTAAGTTATGGGGGTAAAAAATACTTACTATATTATTGGAATATCATGGGAGAAAGGGTGAGCTAAATTATGCATTATTTCATAGGAGACCATAATAGCAAAGTATGCTTCAAAGTAATTAAAAACTTATCTACAATGAAATGAATAAAAACATAGTAAATTCTAAGTTATGGGTGTAAAAAATAATTACTATATTATTGGAATATCATGGGAGGGAGGGCGATGTAAATTATGCATTATTTCATAGGCGACCATAATAGCAAAGTATGCTTCAAAGTAATTAAAAACTTATCAACAATGAAATGAATAAAAACATAGTATGTGATGAAATAAATTAAAAATTTGTTTCTAAAATAAAATGAATAAAAACATAGTAAATTCTAAGTTATGGGTGTAAAAAATAATTACTATATTATTGAAATATCATGAGGGTGAGCTAAATTATGCATTATTTCACAGGAGACCATAATAGCAAAGTATGTTTCAAAGTAATTAAAAACTTATCTACAATGAAATGAATAAAAACAGTAAATAAAATAAAATAAATAACCCAAAAAAATTACAAGCAATTATTATATATCAGTGGGAGATGATGATGATGACTGTTGATTCAGCATTGGGAGGCATTGTAAATTATTTAGAATACCAAAAAATCGATCTCGGGTTATAACTCTAGCAAGTTAGCAAGTACCGGTTGATGCAAATATTCATTTTTAGACTAAATAAATTTTAGTTTTGGTATGCGTGATATAGTACAAACATGAATAATCATACCAAAAAATGCATTCAACTCAGCGGGTAACAGGCCAACCTACTTCGGTAATGCCTTCCACTCTGAAACATACCTATTGCTTTCAGTGCAAATATATAATTTTGTATAAAAAATAAATGAAATAGATCAGCTGCAAATATATAATTTTGTATAAAAAATAAATAAAATAGATCAGGAATTGAATACTCACGAATAATGGTGAAATATGACGAAACCTCAGAATCAAACACAAACAAAAAAGTCTTCGTCAGAATCAATCAAAATTATGTTAAGCGGCGAAAGAAGCCATTTGTGTGGTTATTTTGTTTATACGTTGATAAAATCTAGAAAGATAAAAAAATTTATAAAATTTTAATAACGTACTTTACAAAAATTGCTATAAAAAATCTAATTTTCATCGCACAGAAAAAATTTTTAAACGTACAAAAAGATAGAAAAATGGCGGAGAGAAAGAAAGAAAACCGTAACTGTGACGTATACAGTTTGCACACTATTGCGGTCGAAATTGCAAACTTTTTTTAATGCGGAAAAAAGCGGTTTTCGGTCTCTAAGGGATAAACTGCTTAATTATATCAGGATATTTGCCATATAATGAATTTTAAGATGCCAGAAGTTTTGACCTAGAATTTGATTCCAGGTTTTGGAAATTTGTTTAGGTCATAAACAAGATTATGATTTTTCTTTCAAATTGTTGGTTCACAGCCAATTCATCTAACTAGCTATATCAATCACAAATGAGTATAGTTATTATTAGTTAGAGAATAAATGATCCAACTAAATTGGATCATTCAAAAGAAAATGCAGCATTAAATATAAAAATCCCTTATTATTGCCACAAGATATGATATTCTCCTCTTTAGAGAAAGTGTTATATTCTTAAGACACTACTCCCCAAATTTATCTTTACCTGAAATAGTGTATTATAAAGCTAACAGCCCAGTAAAGCATCAATGAAATTAAATTATGCTGTTTAACACTCAGATAAGCTTTAAAGTCCTTATTTTTCAATAAATTACTTAAAATTATAAACATAAAGGTACACAAAATGCATAAATATTTCTTACCTATCATTAATCTGAGCTTTATAACACAATGAATAAAATCATCAAATTCTATCAGCCCTTTTTTAGAACCATAGCGTCGTGCAAGCATATCAATAATATTATTACTAACATAATAACCTGAAAAATAAATAAAATTATAAATAATTTCAATTAATTAGTAATAATCATAAAAAAATTTTTTTCTTCTTGCTATTAAAAGATATAAAATATTTAAAACTACAATAACTGCTATATTTTAATGCATTTTTACTTTCTATAAATTAAAATATATATATAAAGTATATTTTAAAAAAACAACTTTATATTAATATTATTTATTTAATTTCTAAAGAAATAAAAAAAAATTTATAAATATTTAAAATGACGTAATTATACATCATAATCATAAAGAGTTTTAATTGAACAAGTTAACTAAAATAATGGTAAGAATAATATAAATTACATCAAGATAACACTAATAAGATTAATTAAATGCAATGTTGATGGTTCATAAGTTCTGAAATGCATTCAATTTTACAGACAATACATTAGGACCATAAATATTGGACAAATTATTCAATATCAATAATAAAAACCAATCCCATGACGGTTTACTTCCAGATCTGATTGCAGTTGTTGAAAAATTCTGTCTTATAAATTTAGAAAGACTACCATAAAGAATTAAAAAATGGTACTGTTGAGGACACTTATTGATATAAATAATTATGCAATAGTGATTTTTCCACTTCTCTTAATTAAATTCTTGCCCAAATATTGAAAGGATCAATCAGCAAATTTTGGCAGTCCATATCTATACAAACATTCAACAAATGAAGTGATTAGTCTCAAAAATGAATTTCAAATAGAATAAGTAAAATAACTGTGGCAGTGTTCTTGAAATATCAGCATGAACCTGACAGGTATAATTACAGGTAGATTATCTATATAATTAATAATCACAAAAATACATCTTTCTTGAGTACACCTGGGTCTCGTTTTATGCGGTAGATAGGTTCCTCAGAAAACGCGCACAAAAGAAATCGCACAAAAATAGACTTAACTTACCTTGAAAAATGGGGATAGGGGTTATAATTTTCAGAAATCACATAAAAGCTAAGCAAGAAGGAAAAATTACCTTAAAATTCACATTAAAAAAATAAGGAAACAAAGTATGACTAATAAAAAATTTCAAATATTTGAAAAAAAATAATACAAGACAAACTTTTTTTACTTTTTTTATTAACTACAGTATTTAATTTTACATTTTTTCATACATATATTATACATAAGCGGTTATTTGGCTATTTGACAATATGCGTTCATTTGTGAAATGTTAAGAAATCAGATTCGTCATGTGACATACAACTAGCGCCACTTTCAGTCTTGAGCTGAGTTAATGGTTTTTTGTTTTTATATTTAAAAAATGAGATCGTAATCAAAACAAAAAGATTATAGATTATCATTAGAAAGATTATTTTCAGTTTATCAACTCAATAAAATCTTCGTTATTATTTATTTTAAAAATCTAAAATATTATTTATTTCTGTTATAATTAACAAAATATGTTTTAAAAGTTCAAAATTTTTGACTATTTATTGCGATATTTTTATATGTAAATATAAATCTATTAATATTATTTACTCATTAGTATACATAGGTTATTTACGTAGAAGCTAATATTTTAAATACAGCTTCAGACCATATTCATGTTAGCTGCTAATATAACGTTATATTTTTTTTTTTAAAAAAAAGTATTTCAAGTCAAAATAAGTTATTAATAATTTAAATTTCTTGATATCTAATAAATATAGTCAAATATGAAAGATATTAAGAAGAAACATGAATTGCATAACTTCAAAATCGCATTAAAATAATCCGCATAAAACGAGACCCTGGTGTATACCATAGTGTAAATATCACAGATCAATACTTTTATTCGTAATTCACAATCGCTTTTCATTTATAACAATGAAAAAATATGCGTTCATAAAAAATGATTCTATCAAATGACAATTTCTGCTTCCAAAATTAAATTTCATTAAGTATGCATGATTAATAGTTTCAATTTTAATGTTACTATTACTAAATGCTAATTTTATTTATATACTATGATACTGATGAATTGGATAAGAGTATAATAGAAGTCATATCTGTAATTATGAACCAAATGATAAAAAATTGGGAAATAGTAGTCTAAATATCAAACAATCAAGAAATACTAGCTTTTCATTGTAAAATGGTTTCTACAGAATTCTGCATATTAGATTTAAAAGTGCATCTTTTTTTTTGGTTATAATTTTTTTCTGAGGAAATATAAAATGGTTTCCTTTTAAATGAAATCAGAAATTTTTATGCATAGAACATATATCTAAAATCCAGTTTACTATTTTTTTCACAATAGAAAATGAATAGCTAGTAAAAATTAAATCTATTTTGAAGATTTAAATAAAAAAGCTACTCAATTTAACTCACCTGCTCCTTTAAGTCCATTTCTTAATTCAGATTGACTCATGACTCCATCCCCATTTAAATCATATTCTCGAAAAATATTCTGAAAATAAATTAAAAAAAAAAAACAATAAGTAAAATAAAATAAAATGAAAAATATTACATTAATCTAATAAAGAGCAACTACATTTTTTTCTCAAATAAAGTAGCAAACTTTAAAAGCCATTGCGGGGTAATGATCTTGCCACAATGTTAATGTTACTGAATACTGATGACAGAATACTAATCACTCAGCTGATCAACTGAACTTTTGGAGAAAGTTTTTTTTTGAGTTTCCTTTCCTTATTTTGTTCATTTAATTTGTGTAATTCATCACTCATGTATGCTCCTAATATTGTTTATTTTTTGTGTATATATATATATAATAAATGGGAGTACACTATGGTCTTTCAGGTTATGAGTAAATAACACTTTGTTTATACGCTTTTGATGTTTATAAGCTTATTCATGGCAACATTAGTGGAACTTAATAATGAAATTAATAAATCAGTCAGATAAAAATATGACATTAATAATCTATTATATATTTATATATTGTAACAGTACAAACTCAGGGGTGAATCTGGGGTTATGGCATTCATCATTATCATCAATTTAAATATACAATGAATATAATGAGCATGAGCGATCAGCAAGAAATAAACTACAAATAAGTTCGCCAGCATTATACAAAAGTAGTAATAAAATCATTCATCATTATGAACAATCAACAATAAAAAAAATAACAAACAATCTTGTGACTGGATTTGAAAGTGGTCCACTAGAAACAGTCTAATTATCAAGCCACTGCCAAATTTAGGGCAGAAATATGACACAATTATCTGGATGCACAGACTTAAGAGCTAATCCATCAGAATACAACAAAAAATAATAATAATGCTGAGATACTAAACTAGACGGTTCATCATCAATGCTCTGGTCACTTAGTATCATTAATGTACTGGCCAACTATAAACTTAATTTCTAATTATTAATAAAATTTAATGCATGGACTTTAAAGAATATACCTTTGTGCCATCCAGCATTCCAGAGAAATAATCAAATCATCTGGAACTCCAACATATCAAATATAAGCCCCAAACCATATAACTGACCGTTATGCATGAATCCAATTCAGGGAGCAAGAGCTCTAGAACTGTTACTGTGAGCAAGAGATAATTCCAACATGTAATATTTTAAATCTATTTTAGGACTGAATAAATTCACTGGAATAAACTTAAACAATAAAATATAAATTTATTAATTAGATACAATAACAATAAAAATAAAAGGTCTGTAGAATATGCTATTAATATGAATACATCATTTTGATTTTGATTAAAATAATACAAAAATAATACGGTATTACATTGTGATTTACATGTATTTCAATAGGTTTACATAAAACGCGCCTACGTATAATTATACAGATGTGCTGTATAATAATATAAAATTAAAATATTAGAATTGTCATAAATAATGGTACATAAATAATAACTGATTTCACATATATATATAGACACCAATTCAAATGTGTGCACACACTAGTGTTCATATTATATTTTTAGAAAGTTCTTATAAAAACTCTTTGTTTTTTTTGTTTTGTTTCTTCATTTACAATATTTAATTAATCAAAACTGAAATAAATCCTTTATAAATGTTAATGGGAAGTAATCATCTGGGGGTCAAATGATTATTCACTCTTAGTTATTTTTTCTTTTAAATAGCTAATATAGTCAATGGTTATTTATTTCCAAAACTGAACTTTAAAGCCAAGTGTTTAAAATAATGTCATTTTTCAATAGATTTTTTCACCAGCTAATTTCTTACATCAGTAATTGATATCATCCATCATAAAGTAAACATCAGCATAGACAATCTGTATATGCTTCTTTGCATATTGATAAAACTGCATATGAATAAAGTATAGCATGATACTTTCTTCAATAAGCTCTCGTAAGCTGGCCTATTCTAAAACAGTAAACTCGCCTATTGACATTTTTGGTAAAGATATAAATCAGGTAGCTGTCAGCATCGTCAGATCCATTCAGTCTTTACAATTTGATAGATTTCAGGCAAGCAAGCCATCTAGTACAGATATGGGCTATGAATCATAAAAAAAGTAGGGCCATTACTTTCATGTGAATTCAAACTCTATTATAGTGAACTAGCAGCAGCTGGATACATTGTCTCCTGCCTTCATAATAATAATGATTTTTTCAAATTCATCTTTTTATAGTGTATCGTGGAATTTGAAAACAATAATTAAGTAAATTATTTTCTTTATCTTGATCAAACAAGTTAACGACTCTTTTCAATTCACCTTAATTAAAACCAAATTATTACCTAAAAGTTTTCTTAATCCTTTAGGCAACCTCAGATTGTAGATTATCACAAGCTTTAATTAATAAAAAATTTTAATCTAATTAAAAATAGATAGGGAATTTTACAATTACCTGTAATATCTATTGTAAACAAAAACAAGCTTGTTTTACTTATCAAAATCAGAATAAAACTTTAAAGACCTTTTTAAATATTTGATTTAAAATAATTTATAATAATTTTAAGTATCAAAATTATTATTTAACCTTTAATGGTTATTCTAGTATAATATAATAAATATTTACCAAAAATTTTGTGTGTTTATTTCTTTTCCTTTCAACTTTATATATATTTGCACACACACACACACACACTACTATGTTGTTGTATGCCATGAGATATGGAACTGTCTCAATATAAAAGTGAAAGTTTGTTTGTTGCACCAATCTTGATTAATACTGCAAGATTTTATTTTTTTCAGAGAATTATATAAGATATGAATTTTTGCTTTACGGCACTTAATTGTTTTAAAAACTTTAGCAATTTACAATATAAAAATGTGTCAAAATGCAACAAGAGGGCAGCACTGAATAAAATATTACAGACATTGGAAAATGTTGTAGCTAGCATATTAAAATACATATTAGAGACATGGAGAGAATTATAATTTTTAATAATCAGAGATGAACTTTTATTGCATAAATATATTTTAAATTAATTAGATTTTGTTAGGACAATGTCCTTAATTTCTCATTTGCAAGTAGAACATGAAAAAAATACTACAATGTTAAAATTTCATAGCCATTTTAAAAATTAATTTATCACATGAGAAATATATTTGAACTGAAATCCTAAAAGTTGATAAATTCAGCAGTATAATTGATCATAAAAATTTACAGGTTTTGAAATATTGCTGTTAATAACTCATGTAATATTATTTGCAATATAAAACTGTGTTGAAATCATAATCATTTTCACGTAAATACTACCTAAATACATAAGTGACAGAAACAGTTAAATATTGCAGCAATCTTGATGAATCTTGCATGATTTTTTTTTTTTTTCCAAAGGTACTAAATTGTTTTAAAACCTTTAGTAATTTGCAATATAAAAAAAAAACATTACAATAGTAATTGTTACATGAGCAAACTATAGGTACAGCAAGAAAAAACTAATAATGAAAATTGTCATTTACGATCAATTAAACTACTGAATTTATCAACTTTTAAGATTTCAGTTTTAATATATTTTTCATGTAATAACTATATGGTTCTGAAATTTTAACATCCTGGTATTTTGTTCACATTACACTTACAAGTGAGAAATTAAATACATAATACTATCAAAATTTGATTAATTTATCTATTTTATAAAGAATGTTAAAATTTCAATTATTCAAATAATTATTGTTTTTAAAAAAAGTCTCTTACTGCAGATACGAATAACCCCAAACGATTTACTATTTGAACCGAAAAGCACGCAGTTTCCTGTCAGGTTAGTTTTCACCATCATAATCAATACATCTCAAGGTCAAAATTTCATAGTTGCATGCATTAATCTGATGAATCATGTTTTTCTCATGACAATTGTACATTGTATGCTCAGAAATATCAAGTAGAAAGAATTTGTTTGCACAAGCTCATGATAAAACATTACAACATTATAAGAATGCCTTACAATAGTGCTTTTTAACTGCTATTGATAACAAGTATTTAAATATATTTTAATTATCAATTACATTATATTCATTTTCTACTAACATGAGCAAAGCCATGGGTAAAGCTAGTTAGAATATATATTTACAAGATTTAAAAAAGATAATCCATGAATTGTGTCATATTAAAATCTTACATTTCTGTTTTGACTTATCTAACTAATGCAGATTAATTATGAGAATTTTAATTTTTAGCTAATATTTAATATCTAACATACAAGCTATACATATATATACTTGTACAAACAATGTAATATATAGGATATTTTGAGCTCAGACTTTCACACAACCCTCAACTCTCCACACTATCTCATTCCACTAATACCCTTGACCACATATATGTCTAAAACATAAATAATCACCAACACACACATTTTGTGCTAAATCAGCACTAGTCAGTTGGTCCAGATTATCATCTCTACACATATATATACAATAAGTGCTCAGATTTATATTAAGATAGCCAATCTACACATTTTAATGGACAGACTTCAATCCACTACAATCTCCAACTCTTCAGCCATCCATCCTATTGAAAATCTGATGATTGAATGCTCAAAGCCCACACTCATGCCGACATTCTCATCACACACAGGTTGACCATAAGTCAGCTGGAATGTCTGCCCACCCTTCGTATATGTACTTAAATGGATTATGTTCTGTACATGAGGGGTCAGAGTGACTTATGGTAACCTGGGTGTGATGAAAATATCAGCATCAGTGTGGGCTTTGAGAATTCCATGATCAGATTTTCAATAGGATGAATGGCTGAAGAGTTGGAGGGTGGAGTGGATTGAAGCCTGTCCATTAAAATATGAAGATTGCCTATCTTATTATAAATCTGAGGACTTATTGTTTATATGTATAGAGATGATAATCTGGACCAACTGACGAGTGCTGGTTTAGCACAAGATACATATATTGGTAATTATTTATCTTTTAGATATATATGTAGTCAAGTGTATCAGTGGTATGAGATAGTGTGGAGAGTTGAGAGTCGTGTGAAAGTTTTTAGTTAATAATAACTGGATATTAGTTTAGTACACATGGCTATCTAAAATTGCATTGGGTCAAGTACGTAAAAAAATAATCCTAAAACAGTTTTATCTAAAAAAAGTTCCAAAGTTCCTTCAATCTGGACTGAAACTTCAGATTATAAGTAGGTCAGAAAGATGTACTGAACATTACAGCCCAAGGTCCTTATACATATATGTCTACAATAAAATAAAATCTTAAGACTTATGAGCAATATCCACAGTGAATATTGACTTTTCACTCATTAATCATGAACAGCATGTAGAGGTTCAATAATATTTAATTCAAGTGATTAGAAAGGCTAAACATCTAATCTATCATCATGTTCCATAAATCAGTATTTAACTATAAAGACACAGCATTATTACCTGAAAAGATGACAGTGTTATCTGGAAACAATGTTTACATTATAGAATAATGTTAATATTCAGAATGTTCAAATAATCCACAGCTGAGAAATATCCATTAAGAGATTTGATATAATTCCCAAATACAATTGGAAGAAAGCAGTATGGTTGATAGGCTGTTGGAAAAAATATAAAATATTATTCTATCAACTTGGAGATATGCTCACAGCTATTCAAACTAATTCTTAGGCTTATAATAATATTGCTTCTATATAATAGGATTAACATCAGACAACCATGGCTCCAGAAAATAATTTGGCCATAAAGATTTTAAACATGAATCACAATAAATGTTTTGATAGAAGCTGAAGTATTGGGATGTAATGTGGGGTCATAGATTTTCTATTTTGGTTACAACCTTTTATAATGTCCATAAGTTGTTCTAAGTAAGCATTAATTTCTGACCACATATGTTTCTAACAAATTTCCTCCATATTCAGAAAATGCATATATTTGAGTGTGGATATTGAAGCGTTAAAAACTTCAGCAGTTTGGCCAATGATTATCAGATTAAGTATCAACATTTTGATTCTATTTTAAAGTCTTTATGACATTTTTTCTTGTAGATTTATGAAGTTAAAATAAACTTCTTTTCAGATACTCTTTATATATTTCAATTTCCATTCTACATAATTTCAAAAATTATCCTAATATAACAAATATTTTGAAAGAAAATTATACCTATTAACAGACAATGCTAATACAAACAAATATAATTACATTAAATCATGTAAATAATTTTAGTTTCCAAACAAACATGCACCTGCTACATTATTAGATATCTAAATAAGTAATATAAATTGATATCCTTAATTACAAATATATTGTCCATAAAAGCCACATTTTCATTTCAATTATTTTATAAATTCCCTAAATATTCACTAGTTGATTATAATTACCATTGAAGACTTTTCTAAGAGCATTAATTGAAAAGATTTGATGTTTAATAAAAATAGAATATCTGCATAATAGAAAATCTGAAAACCCACTTCAAAAAAAAAAAAAAAAATACTAAAATTCCCCAAACTTTTTGATTAATAATCTTACTATCACACATCTACAAAATAAAAATAAAATGTTACCCTTAAAATCAAAAAATTGTTGCTACCAATAATAAAAAACAGACTAGATTCAGAAAAACCTCAACAAGTAATCATTGATTCATTGGTAAAAAAAAAACAAAAACATACTGGTTTCATAGAATAATAAGTTAAAACATCTTCTCAATTTATTCCTTGCTCAGTGCTGTTCACTGGTCTTTCAGTTTTCTTGACAATCTGACTCTGTATCTTATTTTCATCTTTACCATAATAAAATGACTATAAACTGAATCCACAAAAATCAGAAACTTTAATTCAAATGCTCCTTCATTTTGTATCTTTTGTAAAAACAAGATAAATCAAAGAATAGTCCATGTATACATATTCAAATGTTTGTTCAAAAATTCAAGCATTTAGTAGGGAGATCTTTTCTTATAGTAGTTCTTCATTTATTACGAAGGAAAGCTTTCAGTATAATAAAACATAATATTTCAAAAACTTCATTATTAAAAAAAATTGAAGAGTGTTTACAATATGAAACAAATATATATTCTCTACTTAAAAAATAAACAATTAAATTAATTATCTTTACAAAAATTTATTTATCCACATATATTTATTTATTCACATAAAGAAAGGTAGGAAGCAGATTGACACTAGATAGCAGCAAAATCAATGCTTGCAGACTCACACATTAGGGTGTAACTATAAGATCTTGATTCAGAGATACATATAGATGCACTCATAGTTCTCAATTGTCTGGATTAATGATTATGAATGATTATATATATATCTTCCATATTTTTAAAATACTATAGACTACTGAAAACTTAATCAAATGTTAAATAACGTTTTATACTGTAACCAAAATAATTACATAAATAAAAAATTTACTAAGAAATTTGTTTGTTTTTTTTAATTTTTTTTCTGTGATAATTTTTTTCTTTGCTGATACATATAACCACTCAGTGCAAGCCAGAGTAATTAATGGATCCAGAAGGCTTGTATATAAAATCCCCATCTAGTGCCTACTCATCCAATGTCCCCAGACTAGTTTCCGGCTTGTGGCCTTCGTCAGTGAGGTTTGGAAGTCAGAGTAATCAATGGATGCCAGAAGGCTTGTGCATAAAATCCCCATCTAGTGTCTACTCATCCAATATCCCCAGACTAGTTTCCGACTTGTGGCCTTCATCAGTGAGGAGCCCTCACTGACGAAGGCCACAAGCCAGAAACTAGTCTGGGGATAATGGAGATTTTATGCGCATCCATTGATTACTCTAGCTTTCACTGAATGGCAATATATATAGAGAGTTTTGCCTGTTTCAATTAAAGTTTTTTTATCTTTAGTTGAAAAAACTAAAAAAAGATATAAAATAAATATATAGCGTTCACATCAATTAAGGCATACATTAATTTACTAAACTAAGGTTTGTTTTTTCAATGTGTGATAAAATTTATTTAATGTACTATATTTAATTTATTATGCATGTGCATTAAAATCCATACATTATAAAGTTTTTAAAAATTAGTAACTACAATATTATAATCAGAAATAATACAGAAGACATTTTAGTAGAAAAAAATTGCATCTTAACATAATAATAAAATCTGAACGGTGAAAAAATTTGAAGGGTTTCCTCTTTTAATCTTCCTCAGATTAAAAAATGACCAGAAGAACAATTAATGTATTTATGATACTATGCTTGTACTAAACCAAAGAATTCATCCATCCAGTGGATTTTATAAATAAATACAGTAATCAATAAATAAATAACATGTCATAAAAATATGCAGGCACTGATTATATTATCTTTTAGCAATATCTGCTTGTGTTCAGCCTATCTAAGGTAAACTAAGGAAAAATAAAATACCACTATTGCATAGTACACAAATAATAAGTTAAAAAATAAAGTTGTGTGATACATATAAACATTTATAGTCATATCTCTAAAAGGACTTACCTTCCAAAAAGTAATCACTTTTGTTAATTCCTTGAATTCTCTTGGACCCAATTTACCTGAATGATCTAACTGTTAATAGTAGTTAAGAACTAATTCAAGTAATAAATAACTATCAAGTTATATATTTATAAGTTGAATGCTTCCTTCCACACACAGTATAGCATAAACATTTCTCCAGTATTTCTTCACACAAATTTTGAAAAATTCAATCTAGTCAACTGCTGATTAGTAACAAGCTTTACAGTTTTACCCCCACATTCAGTTTAATTAGAAACTTTTCAGACATTTAAAAAAAATTAGCTCTGCTCTGGTTTTTAATTCCAGAAATATGAAACTTATTCATATTCACACAAACATAAAATATAAATTATTCAAAATAAATATGTAGATATATTAAAGCCTACTTCTGCTTAAGGAATGCATGCGTTTTAAAGTTTTTAAACACTAGTAACAATATTATAATCTTAAAAATACTTTGTTAGAGAAAAAATGGATAAAATAAGATACTGTGGATTAATAATCCGATTAGTGCATAAGACTTGGTCTACTAAGTAAAATGATTCTAGATCATTTTAACAATCAATAAAATTATACAAGTGAAAATAAAATAATGACGAAGCCTTATTAAGCAAATTTTACTAAATTAGAATTTTTTTTATAAATATAGTTTTTAATACTTTAAAAAAATTAGAAAAAATTATTTTCTAAAATTATTACGCTAAAGGGGAATTTTATTTTAAATTTCTCTTACTTTTCCTACAATATAATTATTACTTCAATTTTAAATAATCAGAGGATTACTTGTTTTTTGGGGAATCACATATATTATTCTAGAATAGAATTAATTAGTGATTTACTGTTTCTAATGCAAAAACTTGCATTGGTGGTCGCCTTGCACTTGCAGGCAGTTGCCCGGGTTGTGGGATCGCGTCCCAGCCGATGCTATGACACTTTAAAAAAAAAAAACCAAACAATTAATTATTCACTTACATATCTTCTAACAATGGCTTTAAGAAAAGACTTGACATTTAAATATTCATTAAATTTCTCTTAAATTATTAATTAGCCTCTAGCACATCAGAAAAGTCTTATTAAAATCAGATGTAATTAAAATGTAAATTTTTTGAGCAAATACAGTCTTGATGATAACTCTATCAGATTTTTACAACAGTTATTTGTACTTGAATAATGTGCAACATTAATTATAAATATGAGTTATAGATTCTTGTAAGTTTATATTTCAGGAACTTCTTTTGAATATGTTAAATGTAGATCTAAAAAACAGATTCTATCCAGAAATTTTGAACTTTTTTCGTAATTCTGAAATCAACATTTGATTAAGCAAATTCTTTAATTTATCTGTAAAGTTTTGCTAATAATGTTTCTGTTTAGTAAATGACATTCATCTGGAAGCTGATGCCTTTTTTATTCACACTTGAACAAATCCAAAACAAAAAAAATGATAGAATATAAAAAAAATAAATCAATAGTTAATTTGCGTATTTTCATAAATATTTCTAAATTTCTATATCTTAGTCCATAACCACAATCATTCTATGAAAGATAAGGGTCTTCTATTTATAAATTTCAATTCAAACTTAAAAAGGCTATGACAATCCTCATTCAACATAATACAAACCTGTTTCATTTTTTTCATTATTTACTAAGTGATACAAGCAATGTAGACTAAAACTTTAAAAAAATGTAAAAATAAGATTTTCTTCTTCTTTACAATGTAAATCCAGTTTAGTTTAAAATATTATAAATTCTGTAAAATATTTTTTAAAGTCACATCATGAATCATAAAAATTATGAATTTTTCCACTAGTATTTTTTTTTTCTCATGTGTCATAGCATCAGCCTGGAAGCGAACCCGCTAATCCGGGACAACTGCTTGTAAAGCAGCTGTTGCTGACCTCTCGACCACCAATGATTGACATTTTCCCACTAGTTATTAGTATTATTATTTGATTAACCAATATAAAGCAGATATTAGACTGGTTAGGCACTGGAAGACAATATGAAAGTTAATGTTATTAAAGAAACTAAGAAAGATTTAAAAATCAAAACATAATAGTGATAGAGGTGAATTTTGGTAACAATTTTCTAAAAAACAATGACAAAGATGAATTTATTTTCTGTGATAATTATTTCAATATTTGGAAAGTTTAAAAAATAACAATAAAGATGTATTGGCAAGAAATATAGGTTTATCTCATTTCAGTAATAAGCAAATCAAGAGAATTATTAATTAGTTAGTACATCCTCATTTTAACCCAAGTATTCTGATAGATATTTGTAAAATTAGAGACAATTTTGTCCATGCCTATTTGCAGCCTTAAAAAAAACTGTAAATAACCAATACTTGCCCCCCCCCCATCCACCAAATATTAAACGATCATAATTAAGATGAAATATAAAATTCATAATTATATATTGATTAAAAAGAAAGCTACAAACTGTCGTCATTTTGCATTAGAATGGGACTCTGAGCACTCATAATTTCAACTTAATATTATATTATGAATCAAATCTGAAAATTTTATTAAATTTGAAAATGTTATGAAATTAACATTTGATTTTTACAGCAATTTAAAACCATTTATATCTTGATTATATATATGTGTTGTTGTTTTTTTAAATTAAAAATCCCTCTAAAAATTGCATATGATGAATACATAACTAAATAAATTGAACAGCAAATAGTTTCTGCAATGGCATTTGACCTACATCATCTATATGAATCCTAGGAATTAAACCACTAAACATCACATGAACACTATTTCTTATGCTAGCACATTACTGTTATTAAAACAGGCAAAACTGAGTGGCACTACTGTATGGAGAGTTTTGCCTGTTTTAAGCCTAGGAATTATGATGAATGAACAAAAATTACTGTTTTTAAAAAATAATTGCATCAAATACTTTATATATATTGTCATTTTCTTCCCTGGAATGGCAATTGACTAGAAGGAAAAAGATCACTCAAACATGGATTTGATCTGCACACTAAATATGAACTATATTTCTAGAACAAAAAAAAAAAAAAGGATTTATATATGAGTCTAACAACATGAAAATGTACAGCTTTCAGAATAATTAATTTCAGACAGTATATAAGACGAATGAATTTAAATTAATTACAAAGATCTAAGTAGAAGACAGAATATTCTGAATAAAAGCCATCAAGTCGTAAAATGTGACAAGAAGTATCTGTTACAACTAAATCATTCCAATCATTCTTAACAATTAAATAAATGGATCAGTTATCATTCTCCTGATATATCTTTGGGTTTAAAATATTTTACCACTTTAAAAAGGATACATCCATCAATGCAACCATACTCCGACATGTTTCTAAGGTAAAACCAATAAATCGAAATTCTGAAACGAGAAAATAAAATCAATTTCATTAATATCAAATGTTCAATGTATATATAACAAAGATTATTATAGATGACAATCATATCCGAAAAAAGATAATGGTTTAAAACGATAAAAATATAAAAAAAAATAATACACAGAAGAATTATTTAAAAATAAATTGTGCAATATAAAAACCTCTGTCAGCCCCCTTTCCAGCTCATTTTTATTTTGCTAGCATTCTTGAACAACTTCAAATTTTTCATTCAAATCATGTATAAAGCTGAAAAATTATAACATGCATGATAAAAGGATCAGATGAAAACATGCAGTAATTTATTAACATGCTCAGACATATTAATACTGTGGGAAAAACATCTCTTATTGCAAGTGCTATGCAAATACGGTGTAAAAGAAAACAAAAACAAACTGCAAAGATTCAATCTAAATAAATGTTTGAACTTTTTTATTCTTAATGATAGTTTTGTAATGCAGTTTAAAAACATTAGATTGTGATCTAAAACTATGTAAGAATTAAAATTCTGAAAATGGATTATGACCTATTTGAAAAATAAATACTAATTAATTTAATTTATCATAAAAAAATTGGGGAAAAATACTATTCCTATACACATATTGTTAATTTGGGATCCTCAAAATTATTCACACTACAACCATATAAGCCTAGATTCAATAATAAAATTATTCTTACAAATTTCCTCAATCTGAGTCTTCTTCAACTGTGATGTAATAAGCAACGTCAAGTAAATAATTTTTTATCTGATAAGTGTAATAGAAACATTATATGTTCTAGGGACACTACATAACCATAAAAATCCAACATTGAAAATAAAATAAATATAGCAATGCTCTGCTTTATGTTAAAAATAACTATAAATGGCATCTGAACATCAAGTCTCAGGAAACCAATTTATCTCAAGAAAGCCTGGAGGAGGAGATTAATAGGCAATATTACCTTGCAATATGATGTAGATTCATTAAATTTTAGTGGGATGATAATTTCAAAAATAAAATATCTTGATCCTCCAAGTGAGGAATTCATGTCATGGACCAGTTCTCTAGTCATCACAAAAGTACTTGAATGCTAAAAGACCAAACAATATACTTTATCTGCATTAAAAAAATCCTATCATAAGCAAGAGAGTTTTACAATATACCAAATAACTCTTAAACTCCAGTCTGCTTTTTAACATTTATTTTAGTAATCTAAAGCTAAAGCTTTAGTACATGCACCTTGAGTGCTTAATTTTAGCAAGAGACCTCTACAAATCATAACACGAGATTCGACTTTATAAAGATAAGAGGGACCCTCTTATCTCTAACCTATTTTTCTTAATTATATAGGCAAATCTAAAGCATTTTGATTTGGGAGCATGAAGCTAATAAATTCTTCACTGATTAAGTCCACTATTTCTATTAAACATTAACATTCGCGAAATCTTTCGATTTACAACAAGTCAATATTCAGATATTAAATTGATTCAAAATATTTCTAAATTTAATATCTGAATATTGACTCAATGTAAATCGAAAGATTTCGCGAATGTTAATGTTTAATAGAAATAATGCACGTAATCAGTGAACAATTTATTAGCTTCATGCTCCCAAATCAAAATGCTTTAGATTTGCCTATATAATTAAGAAATATAGGTTAGAGATAAGAGGGTCCCTCTTATCTTTATAAAGTCGAATCTCGTGTTATGATTTGTAGAGGTCTCTTGCTAAAATTAAGCACTCAAGGCGCATGTACTAAAGCTTTAGCTTTATATAAGTATTATGTGCTGACATTGCGCTTAATAAGAATTAATATTTAGTAATCTAAGCAAATTTCTGTCAAATAAGTTGTTTTAGTGTATGAATATATGTAGAAGGGCATGGAATTAATTTTGTACAAAAATTGTATATTAAATGTTTTTATTCAAGATGTTGTAGCATGGTAAGTTACTTTATTATTTAATATATATATCTTTCCATTACTTAGTTATACTTAACATCACAACTATCCATCAGCCCAAAAGTCAGACCAACCTCTCTCACACAATCCGTTGTTTGAAATGCCCAGTTCATTTTTTTTTTTCGAGTGAATAAGACATAAGAGCTTTTATTGTAATTTTTGAAGTACATATTCACAATTTCACATATATTATATATTTCAAACGTCTATTTTATCACAATATCATGAAACATATGACCAAAGGCATGTGAAAAAGATAAAAGATGTCCATTTCATGCTGAACCAGCTCTCATCAGTTGGCCCAGATCATAATCTCTTACCATATCTTCATCATTTATTCAGTATAATAAAGATAGCAATTTACAATAGTTCAAATGACTAGGTTCGACTTTGACACCAACCACTTTATAGAAATATATTAATAACTTTTTTAACCTAGAAACTATCTCTGGCCTTTAATTAATTAATAATGTGTGGTCATGTAGAAGTTTCCAACACCTGATTTCCTTGCCCAAGTTGAAAGTTTTGACAACTTTCACTACACCACTCTTATGCAAGGCAAGGAATAAATTTTATCCCATTTTAATACTTTATGAAGGAGTGTACCCTATCCATTGCAGCACTGTAATAAATTTCCAGCAGTCAGTTATACTTATCTCAATGCACCTTTCACGTTAGCTCAATCCTATCATACATATATATAAATTACTAATAAAAAAAATATGTTTAATGTTTTAATTCTGTCAATTCAAGAGTTACACAATGACAAAAGATTAATTATTATATAAATTAATACAGATCATAAAAATGTATAACACAGTTCTAAATACATGTTAGAACAAGGTGGCAAATAATGGCAAACTGTTGACAAACCAAAAATAATCAAATGGTTTATTGTTCAGGAATTCAAAAGAGAAACTCAAGTATTGGAAGTCATAGCGAATGAACTGATCGGCATTCTACCACTGCATTAAAGCACTACTGACAGTAAGAACAGGTGTTATCATTTGATTATAATACTTTACTACCAAAATATAGGAATCAGTCTTTTTAATATATGAAAATAATATCACAATTAAAGCAGAAGGTTAAAATGGCCGTTGAAGAGGCCCCAAAGCTTCTCATACAGTAACAAAGAAGATGACATTATTTCCCAAACTTGCCAATTTCCAGGTAATAAATGTTTAAATAATTCTCAGACAAGAATAGCTAGGTACCCATTTATTGATCAAAATTGGTTAATTAGCTTTGCTGTCATAAGAAGAGCCACTTAAAAAAAAAAAATCCTGTGTCTAATTGGAACTTAGAAATATTTTCCTAATTTAATTTAGACCAGATCCAAATTGAGATTTTCGCCATGGTAGGTAGATGAGCTTCCACTACATTAGAAGTCCCATAAGATTTAGAGAAATTCTATACTAGTGGAATAAAAAAATTACAATATTATAAAAATTTATGATTGATTTTACCAAATGATTTTGAACACCTATTTTCTAATATTGCTAATACATCTTTTAGAACTAAATCAAAAAAAAATTTCGTATCGTTTTATCAAGTTTTTCTTCAAATCCAGTTATAACAGTTCCCATGACTACAATTAGTTATTATATCACCAAGTGTATACATGTACACAAGAAAATTGTTTAACTGAAACGAGTCAGTGCTTCTACAATGTATGATCTATCTACTTAATGGAGTTCATAGTACTTTATGACAGAGTGCAAAAAAAAAAAAAACCCAATAAAATATTGTCTGCATTTATTCTTGAATTTATGGCTATAAATGTATATTAAATAAAATGAAGAAGTTAATATATTTTACAATAAAAAAATTGTGTATTAATTTTAAAAAAAAGCAAAGGATTCTCCCTGCACAAAATATGTATTAAATAAAAGCAAAAATAAGCCCATATATAAAATGTCTAAGAAATAAAAATAAGGACAAAGTTAATATTTATTCTATTTTTGGAGTAGGGCATTTTATTTTTTATTCATTGGTTAATTCCAAAGATTATTATTATTATTTTTGCTTGCTGCAACGCACTTCAGTTTAATTCTTTTATTTGGTATACTGCTATAGTTTTGTTTTTGGAATTTCACCACTAAACATCATATGATCATTATTTCCTATGCTTGCACAGGCTGTTAAAACAGTGATGTGATTTGGCTACGCCTTTATTGAAGACAGGAATCTCCCAGCCACTATGCCCAGAAAAACCTGCTAGTCACTTTCCATTTCCCACCCTAAATTTTTCCCATATTCTTCTCTATCCTGCTCCATCCCATTTCTACAACATCATCTTTGTCCACTCCATGACTTTTATATCTAGATCCCCCATATCTTTTTCCAAACCCAGCATAAAGACAAAGAACCCACTTTCAGTATAATCACTTAGTTTATATTTATTCTCCAACAACTTCATTATTTGTACCCTTTCTGCTTGTAAACATTTATATTCAATTAGCAGATGCCTAATATTTTCCATGCCTTCCTTACATAACTTGCAGACTAAATCACCCACATTTCTCTATTTGTGTGTATATTTCCTCGTTGCTAATGATCTTGTTTGAGCCTTGAAGAGTAACTACTTTCCTTGTTATTATCGCAAATTAACTCACATCCAATATTCTGTTTACTTCTATATATATTTAGACTCTTTTTACTCTCCATACTAGTCTCCATCTCTCTATTTTTTATTAATGCATCTATTCTTCTACCCCACTTTTTGCCACTATAATACTCAACAATCCTCCTAACACATCATCCCATCCTTTGTACAAGTATACTGACATAACTTGTAAGCCAATTAAATATTGTTTTGGCTATTCTCTTACTTTCCATAAATTGCAATCTACCGAACATTTTCATTTTGTTTTTACATTCCTACTTCTCTTTGTATTTTTTCTTAGTAATCTAACACCCCTTTACTTAACTCATAATGCATCGTTACCATAAATTAACCTTGCTACTGCCCCTCCCTTCCATACAATTCTTGCTACATCATATTTATTACATATGAACACTGTTAATTTCTTTATCAATCCCTTTCTTTTCTTTGCTTCATTTATCAATTTTTTCTCCCATTCACCCAAGCAATTCCTCTGATTACTTAAGATGATTCCCATACGGTGACAAATTCTCCATACAACAGTGCCACCCAGTGGAAACCATAGTAATCAATGAATGCAAGCTTTGTGCATAAAATTTCTATCTAGTGCCTACTCATCCAATATTCCCACATCAGTGAGGAACTTTAGATCTTAGGATTTTATAGTTACAAATTCATAGTAAATAAGGGTATTAACAAGTGGATAAAAAATAAAATGCCCTTATTTACTATGAATTTGTTACTACAAAATCCTAACATCTAGTTGGAGTGTTCTCAAACCCAAGATTCCTCATTGATGTGGGAATGCTGGATGAATAGTCACTAGATCATGATTTTATGCACAAACCTTCTTGCATCCCTTGATTACTATAACTTGCACTGAGTGGCACTACTGTATAGAAAATTTGTCATTGTTTTTGGAATTTCATTTGGTCCCACACTTGCATTTGATATCTATTTAATTTAATACACCACTGGAATACGTTTTTCACTTTTTTTTATCTAATGCATATTTTGTGCATAGACAAACTTTTCTTTATTTTTATTTCATATAAACATATCAAATAAAAGCATTAAATTGTAATTATATTTCAACCAGCAAAAAAAAAAAATCACTGAAATTGAAAACTAACACTGTAAAATTAGAGCAGATAAAAAATAAAATGTTTGTATTTATTGTTGAATTTACAGCCATAAAGGTTTAGTAAATATTAACCGTTTGCTTATTTTTTTTACATACACTTAAGATTCGCCCATACAAAAGCGTTTGGGTTCGAAAAGATAGATGGCCATTCTATCTTTTCCAAAGACTTTATCATGTGGTTGAAGTGTTAGTATTCATTCATTTTATATTTAAAATCCAAAGTGCATGTGCAACAGTTTAATGCTGTTTAAATATTATTGTTTATAAAAAACATCGCGCTATATAAAATAATTGAATTATTTACATACATTTAATTTCAAATAAGAATGACGTATCGTAAATTCTAATAAATTTCACCAGCGTCATTCATTCAAGCATGTAAAAGTAATTTAAAGTGATTATTTAATAACTTCACGCTTTCACTTTCAAACACTTAAGATTCGCCCATACAAAAGTGTTTGGGTTCGAAAAGATAGATGGCCATTCTATCTTTTCCAAAGACTTTATCATGTGTTTGAAGTGTTAGTATTCATTCATTTTATATTTAAAATCCAAAGCGCATGTGCAACAGTTTAATGCTGTTTAAATATTATTGTTTATAAAAAACATCACGCTATATAAAATAATTGACTTAATTACATACATGTTATAAAATATATTTTCTTCATTTTATTTAATATATGTAATGTTGCCATAAATTCAAGAATGAATGTGAATATTTTACTTTTTAATTATTTTTTTCTTTCACTCAATGCTGACATTACATTGATCAATCAAGCGAATAGATTATATACTACAGGAGTACCGACATATCTATGATAGAACATTGTTATATTAGTACTTCTGTGCATGTATTTTAACTATTAGTAGTATTTACATTTCACAAGATTCATTAAATTTTATAACATATCTCTTTATAAACATTGTTACATAACAAAAAAAGTGGCATGTAACTCTCTTACTTAATTAAGTCAGCAATTATATATTTTAATGAGTGCCAGCTAAAGAAACTTTTGGCTTTTTGATTAAAAAACAGAAAAACCATAAGTATATCTTATTTCCGCCATAGTTTATATAATTCTGCAGTAATCTAGTTCCTCTGTTGATTCTATTGAAGAAGGCTGGGAATTTGAAGTCATTGCCATTTAGGTCTATTAATTATTTAAGTTTACAATAGATGGTTTTGAAATTCGCAACTACTACTAGTAATGGCCAATTACTCACTCGGTTGTAGTACTTGATCACCTTAGGTATATTCATCACATGAATTAAGCGATATTATAGAATAATGATAGCACATTCGATTGCTTTGATTTCTTTTACTTTATTATTACTCTTTTATCTTTTTGTTTGTTGTCAATGAATAAATTTTTTTATTATTTCAAAACTTGTTTAATTCAATATATAAATATAACTATAGTAAAAAAATATAAGATTTATAAATATGGAAATATCTTAAGGATTTACATAACAATTAATTTACACATAAGAAATTCATATTATTTTTACAATCAGTTCTACCCACCAGAGTGCTCAGTCATCCGTTAGTGCAGTTTATTTTGAATTTTATTTGCATAAATTAAAAGATATGTATATATTAAATTCAAAATTAATGGCAATCTATAACGACTTGTTTAATAATTAATGTTTAAAAAAACTTAAATCTTATATCAAATAGTGATAGTAAAAAAAAAAAAGAATAACTTTTAGCTAGAAACTTTTAGCATCTTTAAAATGCAAATCAATTTAAATATAATAGTAATTTTTTTTTTCTGCATAGAAGAGCAGATTTGGATAATGAAGTGGAATTCAGTCTTCAATGTACTACCACTGTATAAAGCATTTCTTCATAATAATGTAGGTACTTCAATTTAGAAAATTTATTTTATAATTTATTGTAAAGAGACTGGAAAAACTTCAACTAAGAAAGCTCGGTAAGATTCTAAAAATATGATGGTAAGATCTTACTGAAATGGATATATAAAATGAATAAATGTTAATAAACAGTACCCTATCTATGTTATGAAGAGGTGCTATATTGATTTTATTGGGAATATATAGTTATGGATAAAATGCCCTATAGAGCTGCAATTAAGGAAGGTATTGCAATCTTTCAAGCAGAAAAGTTTGCTACCAAGTTAAAAAGATAATATGGGAAGATGTCTAGTAAACAGACTAAAGAAAAAGCTTGTGATATATCCAGATGTTTTTGTTTCACATATTGTTTTATATATAGTCATAACAAAATTCATTTTGAAAATTTATTTTTCTTAATCAGTTTTTTTTTTTTTAATCTGGTGTTAGAATAACCATATTTACAAATAGCTATTAATCAAATGAAATAGTCATATAAATTCCAAGTTCTACGCAATAAAATGATTATGTATTCAATATTCTACAAATCATTTAAATTAATTACTGCTACCTTTGACTTTTAATTCAAAAAATAGTAAAACAAATCAGTAAGTGTTTCTGATTTTTTCTTTAGCTTAGACAGGTGTGGCAACTCTTGAATAATAGACTAAGAGTAAAGACTGGCTACTAAATAGAAAGAGAGTAATCCAGTTCCTCCATTAGAATCATGAAAATTAACTAGAAACCAATCATAGAAATTTGACTCCTCTGCCAAATAATATTCAACGATTTTATTCCTTGTTTTTGGAATCTGGAATCTTATACCAGTAAGTAAACTAAGAAGGAAGTGAGACATATTTAGTGGGGAATTTATGGATATTTTATTATAGTAATAAAGAGGCATAAAATGAAAGCTTTATAGTGACTAGTTAACTGAACTTAAATAAAATAATTTATCATTTCATACTAAGAATTAAAAAAAAACAAATATTGTTTTCTTAAACTACAATGTGCTAAAATGACTATTTAAAAAAAATCACCTATTTGTTCAGAAGAACTAAGGGGGAATAAACATGGAGCCAAAGCTAATTTGTCAAAATATCCAAACATATTATTTTATGTAGGATTTGTTCTGAAAAATTCTAACATCAATTCATTAAGCAAAACTATAATCTAAAAAAATAAATAAATGGAGTTTAACAATATATGCCATGGTTGAAAAAAAATTTAATATGTTATAACAAAGTGCTATATTCTTAATTCGTAATTCTGATTAACTAAAATTATTATTTGCCTACTTCCAGGTTGTTATAGCAGCATAATTCCTCACTACGTCTCTGCCACTTACTGTAAGCTTTAGTAAGTAAAAATAGACATCAGATGCTAATGCTTATTAAATCCCTAATGTGACATCCTATCCAATATCCCAAACTAGCCAGGCTTATGACTTTCATCAGTGAAAAGCTTTGGATCTTGGCCCAGTGCATCTGAACCTTTAGGATCTAATGCACTTTTCTTCCAACACCTATCCTTTATCTCTCTGTTATACTATCAAGCTATCAGGCCTAACTAAAAAACATATAAATCTTTTCAATCTAATCCAGTGTTCAAAGCTCCTCACTAATGAAAACCATAACTTTGAAACTAATCTGGAGATATTGAATAGAATAATACAGTATAGGGAATTTAATACGCATTATCGTTGAATCTATTATTACTTACTAAAAAATTACAGTAAATAGTATAGAGATGGTGGAAAATTATGTTGCTATAGCAGCAATATGTAAACTAAAGTCCAGTGATAGAATCAGGTAATATTTAATTGGTTCTTCCACATTGTTGCTAAATCCTACTGAGTTGAAGTACTGTTTATGGAAGAAGCCATTATTTATAGACATTCCTCACTTTAATGTTTAACTTAATTTGAAAGGCATCCAAAACTAATGTAATAATTATAATTAAATTTATAAAATATATATGTATTTAAGTACTTAAACCAATTCATTCACATCAAAGACGTTTCTTTACAATATTTTCTAAAGCTTTGAAGCATTATTTGCAAAATAAAAAAATTTATGATCTGCAAAATCTGGGTGATTTAAGTAACTAGATACCAACTCGGTTATCTCCCCTCTTTCCATTAATTATATACTTATCACAACTATGACTCTGTTATAGAATAATTATCAATTGAACTAATAATAATAATTATTCTTAGTAACTGATTTTAAATTTAAAATAAATTTATTCTCATCAAAATAAAAATTTTAACTATTGTATATAATAAAAAAAAAAATCAAATTTTTTGAATTTCTTCCTCCCGTCAAGAGATTAATATTATACAAGTAATATTGCATTTGTTTTAACATCACAACTTCTCTTAGCAACAAATCACTTTATCATTAGAACTGCCTATAAATTAATTTCTGTTCTCATTTAGTGTTATGGCCTACATCTATGTATTAAGTAAAAGAAAAACCAATCATTATAAAAAAAAAAAAATTACCTCCTTAAATTATGCAAAAATGCAAATCCATAAAAAACGTCTGCATTTATTTTTGAATTTACAGCTATAAGTTGATATTAGATAAAATCAAATAAACAATATATTTTGCAATAAAAAATGTGCATCAAATAAAAAAAAGCAAAAGATAGTTAGTGTGTGCACAAAATACCAATAAATAAAAGAATGGAAAGTGGAATGCATGGTGGAAATACATAACAAATCAGATGCTGGCGTGAGGCCAAATGCAAATCTATAAGAAATGAAATTTCAAAAATTATAATCATCCATGGCAGCAAACCTCCCAAATAAAAGCATAAAATTGAATTGTTTCTGCAAGCAAAAAGGAATCATTGAAATTAAAACTTCACTACATAAAAATAATAATTTCTCTTCTCATCCATTGCAAATTAGCATCTTACATTTTATTTCTTATCAATATACTTTTTTATTAAATGATTGATTTTCTTTTGGTAAATAAATTATTTTATTAGTGTAAATGAATTATTATTTTCATTGCAAAATATATTAATATTATTTTCTTCAACTTTATTTAATATATGATTGTAGCTAAAGATTCAAGAATAAATGTGGACACTATTTTTTTAATAAATTAGTCATTTCCCCCCACTGATTACTAAGTACTTTGCAGTTCCAACAAGCAAATAGTCTTGCCATTACATTAGAAATTTATCATTTAATTTGTAAATACCAAAAATTCTCATCATATATAGAAAGGTACTTCATGATTTAATAATTATTACATTCTTTTTTCATACCCCCTGAAGTAATAACTTAATAATTTTCTCCAGATAATTAGCCCAATCTAATTAACAACCCAATCTAATTAACAATCTGATTAATCTATTGATATAGGGACATCTAGCTGTTTAAATGAAAGAAGAAAACAATAATCTCTCACTGTTTGGCATTTGAATAGTCTGATGAGTAATATATTTTTCCATTTTCTCTACAGTATGCTATTTAATAGGTCTTTTACCATAGCTTTAAAGAGCATAAAACATTAGGTTAAAATAAAAAAATAGTTGAACTAAAAATGCAAACATTTAACTTTTGAATATACATTTATGCAAATATAATGAAATGTGCAACATAAATGCAGAAGCATTAGAAAATCTCTATAAGGGTTCAACGTCTAAAACTTTTTTTTTTTTGGCTTTAATCTAGGTCATGCAAAAGTATTTGGGGCTAAAATGCAAACGAAGTTTAAGAATCCTGTTTATTTTTAATTAAACAAAGATATTACACAGTTATTAAAACTAATTTTTTTAACCATTGAAATATAATTAACATATGAATAATTAATTTTTTTATTAGATAACATGTACATTTTAAATATCATCATCAGTTTGACATGAAAAGGCTAACATTATTTTCAAGCAGTTCAAATTTTTTCTTAAAAATCTTGAGCAGGGTGTTTGTAAACTTGTGATTAAGCTAATAACAATTTTTTTTTATCTGCTAAATTTTTAAAAGCATTTTAAGCTCCATGCCTAATTGATTGAGATCACTTGCTTTGCTATTAGCATTTTCTCAAAATCGTAACTATACCAACTTACTTATTTTTTCGATAACAAAAAAGAATATTTATTCTCCAAGTAAAGACACTATTGGAGTGACCTTAAGTATATTGTAATTAAGAATTTAAGAATATTAAGATAACTTGATCACTATTTTCTTCAATTAGTAATTGAATAAACTAATGCTCAAACAGCAATGCCAACAGATTCCCATAGTTAACTGGCTTCAATCAAGTCAGGAAGTACTGCGGCATGTTATCCTATGGGCACACATCAATGGGGAGCAAAGTCCCCAAATTAATATTCTTTAAATGCATTAATGTAATAAAAAAAATCAAAAATTAAATTTCAGTCCCATATCTGGGGATCCTAGATTGCAGGTGTGACGCAGGTGTATGGCAACATATGAAATATGAACACCTTGGGCAAGGCAGAATGCACTGCTGTGTACAGTACAGCCCTATGCAAAAACCTATCCTATAATATATTTTCTATAGGACCTTAGAGTCTCATTTCACCCTCTATTCTGTAACAACAGCTGAAAGACTTCCAGCATCCTCCAGCAGTGAATTAAGCACATTAGTAAATGATATCTACTAGTTATTAACAATAACAAGAGCAAATGTATAACTAAATTTTATTGTTTTTATTCCAAAATAGAAAACAACCCTGTGAAACTGGCCATTATAGTTGATAATCTCAAAATTTTATATCACATTACACATGGTTAGAAAAATAAAATTTAGTTACTGTTGTGTATTCGAATGCATGCACTCAGAATACCAACAAAAAAATCAATAAATGAAATTTAGATAATGATGAAATATTATTAATAGCAAAAGTTATTGATGCACTCCAACACAATATATGTCTTCACATATGGTTCAACTCCTATGATGCACATAAGAACTTGCTGCTTTCTATTGTTAAATACTACACAAACTTTTACGTTCTATCTGATTTAATTATACAACATTTGCTTTTCTTAAATTACTTTACCCAAATGTTTATTAATTTTACTCTTATCAGTTAGTGATCTAAAAATATATTTCTCTGATATATTTTCCTTAGTTTGTCTGGAGTACAAAAAAACTTATAATTTATAATTATTGAATTGCAATATAAATATTTTTACAACCACAACAGTTACACATGCACTGGTTATTGTTCATAAATAGTAGATATCATTTATTATTATACTGATCTGATAGGATTTTAAGATTGACAACTATAACAGTCTGTGTCATTGCTGTGGTGCAGCCAGTACATATGGCTGATCACTGATATCAAAATAGTGTGTGCCAACAAGTATATTGTGTATTATTGTATTAACAATAAGTGAATAAGTTACAAACATTGTTTAATAAAAAAGGAGAAATTCGAGGTAGGTATTAATACTAATATTTTGTTTGTTTTGTTGTTAAAATATTTATTTTATATTTTATACTAATTTTAACACATGATTTGGCATAGGATCTTTCCTGCAACAGTGTACAATTGATTTAAACAAATATTCTTTCACTTTATATTCTATAATTGGGGTAAAATATGGATTTCTATTTTACATTGTCCATTCAAATATTATTTTACTTATTTATAAAAAAGATTAAATAAATAAAGTAAAAAATAATAAATTGCACAATGTATGAATATAAAGATATTTTAGGGTAATGAAGAGAACATGTGAATCTGAGTTACAAAAAAGAAAGAAGCAGAAAATTAGAGATACAGAATTAAATAGAAACAAACCTCATTACAGGATTTTGTAGCAATAAAAACTCAGAAAAGGTCAGCAGCAAAACAGAAGAAAAAAATAAATGTTCCAACTTTATAATATCAGCCAGCATTATTATTGATCAAATTGATAACAATACCAACAACGTAACTATATACAATATTAATGATAACAACTGCAATTTATCCACTCTACTTTGAACACTTTTTGGGAAAAAACATTTCATTGTACATATATGCATATACAATCTTATGTTTCAACTGTCCAGTAGTCTTCATCAGGGCTATGATATAATGAATAAAATAAAATACATAACTATATAAATAAACCATAAAAATATAAACAATAAAATTAAATAAGATAATTTTTTTTTAAAAAATCTTTTTTTTATTTTTAAAAAATTAAAGTGGTTAAATTAAAAGATTACAATATTAAAAAAAGATAAATATAAAATATTATTAACAGAAGAATGAATAAGAAAATAACAGATATTATATGATTTGAAAATTAAAAAGAATATTAATAAATGAATTAAGGTTGAACTGAGAATTGTATGAAAATAAAATTATTAAATATTTTATTAAAGTGGAGTTAGTAAAACTAAAGTTTAAGTTTATAAGGAGTAGAAGTAATTAGAAAATTATTAAAAATAATAAAAATGGATAATATATTTAAATTAATAGTTGTTCATGAGTATGTATAAATACAGTCAGGAATACACATGTATAATTTATATTCATTTTATATTTATATTGTATTTTATATTAATTGGATTATTTTATTTGGGTTTGATTATATTTATATCAGTTTTATTATGTTTTGTTATATTTTATGTTGTTGTTTTTTTTTCATTTTATTTATATTTGCTATGGTATTACTTATATAATTATATATTTCATTTTGTTCATTATATCAAGCTCTGAAGGAGACTGCAGGACAGATGAAACATAAGATTGTGTATGCATATATATACAATAAAAGGTTTTTTGCTAAAAAGTATTCAAAGTAGAGTGGCTAAATTGCATTTACATAAGATATTACAGCAAAATAAAGAAAGTGGTGAATTTGGTAATATTTCTGAATGATAGCAATTGTAAAAATATTCATACAAATACCACTGATAATAATGATAAAAATACAAATGTAATACATATAAATAATACGAAACATAAAACATACACTAAAGATATTGTTTTATGGCCAAACTCCATCGCAAATAATTTTATTGAGTTTTGCTTTCGTGAACTGCAAAATTTTGGAAACATTAAAAATTTAAATTGAAATTTTAATTGTGATGAAAAAATCATTACAAAAAAAAAAAAATCAAATGAATCCCACTTCTATTTAAGTATAACTAATGGTAACACACACACACACAAAAAGAGTGGTTAATATTTTAAGAAACTGCAAAATCTGTATACTGTTTTATTTGCAAATTCTTTTCAATTAAATCAAAAAATGTATTAGTTACGAGATGTAATGATTGGAATCATATTGTTGAATTTTAAAAAGACATGATGAATCTAAAGAACATAAGGCAAATATATATGTGTATGTAAGGCACTTAAAAAATGTAGGGAAAATTGATTTATAAGTAATAAAAGTTAATGAAAATCAAATAATTTATTGGTGTGAGATTGTAAAAAGAGTTACTGCGACTGTGAAACTGTTAGCTTCGTTAGGGTTGGGATTTCAAGAGCATGATAGCAGTGCAGGAAATTTTACGAGTTGCTTAAAATAATTAGCTAATTTTGATATGTTTTTGAAACCCCACTTAGAAGCTAATGGTAAATGTGATAAAGGACGGGTGAATTATCTTTCTCATACTACATAATGAATTTGTACATTTAATGGCTGCTAACATAAAAAAATACAATTATTAATGAAATTAAACAAGCTAAATATTTTTCACTTATTATTGACTCTACTCCAGACATAAGTCTCTCAGATCAACTATCATTTATTATACAATATTTAGATAAAGAAAAGAAAATTCAAGAACATTTTTCGTCTTTCCTATATATTGAAAAGCATGATACTAGCTTCTTAGAAAATATTATAACTTCAAAATTAATGGAATATGGTTTAGATATTCAAAACTGTCAAGGACAGACTTATGTCAATGCAGCCAATATGTCTGGGATATATAATGGGCTACAAAAAAAGATTAAGAGCCTTAATGAAACAGCATTTTATGTTCCTTATGCAGTTGGTAGACTAAATTTAGTGGGAAATTCTGCTACAGAAGTTTGTCCAAAAGCACTCCATCTCTTTGATTTTATTCAAAATTTATTTGTATTTGTTTTTTCTTTTAAAAAGAGATGGGATATTTTAATGAAAGAAACTACAAAAGGAAATGTAACATTAAAAAAAAAATAGTTCAAGTTAGTCCTCAAGAGCAGATGAAATTTTAGCTGTTAAAAATAATTTTTTGGCTATAAAAGAATCTTTATTTAAAATTTTTGAAGATTGTAATGAAAAACCTGTAAAAAAATTAAAAGCAAAAAAGCTATATGAAAACTTTGAAGAATTTAAAGTAACACTTACTTTTCATAAGGAATGCAATTCTACAAAGATTGAATGCATTTAGTAAGTCTTTAAATTAAAAATTCTGATTTACACAATGCTGTACATCTTTTAAAATCATTATTTTTGTACATATCAGAAGATAATTGAAACTACATTGAACTTTTGATACTATAAAGTTGAAATATTTTGCATTAACAAACAATAAAAATTATGAGTCGGACAAAAGGTAAAAAAAATTAAATTTTGATGAGAAAAGGGATGAAGAAGAGGAAGTGTGACTGTCAGCAAACAAGAATTTATAGTGAATTGCTTGAATGTTATCTGCAATGTGTTGGTATTAGACATTCGAACACATAATTGAGATTAATCAAAATATTTTAAATTATTTTACCATATTAATAAATATCAACTTAAATTTTTTTTACCAAATGAGTATGATAAATGTGTTATTCTTATATCGCCTCCTTTATCTTTTTTGCATTCCTTCATATATATTCTTTTTATAAATCTCCACATTTATATTCTAATGCAAAATTTTGTATATATTTTCTTTAATGTGCTAAGTTTCGACTGCCCTGCAGTCTTCATCAGAACTTTTGTATAACCTTTCTTTCTTTTTAAATTTTGCATTAGAGTGTATATATGGAGATTTATAAAAAGTTATATATATATATAAGATAAATGTATTTTAAATTTAATAAATATGTATTCAAATGACATCGATTTTAGGATTTTTTAAGGAAGAAGTTACTCACTTTGTACATTTTGCAAAAAATGCAAATTTAAATTGTCCTTTATTAATGTATAAAGAAATTCAAGAAGGGTTAGTTTCTACATTTATTAATGTGGACATAATATTAAAATTATATTTAATCATACCTGTTTCTAACACATCAGTAAAGCTTTCTTTCAATGATTGTTAATATTATGCACTGAAAATGACATTACCAGTGGGGTTGATTATAATGAGCTGCTTAATAATTTTGCAATTCAAAAATCATGGAAAGTAAACATATAATAATGTTCTTAAAATTTTCATTCTAATTATGACTTATAAACTAATTTGTTATGTTCTAGTAAGAATTGTGTTATTCTAATTCTCATTTAGTGAATCTAGTTTATTATTTAATGCAATAAAAGTACTTAAATATTAATCAAGTTCATTTATGACTTTTTCTGGTGGATTATACTTAATCTATATATAAAAATTTGTTTATAAATATCATATACATAATTTTGTTTTATTTTTAATGAAATTATATCTACAATTATTATAATTTAGTTTTTTGCATGGGTAAGAGAATACTAGAGAAGTGGGATTCCTCCCTCCGAAGAAAAATTCAATACTATACCTGGGGCCCCCAAATTCAAATTTGCCCGGGATCCCATGAAGTCATAACATGCCTCTGATGACATTGACAAATGTCTTGAAAAAACGTGTATATTATACTATCTAGTGACTGTTGGTAAATTTGATATAGAAACTGAAATCAGCTATCTAATGGTAGTTTAAGAAAAAGGATTTGTTATGTTATAAATTCTAGGTCTCAAGTGATAAAATAACAATGACCTCTATATTTCATAAAAGAACAATTAGCTATATATATACCTAATTCCAGGTCAGCAACTATACATTTTATAAGTGAATTGAAGGGATTTTTGATTTTCAGACAAAATAATGACCACCAATAAGTATCTGAATTCTTTAGTTTATATAATTCTGCAGTAGTGATAACTTTTGGATAGCAAGTTAAAGTAGAGACTGCTATAAGGTGGAGATAATGCTAATCTAAAAGACCAATTATCTGGAAAACAGACCTGAATCTGGCTACACAGACACTGACTTTATTCACTTTTTATATTATGACTGCTGGAATTTGAACTATTATAAAACTAAGAAGGAAGTCATTACTTATAGTATATTATTTATCATTTCATTATAATAATTAATATTTGAAACCTCAGAATTGATCAAAATATTCAATTTTTGAAAAAGATTGGTGAAATCTTAATTCTTTTTCATAATAAATGATTAGTATTTTTAGTATACAATATTAAAATTTTGTTAATTAGAGAGTGCTGACCTCTATCCAATACTTCCTTGTTTTCATTATTATTGTATTTTTTACAATCTTTGTATCATTGATCAACTTACCCTTTCTGTAACTCTGATTAAGAGTCTTTTGCAAATCAAAAGCATCAAGTTGTTCTTCCTTCTCTGGTGGAACATCAAACCAAACATCAGATAGCTGAGATAACTGGAAAAAAAGTTTTTTATTTAAATATACTTTTGAAAAAAAAAGAACTTTTAATATTAATTAATCTTTAATTAAAATCATAATAAAATAAAGCTTTAAGACAGCTATACTGAAAAATTACTAGGAAGATATATTCATATAGAATTTATAACTATTTTCAATCTAGGATTTTAGTCTCCTTAAAATTTATATGCTTTTTAAATGTAATCTCCAAACACAATTAATTACAATTAATGAATCAATTTATTGACTTTAAAAAAATAATTTATTTGTATACTCATCAAATCTGAACACAAAGTGTGTAAAGTTGATTTGGTGTGACAAAAACTGGTTTAAAAGCATCATATATTAACAAAATATGCTAAAGACAAATCAAAAACTCAGTAGTCCTAAGTGTGTGACACTCCTCAATGACAATGCTTCACATTACAACTGTTATATATATATATAATCAATACTAAAATTCATCAAACCAACCCAATTACCAGACAATTTTTTGATCTTTAGCTAATGATCCATTTGTGGTGCATGACTATCTGAAAAATTTAATTAGCCGGTATTTTTTACATCCCAACAGAATTATAGTATGGTTATTAAAGAACCAAAGATGTTAAAATGTATAGATGCTGAACTGACTGTAGAAGCAAATGAGTTAGAAACATTATTGTGTTCTCATTTTGGATTCAAAGCTTTATAGTTAACAAAAAAGGTGCATTAGATCCTAAAATCTAGGTGCAGTGCTCAGATCTATTAATGAAAGTCACAAGCTAGAAATTACTCTGGAGATGAGTAGGCACTAGACAGGGATTTTATGGAAAATCCTTCTTGCAACCATCGCTTACTCTGGCTTGCACTGAGTGGCCTATTGCATGGAGAGTTTTGCCTCTTGTGTATTTTTTATATATTTAGAAATTTGCTTATGATGATGATAGTGAAAATTGACTTACGAAATGTAGTTTGCAGGGATCAGAATTATGGATAATTTAAAAACCAAAGAACTGGATAGTGTATATTCTTAGAAATAGAAAAATTATACAATATGTAGAAAAGACCTAGAAAGAGAGATAAAAAAGAGTTGAAAAGATGACCTATGGAGATAATAAATAACATGAGATCTCTCTTTTTTGTAGATATGATGACATTTTCATATTGCAAAGCCTGTGAAGCTGTTATTATAGAAAAATGCAGAAGAAAAAATATATGAATTAAATTTAATGAAATATCTGGAATTTTAGTGAATAATGGGAGTGTATGGAGTGTCACAGTATGTGTCTTGGTAGAAAAAACTGTAGATATTTATATATTTTGTAAATTATACAGACAAATGGATATTAGACATAAATAAAATGGATATGACATAGAGTGAAGTTGTAATATATGCTCTATTAATATGTACTATACCAATTCTACGAGGGGGCAAAGGACTCAAAAGTAACTGGAATTTTATTATAAAAAATTATTTATTTATTTTCAAGTGTTATAAGTTTAACCACTTTCAAATTACTGTCCATATGATGCAATACACTGGTCTAAATGGGTTTTTCATTTTTCAAAGTAATCTGGAAACATTGATGCCTTTTAACGCCTGTGGTGTTTTTTTTCACCATTTCTAAGTCCATAAAAAAAAAAATTGAGACATTTTTTTCATTCCAGAGAACAAAAAAAAAATCACATGAAGCAACATCAAGTAAATATGACTGATAGATAAGCTAGTTCATGCGTTTTACACTGAAGGCTTTGAGAGATGACACTTTGTCAGGGTGAAGCTTGCACTCCTCTTTTTCCACAAAATGGGACATTTATGTTTTATTGCATCACGTAAATGTTTCAGAACTTGCAAATAAAATGCCTGACCATTACCAACAAAATCTGAGAGAAAAATGCTGTTTGCATCAAAAAACATCAGCATTTATCTGACCTTGGATTTCACTTGCCACGCGTTTTAGGTTGTGGTGAATTTAACATTTCAGTTAAATCTCTCATAAACTTATGTCTTTCTGAGATCATCTTGCTTATAATCTGTTTTAAGCATTACAACTGTTTTTCCTGCCATTGTTTGAACTTTTCAGTGATTATAAAAATCACCAAATATGTGAAACATATTTTACAAAAAAATCTTATGTGGTACCATAACTTCACATGACAATCTCATTTAGCAGATTGATGCAGGATTCCTGCAAAAAGTATGTAACAGCAGAAACATATACTACAACAAACATGCAAACCAGTGAAAGATTCTGATTATTTTTGGGTCCCTCCTCATACCCTATTCAAAAAAAAAAAAAAAAGTAAATAAATAAAAAATAGAATTTGTTAATTTAATAAATTTTACAATAAAGCACTAGCTAATGTTCTGTCCCAGAATGCCATACATGATCACATTTATTAATAACATTTCTTCAGATTATATTGAAAACCCATATATATATATTATTCGTTGATTTTTATTATTACTTCTGAATTTTGATTTGTGTAATAAAATGTTTTCTAAGCATAAAATTAAAACTTTTACAAAATTTAAAAAAAAAGCATGAAGTATCTTTCTTACGTGATAAAATAAAAGTTATCAATTCAGTAGTGACAGAAAAAAAAACCTGTAAAATGTTTGTTGCATTAATGAGAATCTGAAATGTGTAATAGTACAGATTCTGAAATTGTTATGGACTTAAAAATAGTTTTCTGATATTGAAACTATCATTACATTTCCATATGAAAAAAATTTTTTGGAAAAAAAAAAAATATATTGTCCAGGGTGTATTTAATTGTGATGAAAATTTGATATTTTGCTAACCATTTCATTTAGCAAAATAAAGATATAGTATAATAAGTTTTTTAATTATTTTTATGTAAATAAATGAATACACACACAATAAATAGATGTAATTTTCTTCTTCCTTTTCCTATGGATTTCTACTTTTACATATCATATTATTTACAACTTTCTTAAACACTTTATCATTACTATGTTTTATATCAAAACTTTATTCTAACAGTCGAAACTGTTAGAATAAAGTTTTTATAAAAAAATAGTATTGATAAAGTGTGCAAGACCGTTGTAAAGGGTATGATATGTAATAAATAGATATGTAAATATGAATCATCAATAATAAGTACATTATTTTAAAATTTTGTTTATACTATAATCTTAATTTATATACACAGTTGATATAAAAAAAAACAACAACAACAGTATTATACAAATGAGCATGTTAAAAAGCACTAAATACTTGCAAGCCAATTAATGACACATATTCTATTGTACTCAAAATTTAGCAACAAAATGTGATGCATAAAGTATATGAGAAGAGCTTGGAATAAAATATAACAACTATTGGAACTTAAAACTCTATTTTTCATAAAAAAAACTTTGAGGTAAATAAAAATAGCTAGAAAAAGATGAAGATGTTGCTATGGCATATGAAAATAAGACGTTTTGCATATAATAAACAAGGGAACACGAAAATTTTTAAACAGAATTTGAAAGAAAATAAGTAAATATATCTTAGGTGATGAAATGTGGACAGCAATTGGGATTATTCAAAAATGGAATAATTTCATTTGTGATAAAAATTAAAAATATTTATGCAACAATATATGAAAGGCAACAGATTAATGAAAACAATTTACCTGGGTTATGTAAAAAGGACAACAAACAGTGCAGCAAGAAAGATTTTACAAGATGTAAAATTAATTGACAGCAAATTATTTCTAAATAATTTATATAAAAATTAAAATAGATGTGTAGAATGTATATGCCAAGTATATAACTGTGAAAGATAGAGAAAAAAAAAGAAGAGAAATATAGGACAAAAAAAGACTGCAGTTATGAAAAATGGATATGAATTTTAAAATGGTGTACATAAAGTATTAAAAAAAATATGATATCACTAAAGAGAATTACTGTTAAGCTAAGATTAATAGCTGAGGTGAAGCTATAAGTTTGTTGTTAGTGAGCCTATTTAGAATTAATAGTTCTTTGAAATAAAGACAAATGTTTGATATACTATAGCAGAAAAAATAAATAAAAATGGGATAAAAATTTGAACTGCAGATATTTATTTGTAGATGAAAAGCAATGGGATGGAAGAACTACATCAATAGGTGTGACTTGTGATAACAGTATATTGGAAGCAGACAGTCATACAAAAAATATGAAATTGCAATAGAGGAAATGTTTAACATGACTGTCAGAGTTCTAGGCATATAATTTTCCATGTACAGAAACTGATTTAGACAAAAAAGAAATTATTCTAGAGCTCATCTACTCTAATAACTAATAGAAATCCTAATACAGACTCTAATTCAATGAATCTACTTGAGCAATCATATAGGAAATCATACCTCTTTTGAAAAAAAAAATCATTTTGAATGAAAGAAAAAGCTCTTTTCTAAGCTATTTCAATCATGATAAAAGTTAAATCCAGAGCTGCATAATTCATTAAGAAAATGCAGTAATAATAAGAGCAAGAAAAAGTTACAAACAGTAAATATTGAAAGGAATGTATGATCAATAACAAATTGTACAGTTGACCTTCCAATATCTTTAAAACATCTATATGGTTTCTAAAATAAAATAATGAGTGTGCTAATAGCTCTAACAAGCTTTATCGATAAATACCACAAGAGAAAGCATTTAAAGATCTATATCTAGAAAATTATCCCCATCCCTAAACCGGTTTCAAGCTATTGGGTCTCCTCAGTGAGTCGCTAAGATAAAGTCAAGTCACGTGATATGTGATTTTATTTATTAATATGGTTTCTAGAAACATAAACAAGTATTAAAAGAAAACTAATTAAAATTTGTATATATTATTTTTTATGCTGTATTTTATTACAGTGTAATTTTTTTAACATAAATATATTCAAGAGTAAATAGAAAAAAATATTTGTATAAATGATAACTCTTGCCAAAATAATAGATCATCACATTCAAATTACAGAAATCCAATTTAACACTGTACATAGGTGTACATATATATCTTCATCCATTATCAATCTACTGGATGATAAAGGTCTCTCCAAGATTGACTCAAATTCTTTTGACTCATAGTTTTTCTTTTTAACAGTGCTGCAGCAAACTTCTACTCTATTCATTTCACAAGTGGTCTCTTTTGAGGTATTTTATAATCTTTTATAATAAATTGAAAACTTCAGTTACCTGATTATTTTCCTGCTCAATTTAATTCCAGACTTAATTATTTCAGTGATGTCAATAATATTTTTTTATTTCTCTATTTATTTTATATTTTCAATCTCTTCTTGTTACTTCCCATACTCCATTGTAATAATAATAAGCAGCCACTCAAAAAAAAGTATGGCCATTCCAACTCAAAACAAACAAACAAAAAAAAACAGAGGGGGGGACGGACTCTAAAAATGAGTTTTGTGATGAGTATATAAACCAATCTGTGAATCACAAATTTTCTATTTACTTGTTACTTTACAGTGTTGCCTTTTAGTTTCCTCAGCAGAAAACCTTTCTTTTTGAAATACTTCAACACCATGTCTAATTGTAGCTTTCCAATGCATTCCATTCTCTGCCATATTTTCCCAATGTTAACAATTGACACTATGCTTCTTTAGAATATCTTTGCGATAATCCTTATAATGTATACGGGGTCTATATCTCCTACAAAATCCATATTCAAGTTCACCATAAAACACCCTTTAGCCCTCAGTCACAGGATATGTTCATACTAGATAGAAAATAATTCTTCCTTCAACAATTTTGTAATATTCTATATATATACAAAAAAAAAATAATCAAGGAACTGACATTTGATAAAATGAAAAGCAGAGTTATGAATACTTTCTAAATGTAAATTTAAATATAATTTATTGTCATATTGTTAGTTTGAAAACAAATTATATGTTACTTCTTTTTCTTTTTTAATAAAATTATCTAAGTAGTTTGGAGGGGTGGGTATGTGTGTTAAAATATGTTTATTCTTTATGCTAATTGTGTTATTTTATGAAATATATATTGTGTATTAATAATCTAGTCTATTTTTTAGATGAATTTACAGTGTTTTACATTTCCTAATCCTATGTTTACATTTTTTTTTATGCAAGATATAATAAATAAAATTGATTTTTAAATATATAACATCTGCTTGATATTGTTACTATTAACAGTAAATTAGAAAAAAAATCTTAACAAAAAATAAATAAATACAATTTTAAATGAAATGTAATTAAAAAATTTTAAACTAAAAAAAAATAATTATCATTATTTATAGCTTATAAAAACAATAAAATAAAATGACAAAACATGTAGCAAAGCTATTTTAAGTTCAATCTGATAAAAGATAAAATTTTAAAAATTCTAAAAATGGACTTTGTTGTGAGAAAGAAAAACTATTGTAGTTATTTATAGTAGATATAACTATTCAAAATAAAATTTCAAAAACATCCAAAACAAGTTTTTAAGATTAGGGAAGTAGAAAATACTAGTTCAAGATATAGTGCCTTATCTAATTTATATACAGACAATCAACTAAATACAAGTCATAATAGAACAGTAAATTGGGATTGTTTGTATATTCCACTTATGAATAAATGTCAGATATTTCATACATTGCTGTTCTTAATCAAAAACAAGAGTTGTTTCAAAGAGAATCTTTAAATTTATCTTGATTATGTATCCACAAAAATATAGAAGATATACCTGTTCGCAAGCCTAACTACTTCCAAAATGAATCTTTAGTCAAATCCTTTATAAGATTATTTTTTAGGTGCTGATATAGTACACGCTCGGTGGCCATTTTGAATTTTAGAACACCCAAAAACACTGCTGGCACATGCAAGCGATAAATGACATTGACTAGAAACACTCAGTTTTCAAAAAAATAAATCGCCTAAGGCACTACAAATAATTGGTAATTTATTCCGAAAATATTGCAAAAACGAAAATATAATTGACCTGCTTTTCATTAATATTTAAAAAATAAAAAAACTGAAATATAAAAGGTTTGTGTTTATGTGTTCATATGATTTGAAAATGGGTATAAAAGATGAGTTTTGATACAAAACCTTTGGTCTTTAGTTTTTTTATTTTTTAAATATTAATGAAAAGCAATATTTTCGGAATAAATTACCAATTAATTTTACTTGCATCTTCTTTAAAGTGTTAAAACTTAAATCTTAAAACTAATACATGTATCAACACACATATATATACGAGTAGAAATTATGACTTGTAATTTATTACAGTGCGATTATATTTTTAAATCATTAATTTATTATAAATTTTTTTATAATAAATTTTACCCTTCTATTGCATTGGCTTACTAGTTAGTTAGGCTTGAGGCATAAAAGTCCATTAGTTTGTTTACAGCTGTTTTTAAAATTTGAAAGTTTTGCTTTCTATTATTAAACTTCTTAACTTAGCACTTTAATCTTAGTAAGACGAAAGGGAATCCCTGATCATCATTCTTAGAAATTATCTTACGTCACACATACCTGGTTTAATTTGTGTGAGACCCAAGCACAGTTTTAAAAATAAATTTGAAAGAGACCATGTCAAGCTGCGATATTACCTGAGTAAATTAATTTTACTGGCGTCTTCTTTAAAATAATAAACTTAAATCTTAAAAATATAATTTGTTAATGGCTTTGCGTGGATGAGAAACTGATCCAGAAAGTTGGTAGTATTTTTAAAATTCTTAAAATATTGGCAAAAAATTATTTAAATAAATGCTAACTGTAATATGTAATAATATGTCTATTATTAAGATTTGTGATTTATTATTATAACTCTTAGTTAGAGGGATAATCCCAAAGCCAAATGTAAAATATATATTTTTAAAAATAAGTTAATTAGGTTTTTTTATTTGTTGATACTCCACGAAATAGTGTTGAAAGTGAAATTCCCACCATTTGAGATTTAGCAATAAAATTTTTAAATATTATTTTTTTAAATTATAATACTGATTTTTGAAATTTAGTGTATACTGTTGAAAGACCGGAGTAAGTTTTTGAAAGTTATACCCTATATATTACATATATAGACACATATATATAAGCCTGTGTGTTTCAGCTATAAAGGGTTTTTGTAAATATCATTTACGATTTTTTTTTAAAAATGTCTTAACATAAGTTAATTTTTTTGAGATTTACTATTACAATGTTTGATTATCACTCTATAAATTAGCGTTTTTGGTTTATTTTAAAGTATTTTTTAATTTTTTTAATTTTCAATGTTCACTTCTTTTTCTTACCGCACTTTTTTTCATATAAGCACCTTAGGTTATTTAATGTAATGTTACAATCCAATGTTTGAGTTATAGCATTATAGTTTTTAAATATTGTTTTTTTTTAAAATTATAATACTGATTTAGTATATACTGTTGAAGACAGGAATAAGCTTTCTTTTTGCAAATAGCATTTATGATTTTTTTTTTTTAAATGCCTTAACATACGTTAATTTTTTGAGATTTACTACTACAATGCTAGGATTTATAATTTTTTAATTTTTTGATATTTACTATTACAATGCTTGGATTTATAGCATTTTTGATTTTTCTTTTCCAGCACTTTTTTTCCATTGTAGCATTTTAGGCTGTTTAATGTTACGTTACAATGTTTGATTTATAGCATTATAGTTTTTAAATATTGTTTTTTAAAATACTGATTTAGTATATACTTTTTAAGACGGGAATAAGCTTTCTTTTTGCAAATAGCATTTATGATTTTTTTTTTTTAAATGCCTTAACATATATTAATTTTTTGAGATTTACTATTACAATGCTTGGATTTATAGCGTTTTTGATTTTTTAATTTTTTGAGATTTACTATTACAATGCTTGGATTTATAGCGTTTTTGATTTTTTCATTTTTTGAGATTTACTATTACAATGCTTGGATTTATAGCATTTTTTTTTAATTGTACTGCCTCAGGCTATTTAAGTCCCCCGTGTTCCTCTTTCCCAGCATTGTTTTGAGTGTGATGCCTTGGGCTATTTAATTTCCACGTTACTTTCTTGTCTCCTCCCATTTTTATTTATAGTGCCTTAGGCGATTTATTTTTTTGAAAACTGAGTGTTTCTAGTCAATGTCATTTATCGCTTGCATGTGCCAGCAGTGTTTTTGGGTATTTTAAAATTCAAAATGGCCACTGAGCGCGTACTATATCAGCACCATTTTTTATTTGTATGTATACAAAAATTATGTTCTTTTATAACCTAATATTAATGAAATGATACTTTACTTCTAGGATATTTTTCAATGCTAACTAATGATGCATTTGACATTACACAAGCTTTTCACATAGCATCACATGAAATTTTGACATTGTCACATTTCTCATAGAAAATTTGCTAAAATTTAAGGAGAAATTTGACATACATATATTATCATAAAATGGAAATAAACTTCTTTTTTTGCACATAAATAAATAAATAATTAAACCAATAAAAATTATACAGTAACAAATATTATATTACTTAATATAAAAGAAGCCTTTTTGCCAACATTTTATTACTTACCTTCCTTAGTATAGCATATATATATATTATTATAACGATTTCACAGATATTTATATTATAGTGACATCTAGACGGGTTTTTTTTTTAGAATTATAACTTTTTTCTCTTTCCTTCCATCTTCTCATATGTTTTTATATACATTACACAGCAATAAAAAAAATATTATTATGCACTAATAACCTACAGACAAACTAAAAGTAATGATGTTTTTTTTTTAAATTTTCTATTTATATTTTATTATTTATCAATAATATAGATTTATGTAAATATATGCCAGTACTTTTTACAATCACATATATGTTACATACACACACTTCTATTTACAAATGTATATTAATTATAAGGCACATACATCTATACATACATTTTTACATTTAAAGAATATTATACAAATTTTTATACTTGTACATAACTTTTCATCGATGTTTATAATGGATATGCATGTATAAATATTTGTATAATACTATATATGTGTAGAGATGTGTGTGTACATGTCTGTGAATCAAAAATGGTATATTTTATTTTTAAATAGATGTTTATGTGTTTGTAAAGAAAAGATATATATTAATGATATATAATAATTTAAAATATAATAGGAAGAAAAAAACAATTTTAGGTACTTTGGTATTAGACCTGCAACACAGAACATGTATTAGACTTGCTGCGCCTTTTTACATTCGTATCAATCTGCTGATAACTTTGTAATCTGACCAAAATAACATGTACAAGAATCTTGTACATGACATTTTTCGCAAAATTTGCAAAAAAAAAAAATAGTAATGTGTACACAGATCTTATACATGATATTTTCGCAAGATTTACAAAGTTATGGGTAGGTTGATATGAATGTGAAAAGGCACAGGAAGTCTAATACATGCTCTGTGTTGCAGGACTAATAAAAATAACTAAAAATATAAAAAATAATATTAAAAACAGCATTTTAAAACAAATTTTGAGAAACAAATGGATATTAAAAAGATAATTTTAAAACAATTTTGAGGAACAAACGGATATTAAAAAGATCAATTTTTAAAGTATAAAAAAATATTAAAAACAGTATTTTAAAACAAATTTTGAGAAACAAATGGATATTAAAAAGACGATTTTAAAACAATTTTTAAGGATAAATGGATATTAAAAAGACCGATTTTTAAAGTATTAAAAAAATAATATTAAAAACAGCATTTTAAAACAAATTTTGAGAAACAAATGGATATTAAAAAGTCGATTTAAAAAACAATTTTTAAGGAATAAATGGATATTCAAAATTACCATTTTTAAAGTATAAAAAATATTAAAAACTGCACTTCAAAAAAAATTTATACGACTTTCACACTAATGACTTTAAAATGTGTAACATATATAAATCAATATTAAAAACATTTTAAACCTAAAAAAAAATGATTTGCAATCTTAAATAAATAATGCCATCACACAAAAAAATGTTAAATTAAGTACACACAAAACAATCACTAAATTATAATTTTTTTAAATATTATTTACAAAAACACATAAAACACACACATATGCTACTTACCATGCAATATATGGCAGGAATTGTCGCATTGAAGCCACAAATTTGATATTTACTTCTAACATGCATAAAATGGAGATTTGAACTGAAAAATTTCCCCCCAAAATGGAATTGTATTGAACACATGATTGCACAGAGTATGCTGGGATTCCGCACAGAAGTGCTAATAAACTTTTTTTTTTTAAAGGAAGAAAACAAAAAAAAAATACACAAAAAAGAAAAAAAATATTAATGTAAGACTTTTATTAAATATTTATCCTGTTGCCAGAAAGAAATCTGGACAATAACTAAAAATGTCGAAATATTACAAAAAAAAAAAAGACCCATTGATAAATATAAACACGATTTCAACGAGATCAAATCATATCGCAGGGATTATTTTCTTTCAATTTGATATCAGTGCAAGATTACTCCTTTATTGCGGATGTGAAAAGGCCTCCTATCTCCACTACATTGCATGTCTAATACCAAAGTAACCAATTTTATCTTGTCAGACTTATTTTAAATGCATAATATATATTTTTGTATTGCATTGCTGTATAATGTATATGCAAAAAATGAGAGAAGAAAAAAAATCTAAATGCTGAAATGTATAATAATTTGTAATTGTTCACAATAATACATTTGTTATGCTGAGGAGGATAATAAAATATTGCTAAAAGAAGATTTTGGATTTTAAATGATACAATTTTTATTGTTGTATAATATTTTTCATTTTTATTTATTTATAAACATAAAGAAATATGTTGTAAACAAATTTATGTGTGAATCATTTTCATAAAAATTAGCTTCAAATGTGTTTTAGCAGTTGATATTGTTAGGGAACTATCAATTATCGTTGATAATCCCAAGCTAGTCATTTTTATTCTATTGATCATTAAAAGCTATTAGTGAAAAATAGAATAAAAAATAGTTTGGCCTCAGGAATTGCAGTGATAATTGATGAATTCCTAGCAATATCAATTGCTGAAACATATTTGGAGCTAATTTACAAGAAAATGAGCCCACACTTTGATTTATTTCTATCATAAATCCATGAAAAATTTAAATCAAAAGATATTTTTATCTACTTTGTTAAAAAATGGAACCAAAGGATCTATACCTTAATTAAGATTGTTGCTGTATAATAAAACTTAAATGCTAATGCAACTTAGTGATCACTGTAACTAATGAAATCCTCAAAGCAGCCATCATGAAAAGATCTCTATGAGATCAAATCATTTCCAAATTTTTGAATCTAGAAATACTGTACAATAACTTTAAGTGACTCATTAATTAAGAAATACAATATGTTATTCATCAGGATGTGACCAAAATTTATCTTTTCCCATTTTAGTGTCAGAGAAGAAAATATCATTTGAATTAATAAATTGTTCACACAAATAATAACATTTGTATAAACAATGTACCTCTTGCATACCATTTTAATGATAAAATAGTATTGACATAGTGAAGTTTTTATTTGAATCATAGATTCAACAACAAATAAATAAAAATTGGAAACAATGTAAAACAGATAAAAACAATGTATAAGTCAACAAAAAAATATGCCAGTCTTTTAAGTAACTGGAGTTCAAATAGTTCATACTGATACCAATTTTTATAGCATTATAAATAAAATAAAAAAGTAATAAGAAGATATAAAGAAGGTTATAAATAGCCCATTGCAGAGTAAAAGACTTTCTAATAGTTCTTATAAAAAAAATTGTGAAGGAACTACTCAACATATTTGCTGTGCACAGAATGGAATGCTGAGAGTTTGTGTAGTTGTTCATTCTTATTTTACGTTCTAAAAATAAATAGACAACCTTTTACCAACCAATATCAATTGCTTAACTAGATTGATCATGGAATAGTTGCTTAGAAAAAAAATCCTAAGCCCGATACTTTTCAAGTTTTACCTGGCCTGATCAAACCCAAATGATAAGTATGGCAGATGGATGTGATATGAATGTATTATAAGTGTAGAGATAGCAGCAGGATACATAGTAATAAATTTAAATAATACATACAAAAATAAATTTCTAAACATTTCTCACATTTAAACTAATCATAAATTACTAATTATAATCACCAATCTTTCTGAGCTTACATTTATGAATCAAGAGTGCTCCCTTTTTTTAATTCTAAAGACAAAATATAAACTTTGATATCAAAATTTGATTGTATAAAGTTAGGTGAAGAATGAAAATTCTAGGAAATGAATGCAGCAAAAGAAGGCAAATATGCCAAAAATCAATTTTTGAAATTTGACTATGCTGCCATCTAGTGTCCAATGATTTACTCATTATGGCTATTAGAACTTGACTTAATATTATTATCTATTCATGCAGTACACAAATGTTATTTACCTGTGATGTGAGATCATCAAATCCAAATAAATTTCCAAAACTGAAACTCCTATAGAAAAAAAACAACATATTTTAAGTTAAGTAAAAAGTAATGAAGACCAAAGATTTATTCTAATTTTTATTGGATTAAGCCTTTGGGCTTCATTTCTTTAGGAACTTTTACATTAATAAATCATTAAACAATATTTAAAAATTAACTTTCATGAATAAATTTAGCAAAAATTGAAGATAACTATTGTCAAAATGAGAATATTTCTGTATAGTAAAATTTAATGCTTTTAAATTTGAATATTTATCTTTACATACTACTTGATTGTATTCAGAAATACTAGAATTACTTATAGTAAAAGGATTATTTGATCTTATAATTTAAGCTATCAAATTTACTTTATCTAAACCAGGCAATTTCAATAATATACAGTTGGCAAGTAATGATGATATTCTATTGATATGATTATAATAGAATTTTAGATGGTAAATTATTAGAATAAAATGAAGTAATACATAAAAAATTTTTAAACCACTAAACATCACATGATCACCATCTCATGCGAGCACATAACTGTTAGTAAACAGGCAAAACCTCTCCATATAGTAGTGCCACCTTGTGCTAACCAGAGTAATCAATGGATGCCAGAAGGCTTGTGCATAAAATCCCTATCTGGTGCCTATTCATCCAATATCCCCAGACTAGTTTCTGGCTTGTGGCCTTCATCAGTGAGGAGCCTTGGATCTGAGAGCACTGCACCTAGATCTTAGGATCTAATGCAACCCTCCAGCAGCCACCTTTTATCTCTACTTCACTACAAAACTATGAGAATGAAATTGAAAACACAATAATATTTTCAATCTAAGCTCAATAGCTTATATAGTCATATGGGTCTGAACTCAGTTTAGCACCCATACATTTTGATGACTTTGGCTCTTTAACAACCATAGCCACCATTATCCTATTAGGCAAGTATGATTCATTGGAAATATGAAATCTATCCTTCTGGCATGATTTCTCTGCAACTGATTATTTACTTTAAATATATATTTATTTATTTAAAATTTAGAAATATGTTTAAATTTATCTTACCAGGACATTTAACAATTCAATATCTTGTAGCATAAAAAACTACTGATTAACCAATCAGAGAAATATAAATTCTTTTGTTATCTTTTTTTTTTCATGTCATAAAAAATAAATTTTAATAGCAATGTTATATAGAGAGAAAGAGTAAAAAAATAAAAAATAAAGTACTATAAAGATGAGATTTAACATTTCCAAAATATTTTCTACATTTTTTAAACAAACATTTGATTAAATAGTGAAGATACCAAAATATTAAATATACTCTTTACAAATGTAAGCTCATCTTAATCTGATGCCATTTTAATTCTTGAATTTGGAAATAGAAAAATACTCTTCTTAAGAAATCTTTGCAGTGGAATATTTTATGAGACTTAAATTGTTATAAAAATAATATTTTTTAATAAAAAGTAGATAAAATTCAAGATGTAGATGTACATAATCATATTGAGTATTGTAACAGTTTAATAATCTTACTTTGAAGTATTTGTGGACATTTTAAATTTCATGTACTTCAAAATCCATACAAATTAATTCCGTACTAAAAATAATAATCTATAAAACATGTAACAAAAATTAATATTTTTTATTAGTCATAGTGATTTGTATCAAAGATGTGAGGGCAGCACATTTGAAACATCAGATAAACTGTGGTAATTTGCTATTTATCAATAATAAAAACAATAATAAAAATATTGTGGTCTGGGCTAAGTGATGAGTGTTTGTACAACACGAAATGTTCATCTTAGTGGTCATAGATTTTTGGTCTATTGTTTATGATTACATTTCTTCACAAGGTGTTAAAAGTGGATAGAAACCAGTCCCCACCTTGTGTGAGAGTGGTGTAGTGAAATTACACCAAGTAAATATTATATAACAGAAATGCTTATATCTTTGTAAAATTAGTTGATTTAAACAATGCACATAATAATGTTAGAGAATTTATTTAAAAGCAATATTTCTAAAACTGATATTTCATCAGAGAAAACAATCACATCATCATAAATTATATAACATATTCAAATAAATAATTTTCATTTAAATATAATCTGCAAAGTTCAACTTTAATTAAAAAGCTTAAATGTCTTAAAACAAGCAAACCTCACTATACGTATTGCCACACATAGCAAGCTAGTGTAATCAATGGATGCCAGAAGGCTTGTGCATAAAATCTCCATCTAGTGCCTACTCATCCAATATCCCCAGACTAGTTTCTGGCTTGTGGCCTTCATCAGTGAGGAGCCTTGGATCTGAGAGCACTGCACCTAGATCTTAGGATCTAATGCAACCATCCAGCAGCCACCTTTTATCTCCACTTAACTACAAAACTATGAGTCTTAAACTGAAAACACCTTAATGTTCTCAATAGAAGCCCATTAGCTTATATACTCATATGGGTCTGAACTCAGTTCAGTACCCATACATTTTGGTGTCTTTGGTTCTTTAATAGCCATAGCCACCACTATCCTATTAGGCAGGATTGGTTTTAAGCCAATAAACATCACATGACCACCACTTCTTATGCTTATGTATAACTGTTTTAAAATAGGCAAAACTCACTATAAATATTCCACACACAGCAAGCTAGAGTAATCAATGGATACTCTAGCTTGCTGAGTGTGGCAATATGTATAGTGAGTTTTGCCTGTTTTAAAACAGTTATACACAAGCATAAGAGGTAGTGGTCATGTGATGTTTATTAAGTTTAAATGTCCTTAACAAAGGTTTATCAGTTGATGCTATTAATATAAAAAATAAAATGCTACTAAGTTTTGTTAAATATATATCACAGATAGATTACCTTTAAGCTAAACACCACTTTTATTACTTGAACAAAATTATTAGATATTATTTTGATTTACTGTTTAAAATACTTCTATATAAAAATTTTATGCTGATATAAATATAAGCATATTCTGTATTTTATTGTTATCAATATCTAAAATTTATATAGTATATAAAAAGTATTGCAAAAATTGTATTCGGTTTACTATCAATCCTGTAAAGAAGAAACATTCTTCAATATAATATAAATTCTGAAAATTTCCTTTGTTATATAGGATTCAAAATTTGTTATTTATTTTAGATATTTTACAAGAATAACAACCTTCAGGATTAACTGATAATTTTCATAGAATAAATTATTAATCTTTGTAATTATTGTTTTTAAAAATTTTTGTGCCTACATAAAAATAAGCATACAGTAGGCAAAAACAATATATGGAAAATTATGGATCATTAAATAAATGTTCATTTAATTCTCTAGAGGTCACTGTTGATCTGAGAGATACAAGAAAAAAATTTTCTTCAAATATTGTTACATATATTGGATTCACCTGCATATTTATATGTGACTAATATTAAACCATAATGTTTAAGCTGTCAGACTGGTTAATATAGCAGTATTTTGTATAAATATGTGATATTTGATAGTAAATAGTATTTAAGGGATACTACAACCCTTCAAAATCAGTGTTGGTGTGTTTTTAAAAATAATTCCTAGATTATAACTAACAATAATTAAAAAATCATGTATTTTATTATATAATAATGGCAAATTTGCAATATTTTACTTTTTTTTTTTCGCATTTCATCAAATACTGTTTAGGAATATATCTTTTGGATAAATTCAGTTTCCAGTGCAATATTTTTGATCATAACTTCCACGAGATTAAATTTTCATTAAAGTTTGAGCACTTTAAAAGAGTGTCTTATAATGAGAGAATGTTATTATTTTCTTGAGACTTTTGTGGAAGCATCATCCAGTGGTTGTAATGTACTGGTAATTGAAATTTTAGATTCTATGGAAGTATTAGATTTTTTATTTATGAATTTTTCAAACAATTAACAACAACTACTCAAATTAGTCTTTGATTTATATATTCCATCCTTTCAGTAATCAGACCTAAATTTTGCTCTTCTACAACTAACAGTATGAGAATAAAATGCTAGTAATTACAAAGTATTCAGGCTTAAATTGTTCACACATCCTCTAAAATGGAGTAACAATATTTTTGGCTTAACTTTCTGAAGACCAAACAAATTACTACATAACATGAAATTGGAAAAAATATACATATATGTAATTCAATAAATAGAAATAGTTCACTATAAAGGAAAAAATAACAATACAAATTAACTACAACTTACCGCTTTCTACTGGGTAAGTCATACTGTCTGGAAGCTCAGTTAAAAGCAGTCCTAAGCTGTAGTTAATTTGTAATATTGATAATCTTTCCTTTATAGTGAACTATTTCTATTTATGGAATTATAAAATAATAAGGAAAGAAGTAAAGTTAATTGAGATACATACATATATAGTATTTTTAAGTGGTTGTGTTAAAATAAAATTTCATGAGGAAAAACAAAAATTTCATTTATAAATATTCATATATTATTTCTTTATTAATTTTAAATTGTATTTAAATTTAATATAAACTTCACCACAGTATTAGAAATAATATTTTTTAAAAAATAAAAAGCAACACCAAGTAAATACAGATAAATCTGTAAGTAAATTTTATTAATTTTTTATAACTTACTTTTGCATATTTTATTAATATTTTATTACAATTTCAAAAAATTAAAATAATTATAACATTAATTAAACTTATTCTGTCAATCCAATTGCTATTTTCTGCTAATAAATTATGTAACTACAATTAAATGATATGTCAACATACATAGTTGAAAAAATGTTTGAAAAATAATATGATGTACAAAATCTATAAATCATTTTAACAAATTATTTATTTTAAAAATTAATAAATTACAATTCATAAAATTTTAATTGAAGTCCAATGAAAAGTAAAGAATGCCTCTAATATTTTATTTATAAGACAGAAAAATTTTAATTTCTATTATTAGATATCAGTTCTGCATTCTAATAATAGATCAAGAGAAAATGGAATGAACTATTTTTAATGACAGAAATTAAAAATATTTGAAAGGTTAAAAATATTCGAATGAAAAAAGATTACTAAAAATAGTGTTTAATTGGGCTACATGGAAAATAGAACACAATGGACAAGAAAAATTTTATAATATGCAAATTTAATAGCCAAATTACTTCTATAATTTATTTTTATAAGAAATGGGATATGTAGGAAATGTATTATAAATGTGTAATAATGATGCATGGAAGAAAACAATAAGTAAAATGATTAGAGAAAAAGAAGTAGAATTATGGAAAATGAATATAAGTAAAAAAATTGTTTGGAGTTACATAAATATAAAAAACATTAAACAAGGTGTGATAACATTGGAAAGAATTTATTATTTGATGCAAGATCGGGAGTGTTAGATAATGAGACAGGAGGATACCTGAATATTGATTTGCATTGTAGATTTAGTTTGAGATAGGAAAAAGTGATATGAGCATTTATTTTTGGAATGTAAGATACTGAAAAAGGATCATGATAAATTGTATGGAGGGTAGGGAAATTTAAACATTAAGAGAATAGAATAAATTTGATTTTTTTTTTTGTCTGGAGAATATGACAGCAGGATAGAGAATCTAATGAAATACCTTTTATTAAAATGTGATGATTTCAAAAGAAAGAAATACTTAATTTAATTAGCAAGTTTCAAAGTCTATAACTATGCACAGAAATTCCTGATTGTCAAAGAATAAGACATTAAATTGCAACATATTACTTCATATAGCTCAAATTTTACTTTCAAAATTTCAGCTAATATTTCTTTAACTCGGATATAGTTTTAATTTTTTTTCATACTATATTACTAATAATTTATTAAGCTTTTAATTTATCTTTACTTTGATTTAAGATATTGTATTATAGTATTTTACTATATTATATTAGCTTTATGATTTTTATTTTTAACACAGTTTTATCAAGACTTAATATGATACCTCAAATTTGTTTTAGTGTAAATCTGAAATATTTAAACATTGGTGCAGTACTATTACTCTAGAAAGGTATAATTCACAATCTCCTAACATCTAGGCAAAATTACAACCACCATCACTGAATGCACTCAATTCACATCAATATATCTTCATCACAATTATTAATACTGTAGCTACAAATTTTATTCTTGTTTGAATACATTTTAGAAACAATTTTTGACTATATTTATTCCTAAAAATATTTAATTGATGAAATACTAGATTAAGGCACTTTAATGTGAGAGTTGAATGAATTATACAATACTGAATTGTGTGCAATATAAAATAGTACAAATATATATATACAAAATAAAATGACATTTAGATAATTATAAAAAATAGCAAAGCAATGAACACAACTGAATGGTAACTGAATAGTTTCATCAACACGGTAATTAATTAAGCTTAAGTTGTTTCATAAAGAACTTAAACTGGAATATATAAATGAATACAATAAAAGTGACTAAATTTAAAAAATACCATGCAATTTTCATACAAAAAATATAGGGATAAAATCATTTAGAAACCTAGAATGATCTGACAAATATGTGAATGAATTTGAAAACTTAAAAATAGTATCCTTATTCCAAAATATATAAAATATAGCTGAAGCCACATTACACTGGAAATTCTTTTTAAAGGAAAACTTTAGCATTAGAAGTTGATTAACAAAATTCAAAACACATAAGAACAGAATTATTACTTTAGTGTGTGCCAATGTAGTGTGGAAACTACTGTGATTGAAAAATAAAGTCTACAACAGAAGGTACCAAACTATGGCTTATGAGACAAATGTGGCTCAAATCCCAATCTCGTGACTGTTTTTATTATGATAAACACATTTTTTTTTTCCTCTTGTAATTTGTAAATAAATATTTTGATAAGTCTAGGAAAGGGAAAATGTGCATCACAATATTATTTTTCAATTCGGTCTTATTATAGAGTAGTAATTATTGTATATGATGAATATTTAAATATTAGAAATCGTGTTTTATTTTCTTTTTTTTTTCTAAATTTATTTTTGTTAGGATATATACAAATTCTATTAAAATAAAAATTCAAATATATCCACAGCCATTCAGAAATCCATACTTTTCAGGGATATTTTTCATCTCTTTCCGTGACTCTTTGGGGGGGGGGGATACATTTCTCTTTGCAGCACTTCTATGGGGAAAGGAAGATATAAACAAAATGGGTTTTTGTGTTAAAAAGTTTGCCAATCCCGGTCTAGAATCTTAAAGGTGTTAAAATTACAACACAATGTGTCATTCAAACAGAAATGACTTAATTACTACTGAGATAATGTTAGATTATTTTAAAAACTTTCTTTAATTTCAGAAGCCAGAATACAATGGACATCTGAAGATTACAAAATTTCTGCCAAAAAAAACAGTTATCTTCATCCTATTCTAGAGCCATTTACTATCATCTTCAATAATTAATGGCCACCTGTTGTTATAATTGCTTTTGGAAGTATGTGAGTGAGTATATGAGAAAGTATATGATATTGTTATTGGTAATGCAATGTTCTTATTACCTTTTCAGTTCATTCCAAATCGAAACTCTTACATATGAATGTTTTAAAATGAGAAATTGGACATCAGTTTAACATCAAGGAATACTATCTTCATTAAAATTCAAATATCATTCATTTTTCATGAAATACATTACATATAGTAAAATATTTTGAAGATGGGAGAAAACAAAATCTTCAACATTAAAACATGTACAGCATAATTTCTGGCATGCCTTAAAGTATGAAAATGCACATGTAGAAAAACTTAATTACAAGTATACAGATTACTATCTTCTAAGTGTGAAAATCAATTATTGAAGATTTGTTTTAAGCAAAAGATGTTACAGAACCTGCATCTAAAGACAGGGCTAATTTGAGTGAATAATTTATGAGAGGATGATTTAAAAACCAGATAATAATCTGAATACTGATAAAAATGATGTGAATGGTAGCAAAAAAGAAGAGATTGATTTACTGTTGATAAGTTAATTAAAATGTGATTTAATTAACAGACTTTTAGTTAATTAAAGAAAAAAAAATTCAGGAGGGAATACAACACATGAAGCAACTTTATCCTGATGAAATATTCATAAAGATGGCAGAAAAGCAACACTTTTCAACAGCAAAATAAATAATAAATTTAATTTTTTTTAATTGGTAATCTTTTTAAGCAACATTTTTTTATTAATTTATCATTTAATTTTAGTTTAATTACTATAATCCTACATAATACTTATAAAGCTTTAACTGATCATTTTGTCATAATTATTGAGTAGGTTTATTAAATTCAGAAACTATTTATCTGAAAAGACAGAACATGAGGATTAACTGGGACTGCACTTATAGTTAATAGCATCTTTTTCATTTTAACTAATGGTAGTAAATGATATTTTAAGCACTATCCAAAGGAAGTGACCATTAAATATTATTTATTTCAAGCTGTAGAGAAGTTTTGAATATGGATATTTTTTTCATTTTTAAAAATAATTGATTGATTTTAAAAGTATATTTATTTATTTATTTTACAATTGAAATTTATAATGTATCTGTCTGGAACAAGAGTGTTTAAAAATTTGACAATATTTATATCTAACAATTCTTCAAAATATACAATTACACAAGCAGATATTTAATGTATTAAAAATGTTTTCACAGCAAAAACAAACAAACAAGTTAACATTTCAACTCTGCATGGTTCAGTGCAAAAATAAAGCAAAAAAGTCAATGACTAAAGGTTTACGATCAAAGCTTCGTTTTTTTTACTTATGGTATTTAAACCTTATATGATCTCTGACCAATAAATTGATTACTTTTTTATTAATTAAATAAATGATATTAAGACACCATTTTTGAGATTTTCATGTATCAGATAAAATTTTAGCCCTGATAACCAAATATCAATTCAAAAAAAAAAAAAAGTTGTTTGGAGATCAAGTATGCAAACACCAAAGTGAAATGACTATATAGATATGGACAAACACAAAGCATACACCATATACCTAAAGACAGTCAAATCTATGGCTATACAATGGAAGAACTGAAGGACTAATTTATTAATGATTCTATCATCTAGTTGAAATCTCTATATGTTCCTTATGATATTTTGTTACGAATTAAACTGTCAAAAAAAAAAATTCCACACGTTAATAAATCGTTATATATATACTGTATTCCCTATCAATGAAATGTTAACTAAAATTATCCTCCCTTCGCTAAAAAAAAAATCTGGACGTAATTAATCTAGAAAAAACATTGTATAAGGTATTACTAGGAAGAGAAAATCTTTATACACATTCAGAATATAATGAATCAATGCAGTGATAATTTAACAGTGAAACCGCATTAAAAAATATTTATTATGAGGAAAGTAGCAACAACTAATCATTTAGAATTATTTAAAAACAGAGCTTATTCTACACAAATAAAATTAATAATACAAACCAAAAGTAGCAATAATAAGATTTTTTTTTTTTGTTAAAAAAATATAATGTTCAGTATATTAAATTTGATTTGTACTAACGAAATGTCAGGCATTTTCATATTCGTAGTCAATTACAAGCCCTCGCCGGAATTAATTAAATAACTTAATACATAAAACGTTTACATTTAAAATATATCTGCATATCTTATTCTTTGGTCTTAAATATGTTCAAAAAAACGAGTTCTATCTGCAAATATGTAAATAATAATCATTTCAAAGCAATATAATAAATAACGTTTAGTTATTTACCCAAGGTTAATTTTTAAAACAATTCTAAATTAATCGGTCTAATTGTAAATTTAAACGAGTTTATATAATTTTATCAACTTCCGTAATATATATATCACTATTAAGATATTAAGTTTTGTAAGGAAAAAATGAAAACTAAAATTATGTCAAGAAAGTTAATTTATATTTAATAAACAGAGATATAATAACGATGGAAAAAGGGAAATAATTCTCCCGAATTCCACATCCTTATTAATATTTGGAATATAGGGAGAAAATAAGGAAATAATGCAATTAATTTGAGACAAGAACACTCTTTATATATTAAATGTTTAATTATTTTTCCGCATTTAACAAACATAATAGCAGAAAATACTTACGACATGGCTGCAAATCCTTCGCGTTACCAAGTTTACTTAATACTTCAGACAACTCTAGTATGACGCGTTAGGTGGAATGCGCCAACGTATTGCGAATTTCCGGGATGTCACTACTTTGAGTTTGAAATTTAAAACCACTCTAAGAACTTCGTATCTCAATTTATTTTCGGCATGTGGTATTTGAAAAGGGAGAGAGAAAAAATGCACATAAGCTTGTAAATATACATTAGCTTTTATTTTTTAAAAATGACAAATTATATAATCTTACTGATATACAAAATAACCAATTCAGTAGTTAAGTATAAAATAATCTCAAGATAGTCCATCGCCGACTATTCGCAGAAAATTATAAAATGTTTGTGAATCAAGAAATATTTTTAGAAGCATTTTTTTTATTCGTAAATAAGTTGTGTTTTTGGAATCTGGCATTTAAATTTATATAGAAGTAAAAAAAAACATGCCTATTATATATATTTCAATAGAATTTGAAGATTATAATTGACTATTTGTTAATTGGCTTTCAGAACATGTTATATTTGTCTGTTTAATGAGGTTTATTTAAAGTTCTTTGAATTAATTATCTCACTCCCTTTATTATAAAATTGAGGAGAATAGATTGAGATTGTTGATTGCTATTCATATTGTTTAAGTGTTGACTGCTTTCATACATTTATATTTTAAAAAATACTAGATTCAATTGTAGAATCCTGTAACGTGACAAATAGATATGGTCTGTAATAAGTGGGAGGAAGGGGGGCTGAAAATTAATAAAAATGTTATTTACAGTAAAATAACTGAAACACAGACTTATTATATACCTGTCTCTATATATGGAATATATAGGGTATATGAGCACAGAATTTCACACAACCCACCACTCTCCACACTATCCCATAACACTGATACACTTGAATATGTTGAAAAGATAAATAATCACCAATATACGTATTGATCATCATCAATACGTATATTGGTGATTATTTATCACTTTCAAGTGAAGGAAGATTGCAAGAATTAGAAGAAGAACTCTCTTATATTAAATGGGATATTATTGGACTTTGTGAAGTTAGAAGAAAAGGTGAAGAGACAATTGATTTAAAAAGTGGACATATACTCTATTATAAAGATACAAATATTGGAAATACAAGTGGAGTAGGATTCATTATAAATAAAAAGTGGAAGAACAATATTGTGGAGATTGATGGTGTATCGGACAGAGTGGCAAGATTAGTTATACAACTTAATAGCAGATACCAAATGCAGATAATTCAGGTTTATGCCCCAACAAGTTCTCATAGTGAGAAGTAGTAGAAGATTTTTATATGGATGTACAAAAGGCTTTTGATCAGAGTAAACACCATTTTAGAATTGTTATGGGAGACTTTAATGCTAGAATTGATAAAAAAATGAAGGATGAAAGTGCTGTGGGTAATTTTGGTTATGGTAATAGAAATGAGAGAGGACATAGACTTGTGGAGTTTGCAGAAAAAGAAAAACTTTATATTATGAATTCTTTTTTTGAGAAAAATGTTAAAAGGAAATGGACATGGAAGCATCCAAATGAAGGTACAGCAGAATTGGATTATATTTTGACTAACAGGAAATATATATTTCAAGATTGTAATGTTCTTAATAAATTTAACACAGGAAGTGATCATCGATTAGTAAGGTGTAAGATACGTGTTAATGTAAAACTAGAGAGACAAAAATTATTAAGAAAAACAATATTTACAGTTGATATTCCTAATCTTCAGAAACATTCTAATGAATTTAAATTAGAACTTACAAATCGGTTTCAAGTATTAGTAGATTTTGAACATGATTCAGATTTGAATGAAATTAATATGAAAATAACTGATACACTTTTGAAAACTGCAACAAAGATAGCTGGTAGAAAGAAACAGCAATTGACCAATAAAATTTCTACTGAGACTAGAGAATTTATGAAGAAAAGAAGGAATATGAAGATATACAAAAATGATGTATTAAAAAGAATTGAATATCTTGAATTTTGTAAAATGGTGTAGAAAAGAGTTGAAAATGATATAAGAAAGTATAACTGTGAACTAGCAAGGAAAGCTGTAGAAGAAAATAAAAGTCTTAAGAATGTAAAACAACATTTTGGTATTGGTAGGAAATTTATATCTGCAATAAGAAAAAAAGATGGAATTATTACTAAAAGGAGAGATGACATCATGAAATTGGTAGAAGATTTTTATCAAGAATTATATAGTAATAAAGAACAAGTACCTCCTATATCTATTACATCTTCCAAATTGCCCAGAATTTTAAATGAAGAAGTGAGACATGCAATTAAATGTATGAAGAAAGGAAAGGCTCCAGGTAATGATGGAATTATAATTGATATATTAAAAGAAGCAGGTGAAGAAATAGAAATTTTTTTAGCAAAGTTATATACCAAATGTCTAAATGATAAAGATATACCAGATAATTGGAAGGATGCAGTAATAATATTAATATTTAAAAAAGGTGATAAAGAAGATATTAGAAATTACAGACCTATCAGCCTTTTATCAGTTTTATATAAAATTTTTACCAAGATAATTATTACTCGTCTACAGAGAACTTTGGATTTCCACCAACCAAGAGAACAAGCCGGATTTAAAAGTGATTTTAGTACAGTAGATCATATCCAGGTATTGAGAGAAGTTATAGAAAGGACAAATGAATATGAGTTGCCATTATGCTTAGGATTTGTAGATTATGAAAAGGCATTTGATTCTATAAACATTTCTTCAGTGATTAAAGCATTAGATCATCAAGGTATAGATCCAGGATATTGTCATATTTTAAAGAATATTTATAAAAATGCAACAGCAACAATTAGATTACATAATGACACTGGGAAAGTCAACATTGAGAAAGGTGTAAGACAAGGTGACTCCATATCTCCAAAACTTTTTACAGCAGTGCTGCATGAAGTATTTTGTGGATTAAAATGGGAAACTAAAGGAGTGAAATTAAATGGTGATTATTTAAGTCATTTAGATTTCGCAGATGATGTAGTTGTTTTTGCAAATAATGCTTCAGATCTGCAGCAGGAAATGTTGCAGGAATTATCAGATGAAAGTAGGACTAAAGATAAATGTTAAAAAGACTAAGGTAATGTTTAATCGATTTGCTCAAAATATGAAAATAAAGATTGATTATGATAAATTAGAAGAAGTTAACAGTTACAAATACCTTGGTCAGATTATTAATACAGATGGAAACATAATGGAGGAAATTAATCATAGAATTAAACTTGGAGTGCTTTTGGTAGAAATAACTTGATACTAAAAGGAAATATGCCTATGTGTTTGAAAAGGAAGGTTTTTTAACAAATGTGTTTTACCAGTTCTTACTTATGGATCTGAGACTTGGACACTTAATAGAAGAGCAATTCAGAGACTTCAGACCACTCAAAGAAGTATGGAGAGATGTATGTTGGGAGTAACAAGAATAGATCGTAAATGCAATGTATGGGTAAGAGAACAAACAGGTGTTACTGATCTCATTGAAAAAATGAAAAGATTGAAGTGGAGTTGGGCTGGACATATTGTTAGAAGAGATGATAATAGATGGACAATTGAAATTTTAAACTGGATTCCAAGAGATTGTAAAAGACCCAGAAAGAGACCACATGTGAGATGGATGGATGAAATAAGAAAGTGTGCAGGGGTGATGTGGAGAAGAGAAGCTAAAGATCGGAGAAGATGGATTAAACTTGGAGAGACCTTCATCCTGCAGTGGATTGATAATGGTTGATAATGATGATGATGATACGTATTGATTGCTGGTTTAGCATGAAATATGTATATTGGTGATTATTTATCTTTTCTACATATATGTGTTCAAATGTATCAGTGTTATGAGATAGTGTGGAGAGTGGTAGGTTGTGTGAAAGTCTGTGCTCATACACCCTATATATTACAGTAAAATGAAAATCTTGGGGACAATTGGAAAAGTTGGTAGTTAGTAGTCTTGAGTTCTTCATCTCTAGTTGAATTAAATAATTTGGTACTATATCTGTCTCTTCACTATTTAGGGGAATTTTTGGATCAGTTGTTAGTGAGATTGCCAATACATATTGTACCTCTTTACATGATATGCTAAGAATATTCAAATTGATTTAAGCTAACCAAATTCCATAATAATCGAAAAAGAAAATATTCAGTATATATTTACAAATTAATAAACATAATTGCAATATTCTGCTTGTTATTTTCTATCTTAGCAAACTTTGAACTTAAAATAAGGGAGTAAAAGATCTTTTCCTAAAAAATGAAATATTGATAAATAAATTTAAAAAACCTAAAAGTAGAGATATTTGATTAATGGTGTCTAATCTTTGCAGTAATTCAAACATAGCAAGTTATTTCACCCTAATCATATAAATTAATTAGTTAATACATACACTATTTATATTTAAAAAAATATTTTAATACATAAAAAATGTTGTGTCTGTTAACTACTGGTTAACTAAATGCATCAGCCAAATCTGCACACAACTCTAATAGCAGGATATAAAATATAGATAATTTATCATATATATATATATGGGAAAACAATTTCAGTGCTATTATAGTGTGTAATCTGTCAACTTTATTGATCTACATATTACTTAACATTGAAAGAAAAATTAATGGTCAAAAATAATATGTCTGTATTTATTTTTTAAAATTCAGGCTACAAAAATTTATTAAATAAAATCAATAAAATAATATACTTCGCAATAAAAATAATTTATTTACCAAAGTAATATCAAGTATTTAAAGAATAATTACGCCAATAACAAATCAAATGTATGCATAAATACTAATCCATAAAAATGTCTGCATTTATTGTTGAATTTATGGTGAATATTGCTTAATTTTATTTTATATACATTTTATAATTAAAATACCTTTTTCTTAGATATACATTTTTATTGCAAATATACTTTTTTTTTATTAATTAATAATATACATTTATAACACAATTCAAATATAAACATTACACATTCAAAAATAAATGTGAATTATGCCTGCAGATGTTTACTTTTGTGCATGGTTTATTTGTCATTGCTGCATTTTTTGATTAAACAATTGATATTGTTTTGTTAAATAAATTATTTTTATTAGAATATATTGAACCGGGTGGGGTTGTACATCGAATTGGAAAACAAAATCTTGCATGATCTTTACTCTTTAATAAAATCTAAACTTGTGAAAGCAAAATTATAAGACTTACTTTTATACAAAAAAAAATATGATACAATTATTTATTAATTCGATCTACACCAATGCAATTTAAATATTGCTCCACACCGGCCCCCTTAGGCAGAGAAGCATAATACCCAGAAGCTTGCCCAAGCCAGAGCTATATATAAAATATATAACTGCGACCATGTTTGAAGGATATAGATTTTGGCTGCAGAATTCAACACCTATCATTCAAAGCACTTTTTTGTTTTGTAGAGAACTCCAGGCACCAGTTAATTACAGAAGTAAATAATGCACTTTGAATGATGGCACACTACCTCAGCACCTAAGAAATCCTAACTAGCTCAATCAAGGAATAATATAATACATTACTGCTTCAATTAGTGGTAAAAGAATTGACTGACAAAATATCAAGTTTAAAAACAATTTATTTTAACTAAATACTTATTATTATAATTTTTAAACTACTTTTATAGTTTCTCAATTAGTCTAACAATGATATTTTTATATAATAACCATACTCACATTCTTAGTACATACAATAGAATATATTATAACATAAGGCATTAAATAAAGACACGACAATTTAAACACACACATCAATAGTTCATTTTATGCATGCTATAGAGTTCATTCACTTTATTGACTCTGGAGGCTTCAAATTATTGCAATGGCTACATTAATATCAAAAATGGAATAAGAAAATTTTATTTTATACCTATAGGATTTTGGACATTGACTTCTTGCTGTTTGCTGCTTTATGTGAGTTTTACCAACCAGTTGGATTTTAGACTTCTGTGGAGGTCATATGATTGCTATTCATAATACTCTTATTCAAGACAGTTAGATATCTCTGGAAGCTTCAAATTATTAGGCAGGCATTACTTCTATCAGGCAGATTGCTGATGTTCCATTGGACTGAGGCTGGAGTCTGGCCATATGTTTCCGATGACTGCTAACACTGCATTGTCATGAAAAAACACTGACTCTGGATGTGTGACAAGAATGACGGAAGACTGATTGCAAATGTGCTTGAATGATGAAAAACTATTTATGCGATGACTTGTTGTCATTTTTTTAATTAGTTTCTATACCCGCCAGCTATATCCATTGTTGAAACTTCGTCCACTGTTTTTGGTTAATTTTTTATAAGATTTTAATCCGGTTGTTTATGTATTTTTTTAATTAGTAGCCATTGCTAATCCATTTCTTTTATGTAGCTTCTGAGTATTTGCAATATTTGAGGGAATTTCTTTTAACTTATAAACTTTCCTTTATTTTTTTAATATATAACTTTCATATTCTATTTCATTAATATATACATATTTTACTATATTTCTTTATATTTAAAATCAACTCTTATTTACAATCTCACTTATTTTATTTCTTTTAAATAATGGAGACTTTTTTTTCTTTAATTTAAATGAAAAAAGATATTTTTAGTTTTATGTAAAAGATTTATTTTTAAACTGCTACAGCTTTAACTTTTAATTACTTGAAATTCAACTACTTTTAGCTTTTCTAAGTTACATTTTCCACCCCCTTCTAATTAATTAATTGTAACTTTTACTGATAAATGATGTTTATATGAATAACTCTTTAAACTTTTTTTAGATTTCCCCTTTTTTCTAATGAAATACTTTAATTCAATTATTTACTGACAGCTTAGTGATTCTATTATTTACTAATCAATTCTTAAAACTTTTGCATTGTTTAAAAAACTTTTACTTTTAATAATTGTGACATGATTTTTCATGGAATGCTAACATTAGTGGTACAATATATATATATTATTTAATATACTCTTGAAATCGTAAATTTAATAATTAAATGTAACCATTTCATCTTTTATTGATTAGTTTTACCTTTCACTTTTCCATAAGTATATAGCCCCATCAAGCAAGTAGATTATATACTTGTATTTATATATTGGACTATTTAAGTGAATTTGTATTTTCCAGTTACATTCAACTGATAATAATAGTACTCAGTTTAGTATATGCACAATGTTTTCAGAGGTGTTCTGCTTCTCTCTTCTTCAGGTGTAGCTGGCTTGACCAGTGACAGTATTAGCATAGGAATCGAACCTGGACACTTAGATTGTTGAATATTGAATATTAAAGTAAGGCTCTATCCAACTGAGCCATCCTGCCAAAGGCATCAGTTAGTAGAAATTTTATATACTTATTTATGAGGTTCCTCATGATTTATCCAGTTTTTCCTAGGAGCAACATTAATTAGTAGTTTCCATACATTATGTATAGTCACCCTAAGTTGACTTATGAGATTATTCACCATTGTCATCCTTCATAATACTGTATTTTTGTCCAATTGTTTTTGATATTTAAATAATTTTTATTTAGTATTATTTTTGTAATTTTTAACCATTAGGTGTTAATTTATAATTATACCTATGATGCATATAATTATTGCAAAATAATTTATTTTGTTTATAATTTATATTTATATCAGATGTTATGATAAAAATCTTAACTGCTGTTATTTTTGACACAATGGCTCCAAGGAATTAATATTTGTAATTTTTCTGATAATTTTTTTATATTGTTTACTGATATTTGGATATACTGAATATATAATGACATATCAAGAGAGTTTATAAAATTCATAAACTCTTCTTAGTAAATTTAACTTTGTGTTTATTATTATTTATATATTAAAAATAATATTCATAATTCTATTTTGTTTTTCAACATTTAATATATTGTCAGCATGTTATTTTCTACAAAAACAATAAATACACAAATGGTCTGATGCCTGCTTTAGAAGTGACAGAGTAGAGCTGTGTCACCCATAAATCTTGATTTCAGATTCTTCCACAGCTTTAAAGAAACAAGTCTTTTTTTATATATTTTTATATTTCTAAAGTATTTTTCTTTTCAATTATCTACTCACAAAAAGAAGTAATTTTTCTTAAAGCTCTCTCATATCAAAAACTTTTGAAATCTCATAAAGAGAAGGCACTTTATATTGTATCATATTCTAATAAATAAAGAAGAAAAAATAATAGGAGTTTTAAAAAATACAGTTTAGTTAGTATGAAAGAAAAAGAAAATGCAAATACAAAAAAATAATAAATGAAGAATTATATGCAGATATCATAAATGAAAAATAATACTTAGAAAAAAATTAATAAAATAGAATTAAATGAAGAAAAAATAAAATTAAATAAAAATAAATAAATAGAGAATATAAATAGTAGCAGGAAATAATGAATTACATTAATTATAAAGATTAATCCGGTTTAAAATAATAAATTAATAGATAAAGGGAGTAAAGAATGTGAAGTTAACAGATTCATAGAGAAGAAAATATACATTTTAAAAAAATCAAGTTTAAAGAAAATGAAAGAAAACATCAAATTTGATGAGGAAAATAAAGAAATAAACAAAAAAAATTTTTTTCACTGAAGAAAAGTTAATATAAGATAGCCATGTATTATATTTAACTACATGATTACAAAAATTATATATAAATAAGCAAAAAAAAAAAAACCTTAAAATTTGCAAATTTTATTATATTCATATAACTATTTTTCCTTTTATTATCTTTAAAAAGCACACAATTTATAAATAAATTTTATTATATGTTAATGACAATGTTTCCATATTGAAGCCATGCCAAAATTATATTGTGAATATATTTTGGACAATAATGTGTGTTCTTACTTACACACACACACACATATATATATATAAGATGGAAAGATTTGAAATACAGGCATTCTTATACCTGGAACTTAATTGTAAATATAGGGGATTTGAACTCAGACTTACAAGCAACCTTCAACTATCCACACTATTTCATACTACTGATACACATGACCACACACATGTAGAAAAGATAATCACCACTACATGTATTTCCTGATGAACCAGCACTCATCAGTTGGTCCAGATTATATCTCCCACACATACATATAATCAGTGCTCAGTTTATATTAAGACAGCAAATCTTTACACTTTAATGAACAGGCTTCAATTTAATCTAACTTCTAACTCTTCAGCTATCCATACCATTGAAAATCTAATGATAGAATGCCCAAATCCCATCAACAACTCCCAAGAAGCTTAGCGGCCACATTGGGCATGAGACACAACTACCCCTAATTTATATATGCATTACACATATAAAAAGCATCAGTATTTTATATATATTCATATTAAAAGGTACTGTATAATCTGCAGTATAATAAATAATATGTACTCTATTGTAATCAATGTTTTCCAATAAAACATGAATTATTACACAATACATTTATTTGTATATGAGGGAGGCTTGTAACAAAATATAATGTAGTTCCTGACTCCATTGTACTATTTGAAAAAATATTATGTAAAGTGGAAATAAATATAATATTCTTTATGATTGTTCATTTGTTTTTTGCATCAAATAAAACTGAAAAAGATTATACAACACAAATGTTGTCTTTTTAATAGAAAAAAAGCTTCTTTTGCCAATATTTTATTACTATTCCTAATGGAATAACCTAAGTAGTATTGAGAACATATGCACTTTTAAATGCAATTTCTTGATATTCTGTATTCAAAATCATACATTTTTGAACGCAGTAACTGTTTAACAGTTTGCTACTATTACTAATTACTGTCCATTGACATCTGACAGTGATTTTATAATATGAAAATTCAAAAAATAGTTCCACAATTTGAAAATTAAAATTTTTACATCTGTTAATATATATATATATATATATTGTAATGATTCACTCACATTCTATTTATTTATATATTTAATATTCTTGGTATATCATTATATTTAAATATATTATCATTAGATTGATATATTTTACAATTGTCACATTTTATTATTTTACTTTTCATGATTGGTTTTCTTATTTAACACCTCTGGCATCAGAACACACATTCAAGCAGAGGAGTGATTGTCCTTGATAGATTAACCATTAGTGATACCTATAGCCAGATCAAGGTTACACAAACACACAACCCTGACCATATTTCCTGATCGTAGCACTCCTCCATATTGCTGGAACAACACCCATCATCCAAAGCATTTTATTTGTTTTGAGAACAATACTTAGACACTATCCAGCCATATATATTATACACATCCAGCATGCCTAAATGACAGTCACATGAATCCAGCACTTGAAATATATCCAGGCTAACTAACACTCTTGATCAGGGGACCCAGCCCAGTACTAATTAATATAAGGAAATATTTCTAATCTTTAAATTATTGGTGACACAGTTAAAAGAAAGAGTATAGTCCAAGCAATATTTAAGCAAACAATTTTTTATTCACATGTACACATATTTAAAATATAACAATACAATTTAATACAGAAAATAAATGAGTATACATTAATGGTTAATAATTTAATATTGATAATGTCCTTTGTTATTATTCATTTCATTAAAAGAATATATTTGTCTAGACAATTTACAATTGAAAAATTATATTTACCTAGGTTTTTTATTATTTTGAGATGACATCATCTTTCTGCAGTTGACACTTTTTTTTGGTTTTGATTTTCAACTGTTTGACCTTTTGGTATCCAGTGATGGCTTCATGTATTTCATTCCATACTTCAGACAGACAATGGGGAAAAAGAGTATGCAGAAGTGTCTATATTATAGATGAGGCATTGATTACATGAGAGAGCAGTTGATGGAGCTGAGGAACTGGAACATGAAGCCCAGCCAAACACTCCTAAGGTTTTTTAGAAATGCATGTTGCTAATTCTGCAGCTTCTTCATTCATATTTTTCACAGCAGGAGAATTAGTTCACTAACGGTCACATTAACTATGCCCTCAGTGATGAATGGATCAATGAATTGGTGAACTGAAAAAATCTGCTACAACTCCTGTTAATCAAAACTGGAAAACTTGAAACTTAAAAACAAACTTGGAAAAAAAACTGGATAACAATGGACAAGCTGCCACTTTTATGCTCAACTCTCCCATTGTCTAAATGTTCAGCATAATTTTAATCTAGTTTTAATTAATTTTGCATTTTTTATGTAATCTTTCTTCTTAGATTCCTACCAATGAGATAGTTTATAAGATTTTCTAATTAATTCTACTGACAATTTTATCTTACATTTATTTATTTTTAAACATTTTTTTTTTAATTTATAAAAAGAAGAAAGCAGGTTTTAAAATCTATTCTGTCATGATCCTCTTTCCCCACCCTATTCTTCATAAAACGATTTTATTCTTTAAAAAAATGATGCAATCTTTTATTTTATTGATTTCATTTTTTAAAAAAAATTTACGTTTAACTATTATCATTTCTCTTTTCCTTAATAATTTGTTTATTTATTTTAAATTATTAAATATGTAACACAGATGGACATATATGAGTGTTTTTACAACATATATTTCATAATCATTACTCTCTCTCTATATATATATATATAATAAAAAGTCAGATGTCACATGACTTATATATAGCTTGCATTTACCAATATATAAAATTAAGAGCATGCTAATGAGCTCTAAACAAGGTTTTTATTATTATTATGATAAATGCTACTACAAGAGAAGCTATTCAAATCATCTTTATCTTAGATTGTCCCCATCCTCAGACTGGTTTTGACCTATGGGTCTCTTTAGTGAGGAGTTGGGACACTAGATTCAAAAAACCAATTCAAGCTAAGCATTTATCTAAAAGGTAATTGTCAAGAAGAAGATCTGAAACTTTTAGACATCTGCATGTCTTTAAAGTCAGCTCTCCAACTGAAAAAATTATATGGAAAAGAACTTAATTCAGATACTCCATATATTAATTGGCTTAGCCATTTAATTTAGCCAAAGCCCCAACAGCAAAATAATAATAGTAATAATAAAAAGTCAGATGTCACATGACTTATATATAGCTTGCATTTACCAATATGTAAAATTAAGAGCATGCTAATGAGCTCTAAACAAGCTTTTTATTATTATTATGATAAATTCTACTACAAGAGAAAGTATTCAAATCATCTTTATCTCCTCACTGAAGAGACCTATAGGTCGAAACTGGTCTGGGGATGGGGACAATTTAAGATAAAGATGATTTGAATACCTTCTCTTGTACCATTTATCATAATAATAAAAAAAGCTTGTTTAGAGCTCATTAACACGCTCTTAATTTATATATATATATATATAACAGCAATAACATATATAATAAAAGGCAATAAAATGTTGCCAACAAGCTATATTTGTTGTTAAAATATAATATTTGCTGCTATATAATCTTTTTTCTATTTTATTTATTTATCTTAAAAAGCTAAAAATGGCAAACATAATAACTTTAGATACAGTGATGAATAAAATGGGGTTTTAGTATTAGGTTAAAGATTTTTAACCTCATTATTGAATTGTATTACCATATTTATAATTGAAAGACAAATTCAGAAAGTTGGAAAATTATTTAAGTTTAATTTTTGAAAAAAAAAAAGAACATAGCAATTTGGATCATCATAAACAAGGGCTAGCCAACTTATGATAAATGTACCAAACATGGCACATTGTATGACATGTCAATAAAAATAAAAAGACTGAAACTTCTAAAGTAATGCTTTAATCAAAAAACAATTTTGATTCATAAGCACAAAAAAAATTAAATTAAGTCAGTCAAACTAAAAAAAAAGACACACTCTTTCTATAGTTGCACATGTGGTGTTTGTTCAATCTTGAATTGTCTAATCCAGGATGAGTCCATATATTTTAATATTCATTTTGTACGTGAACTTTTATCATATACATCAAATGTAGGACATATTCTTTATTCAAATTTTGGATCTGTAAAGATGGGAGTGCATTTTATATTCGAAGCAAAAATTGTATTAACATATAGACTTTGTCCCTAATTTTCTTAGCTTAAAATTCTACTGCATCTTAAATTTGGAGTACCTTACATTTGAAGTAATATGGGTATTTTTATCACTGAAATTGATAAAAACGAAATGAGATCATTACTGATTGATTCAAATTTTGAAAAAAGAAATAGTTGCTGCTTTCATTAAATAACTTCATTTCAAACATTAAAAGTTTGTTAAAAGTAAAACAGACCCATATATATCATTAAAGTAAGCAATATGTAAACTTTAAATATTTTCTGTAGTAAATTATTACATTATGAGGAAAATGCTAAAAATTATTTATATTTTATATAAAAATTGAATAGTAGCATAAAAGTTGTGTGTAGCATTATGCATGAAATTATTACATGAATTATAAAACATTAACCACTTTTGCTACATACTTTTTACATTTATCTTTCTAACTCCTCAGCATATAAAATATTTTTTATTTTATGATTAATATATGATAAATGTAATTTATGCTTAAAAGGACAAATTAATCATCATTGAATACACCTATACATATATTACAATGTAAATTAATGAAACTAGAATAACCATAATAAACCGTAGAAATGCAACACTTTTTATTATTGAAACCATAAATATAGTACCTTGATGAGATATATCTTTCAGTTAGTCAGTATTTATTACAAATGTGTCTACATTTAATGGTAAATATGTTAGTAATAAAATGGAAATGAAAAGAAAACACCATGCATTACCTTATATGGTAGTAATGGCAACATTATTTTTTTTTCAAGGGCATACATAAGTAAAGTGCTCTTTTATTTCTAGTTAATATAAGAGGCAGAGATTAATTTTACCTGAGTAAATGGCAGTTATCTATTTTTGAATTTAAAAACCTAAAATTATCATCTATTCTCAAATTAAGTATTGAGAATCCCAGTTGGATTAAACCAAAAAATTTATTATATTAATATGGTTAGACTTTTTTTTTCAGGCAGCTAGCCTATAACCAAACTCGCAAATATCCACTGTTATTTGGCAAATGGATATTTGCCATACTTGGCTATGAGATTAAGTGAGAAAAAAAACCATTCAAGCAACTTATGGCAATCTTGAGAACATCTTAACTTCAGGGTCATTTATGAGAGTTAAGGGGAAGGCCTTCAATCCTGTAATGATATATTTGTGTTTTACCTATGACTATAGTATATTAAAATCTTTGCCGAAAAGTAAGTTGAACAGCTAGGAAGATAAAATATTGCGATCTAACAATAACTTTTGATTATCATCAGTCGAAATATTAATCTTATAATCGATTAATAATTAAAAAGCTGAAGAAAATAAATCGTATCAAATAATTAACGTTTAAAATTAAAATTCATAATTGATTATAAAATTGAAATGAAAGCAAAATAGAAAACAAAGTTGATAAAGATTGTAAGATGTGATATGTTGGACTATTTCCATCATTTATGAGTGAATGTTGAATGTATAGAAAATTTTAAACTTTATTTAAACTTTTCAAATACAAACAATTTGTTAGTAATAACACACAAATAGATAATACAGGTTAGTAATTACACAACGTTTCGAGTAGTATTATTCTCCACTCTTCTTCAGGTATTGCTGGCCTATATGCACAGTGACAATATTCGCTTAGAAGTTGAACTCGCACCTTTAGATTCTTGTATATTGAATTTAAGGCAAACGCTCTACCAACTGAGCTATTCTGTCAAAGCTCAGTTGGTAGAACGTTTGCCTTAAATTCAATATACAAGAATCTAAAGGTGTGAGTTCAACTTCTAAGCGAATATTGTCACTGTGCATATAGGCCAGCAACACCTGAAGAAGAGTGGAGAATAATACTACTCGAAACGTTGTGTAATTACTAACCTGTATTGTCTATTTGTGTGTTATTACTAACAAGTTGTTTGTATTTGAAAAGTTTAAATAAAGTTTAAAATTTTCTATACATTCAACATTCACTCATAAATGATGGAAATAGTCCAACATATCACACCTTATAATATACCATCATTACAAACCTTCAGACAAATTGATAAAGATTGATATTTATAATTTTTATTAATTCTGCTGCATTTGCTGTGAATAGTTAATTGCGTACCTAGGGAGCCATTATCATAGAAACCTCAAAAATTAAATAAGTAAATTAAATTTTGTGTCAATTTTTTTTAAACAAAAAAATTATAAAAGCACAAGGTATGGCACAATAAAAACAAAAGCACTAAGCGATTTTTTAAAATAATTTTTCCTATGTGATTGCGAATGCCAACTTGTAACTATGTACGGGAAAACTACAACAGCATTTAGTCTGCGTAACAATTAGAAGTCATTCACGCACTTTTAATGATACTGAAAATCAGCTAACTGAATTACTTACTTTATGTTTAAGAAAAAATAAATGTAAATTCGTGGTATAAGTTTATTACTTAGAAATTTATTACGAGAGTATTTATTTCCTTATTTGCTTGCTACCTTTCAAAAAATCCATTGTTAATCTAATATATTTTTAAAAAAAATTATTTCCTTCAGAAATAAAATAATATAAAATACGAAATATAAAATTAATAAGCACTCTTTTACAAGGCATATCTTAACAATATTTTATTTAGTCTATAAACAACATTAATAGATTTGTCGTTTTATGAAGAATTAATAAAAATTATACTTTTTTAAAAAATATATATTTTTAATACGAGCTTTTAAATAAGTTAACTATATAATCAAGATTAGTAACCAAAGATGAATAGTAAGGCACCTGCCTCAGGTGCCAAAATGATATAGGTATTGAAATGAGCCCTGATATTTACATATATTTTATTTAATACATATTGTTTTGTTCAGTAAATAATTTCAAATAAATCTTTTCAATAATTTTAAAATACCGTTTTTAAGGCATACATCGGGTCCAAAAATTGATCGCCAGACTTTATATAAATCTTATCCAATTGGAATGTTTGGTATAGAAGTGTTAATTTAATTAGATGAAATTTGAATCCACGCTTTCAAACTCCCTCTTATACAGCCAACACACACGACCACATATATGTGAAGAAGATAAATGATCTCCAAAATACACATTTCCTGCTGACCCAGTTGGTCCAGATCATCAGTCCCCCCCCCCCACATATATATAATGAGTGAATTAAAATAAAACAGTGCTATTCAATTGGCTTTTTTTATTTTTTCAAACAGAAAAAAATATCAGCCAAGAAAATTAAATGTGATGATGTTGTTGTGATGCACTATGGCATCTCCTTTCTCCAAGTCCGAATCTCTCAGCCATTATGCCTAGAGAAATCTGTTATGCGATATGATGCACTGTGGCTTCTCTTTTGTCAGAGTCAGGAATCGCTCAGTCACTATGCCTAGAGAAACCAGTTAGGCATCTTACTTTACCTTTCCATTCCACACACCAAGTTTTTCCCGTATTCTTCTCTATCCTGCTTCATCCCATTTCCACAACATAATCTTTATCAGCTCCATGGCTTTTATATCTAAATCCCCCTTATATTTTTCCAAACCCAGCATAAAAACCGAGAACCCACATTCTGTATAATTACTTTGTTTATATTTATTCTTCCACAACTTCATTATTTGTACCCTTTCTGCTTGCAGACATTTACATTCAATTAACAGATGTTTAATATTTTCTATGCTTTCCTTACATAACTTGTAGACTAAATCACTTATATTTTTTCATTTATGTATATATTTCCTTGTTGCTCAAGATCCTGTTTGAGCCTTAAACAGTAAACTACTTTCTTTGCTATTATCATAAATTAATTTGCACCAATATTCTGTTTATGTTTATATATATTTGAACTCTTTTTACTCTCCATACTAGTTCTCCCACTCCCTATTTTTTATTAATGCATCTATTCTTCTGTCCCATTCCTTGCCACTATAACACTTAGCAATTCTCCTAACACAATCAACCCATCTTTTGTATAAGTATACTGACATAAATTTTTTATCCAAATCTTCTGCATACCATATTATCTTTTTCGCCCATCTTGTTGCCTGTTCCTTACTCATAAGTCAATTAAATACTATTTTGGCTATTCTTTAATTATTCATAAATTGCAATCTACTGAACATTTTCATTTTGCTTTTTACATCTCTCATATAAAAACGTAACCATACTATTTCTCCTTGTATTGTCTTCTTTGCCATCCACACATCTACATCTAATGCATGTCTTTCTACTTATCTTTGTACTTTTTCTAAGTAATTTAACACCACTTTACTAACAGATAACACATCATTACCATATGCTAACCCTGCTACTGCCACTCCCTTCCATATAATTGTAGCTACATCATATTTATTATATGAAAACACTGTTAATTTCATTATCAATCCCTTTCTCTTCTTTACTTCATTTATTAATTTTTTCAAATTCATCTAAGCAATTTCTCTGACTGCTTAAGATGATTCCCAAATAGTTACACCTATTCACCATCTTCAACTTTATATCCCCCAATAAAAATTCTTTCTCTTCTCTTTCTTCAGTATTAATCATCATTACTTTTGATTTTTCTTCACTAAATTTAATCCCCATCTCTTTTCCCACCCTTATGCATGTCTTCAACATAACTTCCATATCTTCCCTACTTTCTGTGCACAAGAAGACATCATTTACAAATAAAAGACCTGATAGTGTATATACTCCCTTGCCGCCTTTTAATGGTATTTCTACCCTCTTCATAATCTTTCTATTGCTCACTCCATTTCTTGTGTTAGTTCCACCTTATTTTTAACTTTAACTGATTCTATATTTTCTAATTGATACATATAGAAATTATTTTCAAACAATCTCTTAATAAGATCCACTAAAGCTCCATCCATTCCCAAATCTACTAAACTTACCCATAATCTATTTCTATTTCCTCTATCATATGTCTTCTCTATATTTATAAAAATCATATCTAATTGTCTATAAATTTAGTTGTTGCTACTGTTCTCTGTCTTAATAATTTAAAATTATGTGACTGGTTGAATGATAGAAGAGAAGCTAAAATTTTAAAGAGTATGTTTTACAACTTTCTTAATTAAAAAGAGAGCTGCAATATTAAAAAATTTTAAAAAAAAAGAATAGAAAATAAATAAGTTTTTAAATGTATTGAATGACAATATAAATAATATAAAGTTGTAATTATAAATTTATTAAATGCACGTTGATTACGTAAGTAATATTTACTGAGGCTGTAACCTTGAGAATATGCATAAAAAATGCGATAGTAGGGACCTCTACAAGTATAGGTTGAAGTAAAGAAGGGGTTCCTTTTTAGGGAGTTCCCCTCTTTTCTTCCATAATGTAAGCTTGTGGTTAAACACCTGTAGAGGTCCCTACTATCACATTTTATATGCGTATTCTCGATGTTACAGCCTCAGTAAATATTAATATAAATAATAGCAAATTAATTTAATAATAAATGTGTGCCAGAACATTAAAATTATTTAAAGAAAATTTAAAGGAAGGTTTAAGACAAACAAACAAGCAAAAAAAAACAACAACTTAAGTTCATAGTAATAGTATAGTTAAAACATGGAAAAGAGTGAAAATATAAATTTTCTATTTACATGCATAGAAAACTTAACTGTAAATTGAAGACTTTCAGTGGATAAAGAAAAACAAGAATGGTAATTATTTTTTATTACTAAAGAATACCAATTTAATGAAAAATATTTTTGCAGTATAATCTTCACTACCCCACTCTAACACAAAATACAGACTGGTTTCTTTCCATTTTTAACAGTTTGTTGAAGATGTAATCATAAACACATGTGAAAAAGATGTATGATTTCCAATGCATATTTTGTGCTGAACCAGCATTCATCAGTTGGCCCAGATCACAATTTTCACATGTCTTTGGTTATATGTTTATGATTATAGCTCTACCCAAGGTGTTAGAAGCTGATGGAAACCAGTCTTTATCTTGCATGAGAGTGGTGTAGTGTAAATTATACTACAGAAATATTATTTAAACAAGAATGGTTTTCGACTTATTTCTAAAAATTAAATATGGTATTAAAAATTAAATTCACATTGTTCTTTCTAAATCTTATATATTATAGGAAATAATACTAATTTCTTTTATCAGTTTTTTTTTTTCATCATTTATCCTATTTTATGAGGGTCTCTAAAGGCCAGTCAGGGAGCTAAATAAGGAAACAATATACTTCGAAATTTATATATAATAAGATTTATTTAAAATCAAATAATAATATGGTAAAAACAACATAAAAAGGTAATAATTCATTAACATTCATATAAACCATTAAGCAGCACATGATCACCATCTCTTATACTAGCACATAATTGTTTATAAACAAGGCAAAACTCTCCATACAGTAATGCCACCCAGTGACAACCAAAGTAACAGGGTGGCACTACTGTATGGAGAGTTTTGCCTTGTTTATTAACATTCATATACCGTTTATTTTTATTGGGTGAAAATATGCTCTTTCAACACCAGTAGTAATCCAATTGTTATATTTGTGCTTTAAATCAAATGTTCCTTGAATCACAAATAAGCATATATAATTTCACATATAGAATAAATCTATTAAAGTTGTGAATATTAGTGCTTAATTCGACACATGCAATTTATACATATATTAACCATCTCTGTTTCCAATTTATTTTTTGTGGTTCGGTTAAGCTTCAGTTAATTACTCTTCACTGATAATAACCTTTTCAATACACAAACAAGTAACTGCTTTTTATTTGCCACTGTTCCATCTTAGACTTAATCAATGCTAGTCGATCTACTAGTCTACCATTCATCATTCTTTACTGCTGATGGGCTATCACTTCAAAATCGACACTAACTTTAATCCAGTCTAATCATTTTAGCTGCTTCCTCCCTCTTCTTCATTTACTAGAGGATAAATATATATACGATCTAATTTGTATGCAACTAGTTTTATTTGCATACAAATTCTATTTCTAGTGTAATCTATAATTTTGTGACAATCTCTCCAACGAATTTCTAGAGTAATTTTCCAATAAAGGGAATGCTATTAAGTGAAGAAATACATGCATATTTACAAAAATAAGTAAACTTTTATTTACATTTAGAGTTTTATCTACATGGATATTTTAATTTCTCTTTCGCCTAAATATTTTTTTTAGTTATTCAAAACGATTTCTAAATGACTATATTTATTTAGCTTCTGCTTATTTATCTATCCTAAAAATAATTTATGCTTTCACTTTCTCTGGTACTTAATATCTTTATTTTTGACACTTCTTCAGTAAATTTACATCTCTTTCCTTTTTATTATTATTATCCAACATTGCATAAATCTCTAAAACTAATTCCGGACTTTTCTTTTTTTCTGTCCACAAAAATATATTGTCTGTATTTTTTTAATTTTCTATGGGTATTTTAACACACTCTTTTTTAATGCTTCTATTGTCATTTCCATTTTTTAATTTTTTATTTCTATACTGTGCTCATCCCCTATCAAGAAGTATTGTTATTCATCTAATATAGTCTTTGAGATGAGTGAAATGGTTTCTGTTTTTTGCTGGATGCTGGTGGTCTTTACTATGCCTCAATGGTGATTTCAGTGTAGCTATCTCATTTATGGAAGTCTCCAACAGTTGACAATTCTTTTATTCTTTTTCTTTAGAGTTGTAAATCTCTGGACTGGTTGATGCCATAGTTCCTACTTCAATGCTGTTTCTGGTTTCTTCTTCACTGTTTCCATTATTTACGGGCAACAGACATTGTCTTCTCAGTTTTTATATGCTTCTGAAGTTTTACTCCCTCTTCTGTTTTAATTTCTGCCAATTTATTTGCAATATTTCTTATGATGGTTGCTTTCTCTCAACTCTTTTTTAATTTATTCAGTGACAAAACATTGTCGCCTATTTTAAACTTTTTCCCTACCATTACTGTTTCATTAATTCTTTGTCAGGTAGGTAACAAAATTGACAATTTATTCCCTATTTTTATTTGAAACAACAGTTCTGCTGGGGTTTTCCCAGTGGCACTAGATAACATACAATGCTGACAAAACACTATTTCAAGTAAAAAAAAGCTTAAGGAAGGTTAAAACCAAAAATATAACAAGGCTTGTTATATTTTTGGTTTTAACCTTGCTTAAGCTTTTTTTTTATGTTTTGAACCATCTTCTTGGTGATTCCATTTGGCTTTGGGGTGGTACATTAATGATTTTATAAGTTTTATTCCCCATTCAATAATAAAATATTTGATTTCTCCAAGCAGAGAGCAATACATTATTTGACATGAAGATCTCTGGTATTCCATGTGAAGCAAATATCTTTTTAAGTTTCTTGATAATTGCACATAAACTAATATTTTTTATAACTCAGTATTCAGTCCAATGACTGTATGAATCCACCACTATTAAGTAATAATGTCCTTTCCATGAACTGGCATGGTCAATGTAGATTCTTTTCCAAGCTTTTTCCAGGGTAAGTCATGACATATTTCTCTGGCACTTGATCAGGTGTGATTTGACACTTTTTTTTCACTTTTCGATATATAGCTTGAGGTCTCTATTTATTTCTGGCCACCATACATAGTTGCTTGTTAGGATGTAATAATCTAAGTACTCTTCTGCAACTGTAGCTGAGATTAAGCACTTTATCATCTATCAATATACAGTCTTTATTTATGGATAACCTCTCACATATGTTTCACAATCTTTTGGATAAGTAGGGAGAATATCTAGCAGGCCATTTGCTCCCTAGCCAATTTTTAAAAATTCTGTAGCCAGAATATGCATTTAGTCCATTCTGTTATTGTTCAACTATTGGTAGTTTTTGACACTAGCTGATCAATGTAATTTACATAGGTTTCTGTCCTAGGTAATTTAGGTTTATCTGGGCATATAAATAATGCATTTGAATGTGATATATTTTTACCTTGTGATTCTGTATTGATTTTCTTAATGATACATATCTTTATTCCTAGGGCACAAACTATTCTTGACCTATGATCGGATTAATTTTCACTCTCTATTGAAGCAGTCATGTATATACATCATGCATATATGGACTTCGTGTATATATTTTGATACTAGGTTGAGATATTAAAAAAAAAAAATTGTATAATTTTGAATTCTGATTTTGTAATTGTTTAAAGAAATGGTATCAAAATATGTAGGATTAGATTAAAATCATTTGGAATTTAATTGGGAAATGCAATTAATAAAATTTCAAAATAAAATTGCATTGAGATTTTTTTAGATAAGAAAAGAGTTTTACTTTAGATTTAATTAATTGATTAGTTTGGAGAACAGCCGACCTTTCTTTGGAGCAAGATATATATAGAGGTAAAGGAAGAAGGGATTAGTTAGTTATTACTGTAAACTTCAGGAGTACACATCTTGGAAAGTTAGTTACTTACTGTAAACTTCGGAAAGAGTGTACTTCTTGTGGTTTTGAAACGTTTTATTGTAGGGTTTTTTTTTTTGCCTCAGCTATGAATGAGTAGATCGTCATGGTTTCTCTGCCCAGCTCCGATCCAGCTGAATATGAAGTTCCCTCACATTATAGGATGCCATGCTGATAAAGCTTTTGCCTCATATAATTATCATGTTGCTGACATGCTGTGCCATCACCATCAAAAGGAAAGCCCCAGTAAATATATTACGGAGTGACCAGCCACTGCTACTGTTTGCCAGCATCTTTCAAGGGTCTGGTTGGCTAGTAATTTAATTTAATGGTAAATTTTAAATGATAAAAGCCTCTTTCTTTGTTTTAAATAATTATAATCATTCTGTAAAATATGTTTATTTAGATATTATTTATTATTTAAATATTATTTAATGCACGCTTAATTAATTGAATGTAGTAAGGAAGATTGACTATTGCAATATATACTCAATCTTTCTTAAATTGTTAGTCTTTATTGTTTAAGAATCAAAAAGTAAATTTAGTAAAAGATTTCAATATGATAAAAGATTTCAATGATTTAAAATATTTGACATTATTTATCTCAAGAAAAGTCCAGTAATTAATTAAAGATATTTAAATCCCCCTCGCTCTAATTCTAATTTGTTTTTTTATTATTTCAAAATTATAATACATTAAAGATCAGCCTTTTCAAGCTATTGTGCATGCGCTTTTTACGCTTTTTACAAGTGTTAATAATAAATGAATACTTTCACTCCCAACACAAGATATAGTATTTAGGAAAGAATAAAATGAATCCACTTATTCTTTCCAACCCAAATGCTTATATAGGGGCAAATCTTAAGTACTGGAAGTGAAAGCATGAGGATGGACCACTCACTTTAAATTCCTGTTTACAATGTCTGAATGAATGACGTTGACAAAATTATTTAGAATTTACTGAACGTCACTCTCAAATGAAACTTAAATATATGTAAACAAGCATTTATTTTTATAGTGCTGTGTTATAAATTGTAATACATTAAAGATCAGCCTTTTCAAGCTATTGCACATGCACTTTTTACGAATGTTAATAATAAATGAATACTTTCACTCCCAAAACAAGATATAGTATTTAGGAAAGAATAACCCTACCAGTTGCTAAAACTCTGACCAAGATCCAAGATCTTTATGTTTCTCACTCATGGTTGAAATTTCTTTTTTAATTTATTATAGTGTACAATCCTAACCAAAATATTTGTTAGTGACCGATTTAAGCTAAATATTGAAAGTACAATACATGTGTTTGTGCAATAAATATCCAGAAGAAATGCTACACTTTTTTCATCCTGTCTATACTTCTCATCTCACTGCCTATTTGTGTTTCATAAGCTACAATCAATCTCAAGCAATTAATAAAAAATATATAAAGAATCTTTTCAGCCCTATGATGCATCTGTAATTCTCACATCCTAAAGACTATTTAACTCACATGCTGCTTTATAGTATTTGACGATAAATAATGCAAGGTACTAAAAAATAATTGGTTCAACTTATATCTTTATTTTATCAAATTTTTATTCAGGAACATCGTCACCAAAATTTGGCAATCAACAATCTACCTCAGTTGTGCTCTCTCATAGTTTAAATCTTTATTTTCATTAATAATCTATCAGATTTTATTCTTGGGAAACAAATATGTGGATTTTTCTTCGGGTTTTTCTATCACATTTCAGTGGAATAAAACAACTTATTGCTTTATCTGTACCATTATGTAAATAAATTCATTGTTTTCTTTATTACTGGTTCTTATTTCAATTCCTTCAGTCATTCACCTAATTACATATTTAATTTGGCGGTTATAATCCACAAGAGGCAGATCATTAAGGTGATACATTCTGTAGTGCTTCATGCCTTCATTCTTCTAATGCAGCACTTAGGATCCAATTTTAGATTCTATATTTCTGTTGTATTGGCCATTATAGAGTTATGTCACAGGTAGAAGAATGTAGCATTGAGCACTTAAGATAGATATCCTGTTTTTCATAGCATTCAAGAATTTGAAATATTTGTAAGTCTGGATTTTTTATGATTTTGATTATTCTTCTCATGTTTTTGTTTATAATTATTGTTTTCTATTTACAATTTGTTTTCATTGTGTAGGATGAGCATCAATCAAGGAATACATCATTCACTCTCCTCATTCTCATCACTTCTGTTGTAATATATTATTACCTTATCTCATCATTTTCCTTTAAAAAGTTAAAAGAAAAATTGACATTTATTAAATAAAAAATTGCAATTCACATATAAAGTTCAATAGTAAAGTATAGTTATGCTTAGTGTTGTTCAAATGGATGGAATATAGAAATCATGTTACTATTTTCTTTCTAACTAACATTATACATAGTTAAATATATTTAGAGATTCAAACTTTGTCTTACATATTAATAAAAATCATGATAATCTTAAGGAATCCTAGAATTTCCAAGCGCTCCACAATAGTGTAGTATATAGTTTACAAATATATAACATATAATAACCACATTCCACTCTTTTTATACTTTGAAGCAAAATATATTTATTTATTAATATTACAGTTTCGACTGTTCCTAGCAGTCTTCATCAGATCTTAATATCTATTAAGATCTTAATATCTATTAAGATCTGATGAAGACTGCTAGGAACAGTCGAAACTGTAATATTAATAAATAAATATATTTTGCTTCAAAGTGTAAAAAGAGTGGAATGTGGTTATTATATGTTATATATTAGAAAAGCAAAAATAAAGAAGGAAAGAGGAAGAGAAGTTATTGAAGATTATATAGTTTACAAATACATGCTCCATTTTTAGCCATACACTAAAAATAGATATATAAAATAAAAGAGACAAAATGAAATAATAGAATTAATTCCTGTTGTATTAAAGTTAAATGGAATCATTGCAGTTAGTGTATTAATTGATGATCCCCAATGCATTTAGCTGAAGTTATTAAAGCTGACTTTATTTTTAAAAGGAAATTGGATAAAGAATCCATCTAACCCATGTATAATTATGAAACCTTTTAATAGTCCAAGTCATAAGCAGAAGTATGCAGGCCAGAATTATATATATATATATTGTAGCCTCAACTTTATCTCAGCGCAATCTTTAACTTATCTAACCTCAACAAACTCTCATTTATTTATTAACTTCACTTTATATGCGCTAAACTTCACTTTCTATATGTTTAACCTTAATTTTATTTCATTTCATTTATTTCAAGTAGCTAGTCAATTGAATCTAATATTAACCTTAGGATCAAACAAGGACTATTGTGTTTATCTACTAATATTAATAATAAGATTAAGTATACCCAGGCGCCAAATTGCAACTATAAATCGTAATGCCCATCAGAGATCATCATCACTTGCCATGCTTAGGACTATAGAAGATAATGGAGAAAGTAATTAAATTCTCTCAAAAAAAAATAATGTTGGTAAAACCATTCAATCTATTGGTCTTAATTTCAAACCTAGCATTAGTCATGCAAATATTTCATGATAAATTTATTACTAAATTTATAATAATGAGACAACTTTCTTCCACAATTTTATTATAAATATCTGATCTCGAGTGGTAATTACGGAAAATGTTATATACATTTCTAATTTATATATGACTGGAAACAAATCAGTAATCGATGCAGAGAACTCATAATTTATGTTCATAATTTAAAATTATTATTTAATTTAATACAAGATAAAATTATTATAAATAAATACTTCTCATTTAATTCCATTACTTTATTTGTCGTTCTCAGCATCTATCACTTTCAATAGCTACAATTATATAACACGGAATGTCTGTGTTATGTTCTCTAATCTACTAACCCTTAATCTTATTTTTTTTAAACACACATATTAACCTTTCAATCAACTATCAATTCATGATCATTATTATAATAATAGTATTTCCAATTTTATTATAATATGCTACTTGACTTCCAAACTAGCTCTTAGATTAATAATCGAACTACTCTTTCTCAAGGTCTAGATCTGCCAAGAGGTGCACTTATGAGTGATTACATTGCAATGGATATGATCCCAAAATATGCTAAATTAAATTTTATTACGAGTTTACTAATGGGAATCACTCTAAACACCGAGAGCAGGAAAGGAATTTTATGTCTGCTCCCAATATTTACAACATTGCAACGAACCAAATGATTAAATTTATTAAACTTAAATTAACTATTCCCTGCCATTTTATTCTGTATTATATAATCTGTTTGATCAAATTTAATTAACAATTTTAAATCTATTATATTTTGCCAAGGTAAACTATGGAAGCAAAACATGGACATTAATCATATAAATCGATCAAAAATTACTTATGTAAGTAAAATACGGAAATAAATCATAAAATTAGATTATGCAAATTAACTATGAAAATAAATTATGTAAAAATGAATTATGTAAATCAATATAAAAATGAATACTTTAAATCAATCATGGAATCAATCAATCTTAAAAATGAATAATTTAAATTTAAATATGATCTAATATTACTTTAAATATAGGGTCTGGATGTAAATTCTGGAGATATTTGAAACATTAAAACACAAGACGCAATGTAATTTTATAACAATAAACAAATCTTTATTACAGTAATAGTAATGATAATAAATAAAAAATAAAAACACACATATATAATGTCATTACACCCAAATATATGATATCAGATCTACTAAAGAATAATATTGATGATACGAATACATATTTAAATTAACTAATTTTCTGAATAACTTATTCATTGTTTTGACCCATTTATTGATTGAATATTAAAAACGCTTACGCACGGAATCAGAATTCCGTATTTACGTATATAAAAATGCTCTTTTAACTTTGAGAAAACCCATAAATTCCTGCTCCCCTTTTTATTGAAATCATTATTAATTGGACTATTCCAATATAATTATCAATTTTAGTTATTCTAACAAGCAATAATAAATAACTATCAATTTTAATTACTTCAACAAGCAATATTCTTTTAGATTTCTTATGAAAAGGATGATGTGACAAGAAAAATCCTTCATTGGTTCTGTAAATGGGTTTAAATTCAAAAACCACAATTTTATGTTCATGCCTCCCAGATATTCACGCTTTTCGACCGTATATATTTTGATAGGTCAGCATGTTGCCCCAGCTTGACGATACTCAATTTACCATCCTTCACAAAATCGACTATAGATTGGCTAGCTTCTAAATTAAAATCTCTGTCATCCCCCTATCAACACACCTACATTTGACTGAAATCCTTATTCTGTCAAAGCAACTTTTATTCTGTCCTACATAAGAAAACACTCTACGTACTTCACATCACCATGCAGTATTTTATAACGCGCACACGTCAGCGTCTTGGTAAGGGAAATTAAAAAACAACAACTCCTAACTTCAAATGTATGCTTTAGCCAGAGAGAGAGAGGTCTTCTCTAAGACCAAGAATCATGTAAAGAACTCTTGTCTATACACTTACTCTATATAGGAATGCACAACATTTTCTACAACTCGAACAATAACTCTATTAATAATTCCCTACCTTAATAAAAATAAATGGAGTGGGAACTAATCCTCATCTCCTACTGCCATAGTAAATAAATTATGAGATAGTTATTCCCTATCTATGAGAAGGTAAGATAACTCTACCTCAGTAATAACAAGCATTAATAACTATTACACATATGCACACACATACATCAATTACAGTCCAGATAAATGACAAAGACTAACCAGATCCCAAATCAAAACTATGAATTATCTCAATTTTAAACAGTCAAGCCAACAGCAATATCCACCCAATGTCTATATTAATAACAGATCATTAACACATATAGCATAATAATGATTTTTCATATGACCATCCAATCACTCTTCATATATCTAATATTAAGCATAAAATTTTGTCAATAAACAAAAAAAAAATATTTTGTAACTTTTTTTTTCTTCAAAAAAATCTACGTAAGCATTTATACCTCATCATTATTATATGTTAACAATTTTTAAACCTTTTTTTTTTACTTCAATGGGATCAAAATCATTTTTCTTTCCTCTAAACATTTTAAAATATAACAAAAAATTTAATATAATCTAATCGTTAAAGTTTCTATAAGCAAAGTGAAATAAAGAATAAATATTAAACATTATGTCTCTTTCCATTGTCTCTTTCCTTCGAGGCCAAGTTTGAAGACTTGATGTTATTGTCCATAAGTTAATTATGATTTAGTTCATTTTTATTTTGGAGATAGCTATATAGATGCACAGACAGTTCTTTTAATCAAAATGTATATAAAAAAATTTAACAGAGTTCTGCTGATTACCTTTCCATTTTGATGAGTTTCTTCCTGGGTTTAAATATAGTTGTTTTTTCTTCCCTTTTTCCATTAGGTTTAAAATACAGTCAAACAAGTAGATTTTGATTATTAAACATGAATTGGCTTTTAAACATTATACAGACATTTGATGCTCTCTTTTAAAATGAAATTTAATAAGCCAAATAATTATTAAAACATGAATTGCCTCTTTAACATTATATAACAGTTTAATAGTTCTCTCTTTAAACAAATTTTTAATAAGCCAAATAGACAGATTGTGGCATTTGACACAGAGTCTCTTATTAAAAGTTGATTTGTTCATAATTGACTTTGGAGAAAAGGAAACATACCAATTATATATGAATTAGAAATTCATATCTTAGTTATAATGTACACTTCTTAACATATTATTAACTTTGAGAAAGAAAATTGAAATGCCAGAGAAAACTTCCAGAGATAAAAATTGTTTTGAATTAGCAGGTTAGTTCTGAATTAGTAGAGTACACCCCTTCATTTTCTCCAGCCCTTTTTATAGGCACAGGGAGGAGAAAAAATATCTGTCAGCTTTTCTTTCTATGTCTGGATTCTCTCTGAACCCTAATTAACCTCTCTGAATCAATCAACATAAAGATCATTTATTAACTGTCAGCTCCAACTTCTTACCCCAGCTCCAATTCCACCACATGGCCAAACATATTTCTGGGTAATTTATGAAAAGGCAATTAAAAGAAAATTCAATTAAAAGATAAACCTACTGACAATTTTTTGGTAAAATAAATGTTACATTCTTTTATTTAAAACTTAAATAATTTTTATTATATATTTACATTTTGGAGCTAGGAATAACAAATTAGAACAGATTCATTTTACACTATATCATGAAATAACATAGAACACTATATCAATTTCTATAAAGGAACTAAAATCAAATCCATATATCTGTATCACACACACATACATATGCAGAACATTAAATAGAAAACTGCTTATTCAGATCACATGAGCATAACATATCTACTATAATTTCTTATAATCACAAACATTAAATACCCATTATAATTTCTTATAATTTTAAGCCTATTCTCTTGAAAAAACTGTCAAACTAAAGCTACTGATAACTAATTCAATTTCAATTTTCACCAACTTTTTATTAATAAACACTAAAATTCATAAAGACTTTATCTTAACCATATAAATATTTATTTTTCAATTATTATATTTGTAAATTATTCTAGCGGCATACAAAAAAAAGTCAACCCCCTTGCATAAAATAATGCTAGCTATATTTTATAAAAATACAAACTGTATCTCTATATATGTTACATTTGAGCTATACAGTTATTGATTTTTCAAATAAAACTTTTAAAAAAAAAAAAAAATTTTTTTTTTGCCTATAATTAGTTTCATTTTCTTACAATTGGTTTATAGATGAAATAAACCAAAGGCTACAATAAATAAATATATATATATATATATATATATTCTAACCTAATAAATGAATGCCTTCCAAATTTATTTAAATCACTTTGGAAAGCCCAAACGCTTCCATCTAGGACGGGTAGCAAACCCTATATTTTTATCTAATATAGCTCGACGTTTGGTTAGTTATAATAATTCAGCTACAGCGATATGCAGTTCAGACAGAGATAGAATTAAAAAAAAAATTATCATTAATAAAATAAATTTAAAAGGAAAATTTAGACTAACTAACATTCTTTCTCTATCCCAAAACACATTCTCTGAGCTGTAAGTACTTGCACTGTTCGACAATGATGATGATGATTTCATGTCATTGTTAATATTACCGACTAAAATAAAACATTCATTAATTTGCCAATATGCTCTCAATATTTTATTATTATACAATTAGAAGTTTCAATCTCTTAAGCCATGCCACGCTTGTAATGTTGATCATAATTGATCAATTCTTAATGTAAGAGCACTTATAATAATGACACTAATCTCAGGGTTCTCTGTTATTTTTAAAGAAAAATGCTCGGCAGTATTGTGTTGTCGCATATGACTGACATTCTGGTCGGCTATAGGAAACATTTACCTTATTTAAATTCCAGGTGTCTTCATCCACATATCAACTATTATAATATTTAACGAGATGATAACCATATTCAATAACAACGCATAATTTTGAATAATACAGCCATTTTATCCAGAATCTCAGTCAGAATGATGAAAAGACAAGGGTGCTTTTGTGTCCTTCCATCATCCATGACAACACAATAATTTAACTAAGATTTATTACTTAGACACTTCACTTAAATGTGTATGGAACAATGTGCAACCAAAACCTACTAGTTTGGGAATAAAGTGATTTTACACACACATAAAATAAAATGTTCTGGACTGAAGTTTCAATTCCATAAATAATTCTTATTAAATTAAAATATACTGAAATATTCTGATCTGCTTACAATTGTCTATCTGGTGTACTGAATTAAGATTTCATAAATGATTTTGGACTCAAGAAAGTATTGCAAGTATTATGCCAATACACTTTTATTTAGCACACAAGAAAAATGACTCAAAACAACTTGTAACAAGACTATAATTTATTATTAAATTTTAACAAGATTATGATTTATTATTACAATTTAACAAAACTATCCTTTATGATTAACATACTAAACAAACATATACAATTTATTCGATCCCATATGGATAAAACAAAATATAACTAACATTAATTCGTCTCTACTTTTAGACTTGGATTCGAACTACTTCTTCATCTTCTTTTTACATTTATGCAAATTGAATATAACAAAATAAATATTATTATCGATACATCAACTCATCCGTTTAGTGTATCTTATATGAATGGCTGCTTAACTTTATTAACTAACTATTTGTTTTAAAATAAAAACAATCTGATTCTAGGCAAGGCGTACAAACGATTTTTATTATCATATCATTTAATTAAATGATAGTTTTTATTTAGATAACTTATTATAATTTATGGGTTATTTATCAGAAGTTACACTTATTATTTTAATATTTACCTTAATAATAACTGAAGTTGTTATACACATTGTATTCCTCAGTATTTATATTGTGAGTGCTACTTAATCATTAACCCGAATTAAACCTAGTATTTGAACCCTCCATTGGCAAATAAAAATTTCTAAATCACGCAATTTTAAACTTACTCTCTCCATTGACTTACGTGTGGATTACCAGCACTATTCCGCCACACAATCCAGACATTGATCATATATACTAGCACGCTATTTTTACTAAATGGATCTTGAGGAATTAACCTCCAATATACCCATTATCTTGCCATAACTTTCTAAACAAAACACAATATTCAACACCTTCCGTGGTGGAATTATCTCTATTTTCTCATGAGGAATATGGAATAACACCGAAGGTCTGTAGAGTTAACTACTACATTAAAATAGTTTGGTGGGTCCTTGCCTCTTACTTGGGCATAATAGGAACACACACCAATTATAATCCTCTCCTGGGATTTTAATGAATGAAATACACTAAATACGATATAAATTACTGATCGTCCTAACTCTGAGAAGCGATCACTTGGGTTATAAACATACCCGAATACTAGATTTATCTATTCCCCTCATGGAAAATAAAGCTTTTGGGGAGATCAATTTCCATCCCACAAAATAAAGACATTACAGTTATTACTTATGCGAATATTAAGCATATACCAATGCTATATCGGGGCAAGACAAGCAAATACACTAATTACACTAAATTTATGTTCCGGGGTATACTTAGATCAACGTCTGAAATCAATGGATAACACAGAATAAAACATAATAATTTTCACCTTTGCCAAAGAAACATTCAACAAGTAATTGGTAGTATAGTATCTTGAACTAAATTAAGTGAATGCGTTAATAAAGAATAATTGGGAATAAGTTCCTCAATTAACATAGTATAAATTTGTTTCAAACTTTAAATAAGTAATATCCTGTATAGCACTTCTCTTTAATTACTTCTGATAATTTTAACTAGATATTTTACCTATTAAGTATCTAAATTTTTCTTCTTTTACACATCTAACATATAAATTTATACCCATAATTGCATATCATAAGTAAACACATTTTATAAAAAAAAAAAATTTTCCATGTCAAATATAAATTTAACCTAGAATAATTACAGGAAAACATACCTTTATGATTACAAGGTCATTTAAATATTACTTGACTATACAGCCTTTAACCTGTAGATATAAAAAAAAATACACATAATTTTACAAATTAGTAAAAAAAATCATTACTTAACAAGTGCTTATTATCTCACTAGAAAAATGTTTTCCATTGGGCAATTTATCCAGATGAAGAACTTGATCCATTCATAGTTCACGAAGCAAATTTAAAATAAGAAACACATTTTATTATTTCATTTATATAAAAGTTGCCTCCATTCTGGTGCAATTAATAAATTAGGCAAAGAAAACATAGCAGCGTTGGATGTTAACTCTTTCTTGAATTAACTGATATAATTTTTGGGATCCAAGAAAACAATACATATTTTAACATGACGAATATTTGACGATTGACGATCACATATACAATTCTTTTCTTTTTACTATTGGCGATACGTATCATTTTTAGCTAGCTGGCTTATGAATAAAATAATGCGCGAATTTTCCAAAATAATATTATTATAAGGACTGCAGTTGACTTACGTGGATATAAAGTTTTAACGACTCCCGTTGATGTATACTATAACATATTATATTAGGGTTATAATTAAGTCACTAATGTTTGTAGTTTTTATTCCTACTCTAGGAATTGTAATTTTTCTTAATGATGAATTCTCCGTAAAATGCACACATACAAATTTTCCGATATTTGCCTTGAGAAAATTTATATTTTCTTTTTAAAAAAAAATATACAGGTGCATAAGTAAATATCATTGATCATTAATATTATTTCTAGATAATTTTCAGTGAATAAAACATATTTTAATGTGGGGAACTTACATTATTTTCAAAAGCAGACAATTTCTTTTAAAAAGAGCGTGAAATTTTCTAGTTAACTTTCCTTGGCCTTTATAATATGTCTTTTTAATTATAATTTTTCTTTTATACCACGAAAAGATAATTAAATAAGGTAAAGTTAACAAATCATTGATTATTTCATGGAAATTACTTATATTACTTATTTTAAACATAATGACACTTTCCGTGATTGCTGTAGTTAATATGGTCATTTTGAACTCTAGCATATGACAGTACATTTTTGCGTATAAAAAGCTTTAAATAGGTAGATGGCCATAGAAAACAGAATATCTTATCAAATAGGATTAGCCACGCATGATATTATTAAAAATTTACTTGACTTATATTTATTTCTGCAACAAAAATATAATAAAAAATTTGTTACCGAATTTCAGTACTGCTTCCTCCTTGTAAAACTAATGTCAGACTAAACTTTCTTCAAAATTTGGTGGTCTTCTTTTAGCGACCTCTTACAGAAAAATAATCATTTAATTATAACATAAACAAAAGAAAAGGAAAAAAAAACTTATTACAATTATATTTTTCCGTATAATTTAAATGGATTACCAAGTAAATTGACAAATAATGAAAAATAATAAGTATATTTAATTAACAATGCTTATTAGTGATGTATAATTCTATATACACTATTATCTAAATTAATTTAAAATTTACCAGAAGTTATTGTGCTTTATGACAAGATATTCATCTATTCTCCCTCTACCCATCCAAAATCAATTACTGTTTATAATATGTGTGCTTTTATACTATATTAAATTGCTCTTATTGTTAATATTTTAATTAAATTATTCATGCTCTTCTTCAAAATGACATCACATTACTAAATTTATTAGTTATTTGCTTAAAACACATTAAAGTGAGTAAATAGTATACTTTATTAATCACTTAATATTATTATTATTTTATCTTTTTATTTTCTAAAAAAGGATAGCATTGTTTTCCTGTGGAAACAATGCCAAATAAACCAAGTGTCAATAACACTAGGTTACAATATATATATATATATATATATATATATATATATATATATATATATATATATATATATATATATATATATGTGTGTTCACTAAGTGGAGCTTACCACTACCTTGTAGCAAGCTTTAATTATAGGTGCCAAAAATGAAAGAATTCAAAATCTCTACTGGAAAATCCTCATCCCCAGATCAATTGGTTTCAAGCTTATGGCTCACCTCAGTGAGGAGTTAGGATTTCAGACACTAGAACTAAAACTCCAACTGAAATCCTAACTTCTCACAGGTGAGCCATAAGCTTGAAAACAATTGATCTAGGGATGAGGATTTTCCGGTAGAGATTTTGAATTCTTTCTTTTTCGGCACTTATAATTAAAGCTTGTTAGGAGCTAGTTGTAAGCTCCACCTATTGAACACTTTAATACAGGCTTAAAAGCAAGTTACACATTGCGTGTCTTGCTTTATTAATTATATATATATATGATCACACTATCAAGCTTTGATTACATAAATGCTCAGTGTTTATGTAAACAAAGCTTGATAGTGGGCTATTGGTAAAACTCCACCTAGTGATCATAAAATGCAAGCTATGAACAAGTTAAGAAATTTATAACCTGTTTTGTTTATCATATATATATATATATATATAAAATCAGAAGTCCCTTTATTTCTTTAACTTTCTATTTATGCCAGTAAAATACATATATGGGTTTTAGAGGGAAGGGAGATTAAGTAATCTAAATTATGCTCCTTCCTGAGCAGGGGGGGGGAGTAGATAATCTATGTACTTAAGGCAATGAAAATTTATTATTTATTTAGTAATAATTTAAAAAAAATCTAATATTTTATGTATTTATATTTGGAAAAATGTTAATGAAATTAGAGATCCAAAGAATATATTTTTTTACTTTTTTTGTAAAAACAAATTTTCTTTGTGACAATAAATAAAGGTACTCAATTTATGAAGTTTCATCAGGGATAGTGTTGGTATATAAATTGATGATAGATACTAATGAGAGAATTTGTTCAGTTTTAAGGGAGTTAAGCCTCTCAACCAGCTAATAAATTATTGTTTTAACAATCCAGAAAGTTAAGCTGGTTAAAATATAAAAGGCTGCTAACTTGTGAACTATTAACCCAACTTACATGGGAAACTATGTAGTGGCTGAAAGTCTCATTATGCTGTGGAGAAAACTTATTTATACACTGGTTGATTAAACCTAGAATTATGCAACTCCCAACGTCAATTTTAAAGTCAAACCTGCATGAATAGCTGATGAACTGGAAATAGTAGTATATTATCTTTCATTCAGTTTTGTTTGTCCACCTATCCATGATGAATGTATAATTTGCCTGTACTATCATTTCTACCTGGAAAAGAACACAAACAAATACATCAAAAGAAGTCTTGAATTTTAGGGATAGTGACTGTCCTATAGATAAATTTTTCAAAAAGGTTTGAAACATTTTTTAAATGTAATCAACTAATGATAATGTTATCATCAGAATTCTGATAATATGGTAATATCTATTTGATTTAGAATGTTGGGCCTTTAAATTAATTATAACAAACATATAAAATTAATTGTAATTTATTTCGATTAATATTTAACATTTCTCAAGTGTATTTCAATTTTCTTAATATTTGAAAGTTACATCAGACATAATTACTTAGATTTGCTTATTTATTGATTTATGTTTTTACAGTTATGGATTTCTGTTAATTTAAAGATAATTATGTAATTGTTTTAGATTTTATTATGCATACCACAACGCATAAGGGAAAATCTATCCAGAATATGAGCTGTCATGATATAAGATCATACATATTGCACTTTATGAAACAGAAATTAGATAGAATAAAGTAATTAAGACTAAAATATATATTTTTAAATAATTATTTAATATCTAATTAACAAAAACAAAAATGACATGATAGTATGATATTTCAATCACCCATTTCATCAAATACACACATATATAGTTTGATAAAATTATATTAATAATCAGTTAATTTTAGTCGTGGATTAATTCAAAATTCATTAAGCTATTTCTTTAAAACAGTTAGGATTTTTTTTCTATTTTTACAATGTTTCCATAACTAAAGATAATCTTTGATTTAATTGTTTTCAAACATTTAAGAATTAATTAACAAAAAATTATTACATTTATGAAACAAAAAAAATTATATTAATAAAAAACATATAGTGTGCACAAATAAAAAAAATAATATCTCTAGATGTGGCTTTCTTTTATGAAGGCCTTTCCAGTTGCAATTATAGTTTTTCACAATGTAGTTTCTCTTTGAAAGCTTCTAAAGACGGGCCTGGTTAAATTTGTCTTTTCCTGGGTCAGAAGCAATTCCAGGTAAATGAAAATAGCATTTTTTGGCAAATTGGTTTTCTTGAATTTCCAGGTGAGACATATGTAGACAGATTCATGTCCTTGGTTGAAAGCAAGATTGCAGACTATTTTAGGGAGTACTTTCCTTTCCTACATTTTCTTCCAGTGAAAGTAGGTTACATGGAAGGAGATGATGGCTAGCTTTTAACTAAATTTAGCACATGGTTTTCATTGTACAAACCATGTTTATGATAAAGCTCATAGAATGCTAAAAGCATTATTAAACTGCTATCATATGCAATAGCTTGGTTAATATTCCTGCTGTGTTATGCTACAGCTTGATAAAGGCTTCTGGGTCTTTATTTTCAGCAGCTGGATTAAAATCTCACTGCTTTCTCTTCAACAGCTAAGTTAGGAATACTTTCTTCTACTATCAGCAGCAGGATTAAGATATGACTGCTCTCTTCAACAGTTAAGTTATCAATAACTGTCTCCAGACACTTGGGTATTATCACTTATTCATACCACCAGATATGTGTTTTGTCTAGAACAATCTTTCCCACCAGCCAATTCTTACATAATCATTTTCATGATAACAAATTTAATAAAATTTCATGAAGACAATTGTTCAACCAATTCTCTTCTCAATCACAGAAATTGAAAACAAATCAAGAACTTAAATTAATATTATCACATTCTTGACATTCCTTTATAATAAAAAAACAAATTTTCTTGCAAAAAAATCCAAGATAATCAGTTCATTGCACTGATTTGATTTTTCTTTTTCATCAAAGAGAGATTAATAAAAAACTCTTTTTAATTAAAAATAAAATTCCCAAATTTATTAACTTCTTGTTTTGTTCCCTCCCCTCTTTTTTTTTTTTTTTTTTTAAAAAAATACTCTTAAATAAATTTAATGTTTGAAAATCCTCATACTATCATGTTGGGACTTAAAATATTTAGTTAAATAAAGACCCATAAAAATATGTATTAAGAAATAAATATCATTTTCCCCATTAATTAAGTATATTTTTTAAACACAAGGAACATGCTTCCAACTATCTAATTATTTATTTTTCTAGGACAGCAATGTAACCAACTAGTTACAATATATATATATATACATAAGACAAAAAATTCAATTACTCAAGACTTTACAAATGTAGATAACAATCCTTAGCTGTCAATAGTATCAACCTGTAATCAAAATATCTTCCTTTAACAATAAAGTAGTATCACCTTAGTTGTTAAAGGGGGTTGTCTTGACTACAGGTTGAGATTACTGATAGTTTGACTACAGGTTGAGATTACTGATAGCTTAAGAGTTGGCTATCATATATATATATATATAAAATACATATTTTGCAGGTTCATCCATGTTAAAAAAATTTAAATATTAATATTCTGATGTTTCAACTTGGTCACACAAGTCATCTACTACAACCATCTTTCTATCTTTTATCACCCAGTGGATGACTTGTGTGACCAAGTCGAAACATGGGAATATTAATATTTAAATTTTTTTAACATGGATGAACCCGCAAAATATGTATTTTATATATTCAACCCGTGAAAATCTTTGTTTCAACATATATATATATATATATATGCAATGTCTTTTGGGTGGAGTTACTATAGAGTAGTTGTTGGTCATGTAAATTTATAAAAAGAAACATCTTGATAAGGTTCTAAGATAGTTTGACATTATTCTTCTATGATGTATGACTGTGGTGACCTATTATTCTAAGTTTGTGATATGTTCAAAATAATGCCTTCAAAAAATTGCAGACAAACTTAATTAAATTGGTCTGCAGTTACTGTGGAGGTGTTATTTCAAAAATTGCAAATTTAGAATAATACGTCACCAGCAGTAATATGTCATACCATGTGTAATATGAAAATTCAAGTCAACAAATAATGGAGACATACATTCTTTATGGAAAAAGGAAAAAAGACATTATGATACTAAATAAAACAGGAACTTGGCACTGTATGTCATCAAAGCCATCATAAACATCCAGCGTGTGTAATACCAAACTCCAAATCTAAAAAAAGCATTTTATTTCCAAATGTGGAGAGATGTATTCATTAAGGAAAAGGAAGAATATAAAAAAAGTTTAAATATAAAACTATATTACAAATGATATGAAAGATGAATTATATTGTGGTGGGGAAAAAAGTAATTGTGGCAGAGAGGACCATATAATATCATCTAAAATGGAAAGGAAAGGGTCAATTTATTTGACATGGATTAGTCAGGCCAGGATTCTTGCTTGTCATGAAATCACAAATAGTAACTTTGAATAAATATTACCACATGTAAATGTCACAATAGTAATAATAAATCATAGCACGAATATACCGGTACCAATAAGGAACAATAGTGGGTTAGATGTATTAAATACATTTTTTATTTACATTTAGTTGTCTGTTTCAATTTTATTGTAGATTGATTATTTTAAATTTTATATAAAAAAAGTCATTGTTATTACCCAATTTTTTAGCATTAAAATTTAATCATTTAAAAAATTTGATAGTTATGTATCTAATTCAAATTATAAGCCTTTAAAGTAAATATTACTTCACTGACTTTCTTGTTATCTATAACTATGAATTTTACCATGTTATTATTTCATAGTAAGTGATAACTGAGTGTATCTACCCTTTCTTTTGGTTTTTCAATATATAAGATTATATTCTCCTTTATTACAGCATGGTTACCTCACATAAGTATACCATTACCTTAGGTTTAATGACATTTTGCTGTCCATTTTGTCTGCAATTATACTTCATAACTTTTACTTCAAAATATAACTGAATATATTTTACCTAGATAAATTTATTGCCTTCTGATTAACATTTCTGATAGTTTTTTGAAATGAAAAAAATTAAAATATTTGCCTTCACATAATCTTGGGTTCATATTTGACCGAAATATATCTATAATAATTAATAAATCAATCTTTTTAACTTGCATAATTCAACAATTTCTTCATTACACTAAATTTTATAGCAATGTTTTCATTTCTTTATTAAATATAAACTTTAATTGTAACAATTTAACTTAAACATAACTCATTAAAGTTATCTAATCATTGTTAAACAATTGTAGGAATCCATTTTATTTATTAATAACCATTCTGAATATTTAATTTCCATAAATATCTAGTGTTATTTTTTTCACACATACACATATAATTTATATTTACATTATAGATAACTATATTCTAACACAATAGTTTGTTTACTTTGACCTATTTCTGACTGTTAAACAGACTACCTTTAACAGATTTTCTACAAATATTTTTGGCCAATCAAGTGAAATAAAAAATTAAAATAGGTGTTTTTGCATAATTATTTCAATAAGAAAATTATATACATATATTGTCACTAATAAATCAAACATTTCATCACAGGATCACAATTTCCTATACTTACACAAGCTGTTAAAACAGTAGCTAAGTCTCCATAAAACAGTCGCTAAGTCTCCATACAGTAGTGCTACAAGTGCAAGCCATAGTAATCAATGGAAGCTAAAACGTTTGTGTGTAAAATTCATTGATTACTATGGCTTCCACTAGATGGCACTAATGTATGGAGAGTATGCTACTGTAAATCAAACATTTCTGGAAAGCCCTCACCAATTACCTTATTATGTGAGGGTTTTGTACTGTGTCTTTTCTTTTTCTGTTAATATCAGTGCCTCTTTTAAGAAAAAACAAAATGGAGTTCAGTAATTTATGGTCACTTTAAAGATCACTGTTTCCATTAGTTAACAAGACATAGTTTAGAAAGTATATTGATTCTTCTACATATTTTCTCTGTAAATTTATATTTAATAATTTGCAGTATAAAAATTCTAAGTTGTCATAATCAATGTGAGATGGCTTAAACTTTCATTCACTAATTAATTTAGTTATTTTAGTTTTATTATTCCTAATTCTTATTATTTTAATAAGATTTTTAAACTAATTCCTTTGCAACACTGGCTTTTCAAAAATTTGACAAGACTACACGAAACAAAGAATGTTTAGGCTAGCCTTGAACTTTTTCAAATATTCATAATGCTAGATATGTATTTATACAAATCATTAATGTCATCAATATCAAATAAAACATTACAATTAATATCCTTAATAAATACTATGATTGTACAATTTATCAATTTTTGTAATTGTTTTATTGTCATGTGGTGAACAGTATTAATGTCATTACATTTTTCAAACATAATCTTGTGACATAGTAATCAGCCAATTTATTTCTACTATTATATTCTGGATCTGTATTATGACAAATATGATCAATAAAAGAAAATGAGTGCCTGGAGTTTTTAGTATATATTTATACCCAGATTATGACTGGTGGTAATTTCCTTTTCACAATTACAATTATTTCAGTGCTGAATAGTAAGTTTACATTTATTCATAATTAATATATGTTTAATTGCAGGTGGTTAAAAATAGTTTAATTCTTTCCCCTGTGATAGAATATGTAAATTTGTACAATATAATTGTCAATTTGAACATCAGGCATATAATAGATTCAGACCCTGAGATAAGTACAGTCAGAGTGGGTTGGCTTATATAAGAGTGGGTTGGCTTATATAAGAATATATTTTAAGCATAAGTAAATTCATCTATACATTTATAAAAAGTGTGTGACTAGGGATTTATTTTCTTCTTCACTACCATAATTAATCCACCCTTAATAATTTCTTCTTAAGCGTATTCTTTCACATGATTAATGAGACCATAATCAGTTACTACATTTTTCTAATCCTTTACATCTTTAACACCTTCTTTAAATATGTCACTGTTTAAATTACTTATCATCACAATTTTTTATGTTGTATATTTTTAATTCTTCCATTAATAATATGAAATTAGAATTAGGTGATCTCAATCTAATAAAGAATGGATTATATTATTATTTGGAAAATCAATAAATAATATTCAAGATGAAAAGTTAGTTATATCAATACATTCTTCCACAATGAATTTTTTTTAATAAATATCATAATAGCATCACCTTTTCTGTTATTTTTACAAAATTATCATGGTTGTATAAATAAACTTCCTTATTTTTTAAATTAGATTCAGTTAACCCTAGAAGTCAATAATATCTTTGCAGAGTTTTAATTAAAGTCATTAAATCTCACCCCATGTCCAGAAGGCAAGAATGTCATTGGTTTCAGGTTTACCTCCATCTCCACTGATATGGCTAGGTAATCCAAAAGAGTAGTAGAAATGTATCCAAAATGAGCTGTAAATCAGGTGTATAAAATAGTAAATCAATCAAGGAGTTATAGCAATGCCTGTAAAATGAGAAAGCATTAGGTGAGAATTTGCTTTTTCCACTTACAAAACCTTGATTGATTAAGTGTAAATATTTAGTGGAAAATTGTCTGTATGAAACATTAATGTTTCCAAGGAAAATTGTAGTAAACTAATTAGATGCTAGAGATTAAACTGATTCTCTGGATTATGTGATGAAATAATACAGTGGAGTTATATAAGTAAACAAATACTATATTAATATAATAACATTATGTAGCAGTGTAACAATTAACAGATGATTGTCAATGTAACAAATTGTAAATGAGGTAAAAGGGGAATTTTATGTACAAAAATAGTAACCCCCGCAGCTGCAGATCAGTATAACGAATGTTGGAAATAACCCACCCTTGTCAACAGTAATATTTTATGTCTGATTTCATATGTAACTTCATCTCAGCAAGACATAAAATATTAGGATGAAATTACTCAATCCACTCCTTAATAGCTTGCATTCTCAGTCACAAATTAAGCACTCTGGCATTGACCCCCAAAATTTCAATTTTATAAGCTTAAGAAGGAAACAAAAATAAATATAATTGTGTAATGAATATTATTTTAAAAACTCTTATAGAGAACCAGCAATCAACATTAAATAATAGTTCTGATAATTATAGATAGTTCAATTCAATTAATGCATTTTTTATATCCATTGCTTATAGAGATTTTCACATTGACATATATATGCATATATGTATATTAAATTGAATTAAATAATTGGATTAGCGATATATTTCTTTCATAATTACATCTATATGTGTTGTTGAATTTCACATATAATAATCTAAGTATATATTAAAACTTCTTAAAATGAACTTAACTTTCTGACTTACTTTTAATATATTATAACAGGTGGGGAAAAATGGACTCTTACATTATCTGCCATACAGGTTGCCACCAGGCCGTTTGAACCTGGAAAATTTATATAGTAGGCAGATATTTCCTGTAAAGATTCTTCTTTTATTTTATTGATAGTTAGCTCTTGCCACTAGCTCAAGGAGAAGCAGAGATTTATAATCTAAATTCTTAAAATATATTTTTAATAAAGAAAAAGATAAAAAAATAAAGGACTGCCAGAAATAATCACACAAATATTTATTTACGAACATATAATTTCGAGGAATAAATTATTATTGTTTTAAATTGTTACTATTATTTTAAACTTTAGTAAGTCCACACAGATGAACAGTTTATAAAATTTTATTTTAGAATGTTGAGCATAGATAGTCTACATAGACAATGCAATTAAAAACTTTTCAAAATGTTTAACCTCAGGCTAAAAGTTCATAGTTAAACTATCGGTCACTTCCTGATATACAGATGCAACCAATGCAATATGAAGATGTTAGCATAAAACCACACTGACAGGAATGTGCATCTGCAGCATGATATTATTTAAAAGAAATGATTCTTGTACATCCATCTGGTAAAGGATTCATATATATAAAACATTAAAAAAGAAATGCTCATTTTAGTCACATTAGATCCCATTATTTTTGGATGTTTCTTATTTATTGACAAAGGCCTCTCTGTTTCCTATTTGCATTTTAACATTATGTTCTTGTAGGCATTATTATTATTCATGTAGAGATGTTTGCAATACATATTGTAACTCTATGGTGAAATGCAAGGGTTGATACTTGGAGTGATGACCACCATTACATGAACATCAACAGGCCAAAGTTGGCTAGCCATTTGTCATTGGGATTTAAACCATCACAGATCTGAGGAATTGTTTGATAATACTCGCGTAAATATATATATATATATATAATTTTATTATAAAAGGGATGAGCTTGATAGATGACTCTGAGAGACCAGCACAGCTAATCTTATGTTTACCAGCACTATCAACAAGTAAAAATCATTCATCATCATGAATGATCCACAATCAAAGTAAATCAGCAGTCAATCTTGTGACTGAGTTTGAATTGGATCTACTGTAAACCAGGCTATCTATTGAGCCTTTGTCAGCTTGGGGCAATTATTAAAACATTATTGAATACACACACTAAATAATCATATACCAGAATCATAAAAACAATAATAGTGGGATATTAAAACATATTGATCATCATCAATGATCTAACAACTTGTATTTTTCAACTATATACATATTCTATTACTATCAGCAGCAAGATTAAAATTTGTCTGCTCTCTTCAATAGTTAAGCTAGTAATAACCCTCTGCAGACATTTGGGTTTTATCATTATTCATACACCCACATATATGTTTTTTCTAGAACAATCTTGCACAAAAGCTGATTTTAATCTGTCTCTTACATTTTCATTTTCATCACAACAAATTAAATAAACTTTCATAAAAACAATTGTTCAGAAAATTCTCTCCTTAATCATAGAGATTGAAAACAAGTCAAGAACTTAAATTAAATTTACTACATTTTTGACATTCCTTTATAATTAAAAACAAAATTTCAATCAAGATAGGGAAATTTATTTTTAATTACTGTATCCCTTCCCCCATGGAATATAAAAGGTTTGAAAATAAGATTACAAGTTTTTTAAAGTTTCACAGATGACAGTTACCATGAAGTTATAACTGAAGGCAGAAGAGTACAAGTCCAGCTGCTAATACTAGTTCATTATCTTAATTTGGATTCACATGGAAATAAAGATTCTGTTTTCTGTATTCATAGTCATATTGTGTAATTAGAGCCTATATCTGAAGTCTATCAAATTCTAGACTTAATGGAGCTGATTCAATGACAACAGTTACCAGGTTATACTTTCCCTCCACTGTATGCTCCTCCATCTTTTTTTTACTTGTAGAACTTCTTGCAATCGCTAGTTTGATTAATTTTATGGAGCAACTGCAGTTTAAACATATAAAATGTTATAGGCTTGCAGTTACTAAATAATATTCAATAATTAAATAATTGCAAATACATTTTGTACATTCAAATTAGGTATTTCGGATATTTTCAAAAGTATGGAAGTAATATCGAATTTCTTGCAAAAAAAAAACAAGATAATCAGAAAATTGCACTGACTTGATTTTTTTATCAAAGAGAGATAAAAAACAACTCAGATTAATTAAAAATATAAATGTAGGTAACAATCCTTAGCTGACAATAATCTCAACCTGTATTCAAGGCATCCTGTTTAATAATAAAGAAGTATCACCTTTGTTGTTAAAGGAGGTTACTTTGACTACAGGTTGAGACTATTGATAGCTTAAGAGTTGGCTGCTTTTGGAATATAGTGTCTTAACTCACCATTAAAAAAAGCCATAGCTTGAAACTAGTCTGAGGATGGGAATAATCCAAGGTAAAGATGATTTGAATGCTTTCTCTTGTAGCATTTATCATGCAAAATAAGCTTGTTTAGAGCTATTGGCTATATATATATATTGTAATGATCCGTAGAATGTAGACTTACGTAAACTGCACTACAGGGCGCCATCTAGGCATTTGAACCTAGAAAAATTTATAGAGTAGGCAGATACGTAAGTCAAAAAAAAAGAAATTTTTTTTTTTTAAAATTTTGATTCTGGTCATTAGCCCATGTCACTAGCTCAGTGGAATAGCAGAGATTTAATAATATACTCTAAGAGTATATAAAAAAAAGAATAAAATAAGCCACTGCCAGTAATTAACACACAAACATTTATTTATTTCACATATATATAAGATTTAAAATTATTTTAGTATTAGTTTTACATTTCAAACTTTAACCTACATTTTTAACTTTGATTTTTGACTTTAATTTACATTTAATTACTATTATATTCTAATTTTACATTTTAATTAAGTTCGCACAGATGGGATTATAAAAGCTTGTTATAATAAGTTGCTATAGATCGGTTACATAGATTGCACGGTCAAAAACATTTCAAAATAAACATAAACAATCAAAATACAAAATTATTGATTACTGACAATTGCGGAGAGAAATTTATACATAACCCAATAGTATTCCCCATAAGATACTTGCATTGTCACCAATAACTTAAAAGACATCTGAATAAATACATTTTAGATACACACTAGTAAGGTATCATTATTTATCGAATGTCTATATATTTTGATCAAATATGAAATCCAAAACATACCTAACCGATAATCAATCCATGCAAGCGTCTATAAACAACTTAAATTTAATGCATTTTTATTTAGGGTCGAGTATGAATAGACTACATAGATTTGCATTTGAAAATAAAATATTCTATCCCTATTTAACCTTAGGCTAAAATTCGCAGTCAAACTGGCATCAATTCATCTGATACATCGATGTATTCAATGTAATACGGAATATGGCAGCACCAAAAAGATTAAGAGAAGACATTGACTCTCATCAGATAGGTATATTACATCCATCTAACGAGAACAATAAAAAAAAAACTCCATAGAAAGGAACTGCGTTCTCCGTCTTATAATTTCTTCCATAGGCAAACGGGTGAGTGCGGCGTATATATAAACGATTCTGCCAGTAGCGAATCTCCGACTACATCTACTAGCTACATCAATATATCCAATCCATTGACCCAATCTAACAATGACACAAATAACCTAAGATTACCCTCCCTTAATATAACTTTACAAATCTATACAGCCATTTACGCCCGACTTAAGTTTAACATTTATATCATTTAACTTAACAGAAAACAGAAATCATAATAAAACTTAAAGAACAAAAAATAAATAAATGAAAATGATTTTACAAAATAATTACATTAAATAAAATTATAACTAATTAATAAATAACGTTGGTCAGATAGGATAATATTGCAATCATTTAAATATGGAAAGTTTTAATTTAATGTTCATTATTTATAAAGTTCTTACGGTTTACAACAGTTCATCTTTATCCATTACTTGCCATGAATGTGAATTCCCACGCCGTCCTCAAAAGATTGGTATCCATTTAGCCGTTGTTTTATTTATTCATTCGGAGGTTTTTTAGTTTAATTGGTCCACAATGTAGGAAACGATAGTTCATTTCTCCTTTCTTTAACAGCTGAAAGAATTGACAGTGTGTCTGTCAATCCCTTCACATCCAACTCCATACTAAAACATATAGTCACATCGTAATAATCAATTACCAATCACTAATTAATAATTTCCAAATTTTCCTTTTATACGTATTCGAAGGATTGACTTGGCATTATGTCATCGATGTGATGATCCTTTCACTGAGGTCCGATTTCCCGATGGATTTCTTTCATTGGCTATTTGTTTCTATTGTTTTCCTATCTGACCGATGTTTTTACATTTAAATGCCCAAGGCTGGTTTACATTTAACTAATTAACAATCATTTCCATTTCTGATTAATTTCTGTGTTTTTCAAGATTAAAGATATATTTTTATCTCTAAATCTTTTTAAGTTTTTGTTTTTAAAATACCTTTTCTATTTTTAATACAGTTTTATTTTAATAATTTTTTTTTATCTGTGCGATTTAATATATACGAGTTTAAGATGATATTTAGTTTCAATTTTTAATTCTTAAAGAAAATTTTTAAATGCGAACTTTTTAATTTACTTTCATGTTTAATAAATATAAAAAAAACCAATGTAATGAACGTCTGTGCTTGTTACAATATATATATATATATATATATTGTAACCTACACTAATAGATGAGATGAGATGTTGGGGGGAGGGGTAAGTGGTGGAAAATGTGAAAGATGAAACTAATGAAGAAAGATGAAAGATATGAAACAAAGAAAGAAATAGAAATTGATGAAAAATGAGAGATGATAGAATGGAAAATGATATTATAGAGAGTGCTAATTGTAACCTTTTAATGAAATGAGATGGAGTAGGTAGGTGATGATAATGAAGATAAGATGAAATGATAAAAATATCAGATAAGATGGAGATGAAGATAAGAGGAAATGGTAAAAATATAAGATAAAAATGAAGATGAAGATGGAAAACATGAACTGAAATGGAAAATATGAGATAAAAGAAGATGATGGTGTAAGAAAAGATGGAAGAAGATGGGAAAGATGAAATGTAATGGACTGAAATGATATTGAGATGAAATAAAATAAGACTATCATATTGTATTAGAGTAATCTATTACAGATGAAGATAAACTAAGATGCCTATACAATTAGAGAAATTAGACAAAAATTATGGAATGAAAATGATAAACTAATCTGTAAGAGAAATAAAGGAGATGAAAAGATGGAATGTAAATAATGAAGAAAAAGATGAGATGAAATGAAGAAGATGATAAATGGTGAAATGGAAGAATAAACTGATGTACAAAAGATGAGAGTGAACTCATTTATTAGAATACCTAACAACTTGGCTCAGTGGGTTTACCATTAAAATCACGGATGAATAATGATCCAGAAATATACAATCAGATAGAGACCAAATCTAACACCACTGCAAATTACTCTTATGGCATATTAATAACTTAACATAAACAATATAAAAGACAATTATTAAATCATTATTTAATAGTCATTAGAGTCAGCCTCCTATCAGATCATACACTCTGAATAAAACAAATGATACTTTGTTGGAAGGACTATCTCACTAAATTACAACTAACAAGGCAACAAGTGTAAACATTCTCAGGGATTTTAAAACTAAAACTCTTGTGCAAGATAACAGTTTACATTGCCTACTAAATAATTGCTTGGGTTAATAAACAAGTGAATGATATATTGGCCGACCATAAGATAACTATCTTATGTTCAATTATGGAATAATAAACAAAAACTATTAATATACAAATTAAAAAGCGTGTGAAACACTTGAACGAGAAGCTATAAAGATTCCAAAAATTATACGCTAAGCACTTTCAAGGCCATTTGCCTCATATTCATAATCCAAAGATTTGATTAACTAATCTAAATTTAAATTAATAATGGCTTATTACCCAAGACATCACTCAAGCTGGGAAAAGGAAAAGGTACTTTTTATGCCTTTCCACATACTCACAGACAACTTACTATTGACCTTAAATGCAGATGGATAAAAGCCTAATGTATCGAGCTCAAAACCCCTAATTCTCATTTTCTGCTGATGCTACACTTAACAATAAATAAGATGCCTCTCTGAATTAAAACAACCACCAATGTCAGAACCATGAAGTGTATCCTCCTCAAATGAAGACTGCATAATAAATCAAAGAACATGAAACATCACGATGGATCACATATTTAGTTACCTGTGGTTATTTAAACTATTAAAAGTAAAAACAAAAAAATATATTCGTCCATGCATTCCCCAGGAATTTGAAGGTAATAAAAGAAATTTATGTATTGATTTGCTATTTATAATAAGAAACCAAGAAATAAATTATTAACAGATTCTATAAACTTGCATATGAGAATTCAATAAACTTTTTTTAAAATTTTAATTGAGGATACTAATTATTACTATTAGAGAGTGATGTTATGCTGGAAATTCAATGAAGTGGCCTTGAGTAGTAATAAAGAAACAAATAGGAAGGTAGTGAAAGGGAGATGTCTTTCTATCAATCTTCACTATTTGACATTTATAAATAATAAATATTTGAAAGAATGTTACATGAGTATGTGGCAAATCAAAATAGCAGTGCTTTAACTATATTTATGTTAATTCGTTAAGCGTTAAATTATATATATATATATATTTTTATGTGATTAGAAAATAATAATTGTCATTTGAAATAGTGTTCAATTAATCTGATTCAATAATAAAACCGTATGTAGAATTCTTGTTGTGGTATTTTTTTTATGCGTATTTTATATATTATTGATACTTTCATTAATGTCTACTCTCGGCCATGATGATACCTGAACAGAGCCTGAGCTAGCTGATGATCAAACCCTCTCTCGCATGGTCTTAAGACAGTGGCTGTTATAGGTAATATATACTCTTCTTGTAATTCTTATTTTTTTTATAAGATTGGCACTTGAAATCCTAGGGATGTCCATAAATAAGTGTTGGGAATCTATTAAGAGTGACTGAGAATGAATTTATAAGATGTCATATCAATTAGTGATTAAATCAAAAATAGTTTTGATTAAATATATATATAAGCACGTATGTTTAGACTTGAAAGTGTGTCAAGTGAAGATTATTATTAGTAGTGGAGGGAGGCTTTGTTTCTATATATATATTGTAACAAGCACAGACGTTCGTTACATTGTTTTTTTTTTATTTTATTTATTAAACATGAAAGTAAATTAAAAAGTTCGCATTTAAAAATTTTCTTTAAGAATTAAAAATTGAATTTAAATATCATCTTAAATTCGTATATATTAAATCGCACAGATAATGAAAAATTATTAAAATAAAACTTTATTAAAGAAAAAGTATTTTAAAACTAAATTTTAAAAAGATTTGGAGATAAAATTATATCTTTAAATTTATCTTTAAATATATTTTTGATTTGGAAAACAGGGTAATTAATCAGAAATGGAAATGATTGTTAATTAGTTAAATGTAAACCAGCCTTGGGCATTTAAATGTAAAAACATCAGTCAGGTAGGAAAACAATAGAAACTGTTAGCAAATAAGAAGAAATCCCTATGGAATCGGACCGCAGCGAAAGGACCATCGCATCGGTGACATAATGTAAATTCAATCCTTCACATTAATATAAAAAGGACAAGTTTGGAAATTATTAATTAGTAACTGGAAATTGATTATTACGATGTGACTATATGTAGTAGTACGGAGTTGGAGGAATTGACAGACGCACGGTCAATTCTTTCAGCTGTTAAAGAAAGGAGAAATGAACTATCATTTCCTACATTGAGGACCAACTAAATTAAAAAACCTCCGAATGAATAAATAAAACAACGGCTAAATGGATACCAATTTTAGGACGGCGTGGGAATTTACGTTCATGGCAAGCAACGGATAAAGTTGGACGTTTTAAAAATCATAAGAACTTATATATTCACTTGAAACAATAAGAACTCTAAATTTTAAAACTTTTTAGTAAATAATGCAATATTATCCTATCTGACCAACTTAATTTATTAATAATGTTATTTGATGTATTTTTTATTTATTTATATAAAATCATTTCCATTTATTTATTTTTTGTTCTTTAAGTTTTATTATGATTTTTGTTTTCCGTTAAATTAATTATAAAAATGTTAAACTTAAGTCGGGCGTGAATGGCTGTATAGATTTGTAAAGTTATATTAGGGGAGGGTAATCTTAGGTTATTTATGTTGTTGTTAGATTGGGTCAATGGATTGGATATATTGATGTAGTTAGTAGATGTAATCGGAGATTCGCTACTGGCAGAATCGTTTATATATACGCCGCACTCACCTGGTTGCCTATGGAAGGAATTATAAGACGGAGAATGCAGTTTCTTTCTATGGAGTTTTTTTTTTATTGTTCTTCTCGTTAGATAGATGTAATATCCCTATCTGATTGAGAGTCAATGTCTTTTCTTAATTCTTTTGGTGCTGCCGTATTTCATATTACATTGAATACATCGATATATCAGATGGATTGATGCCAGTTTGACTGCGAATTTTAGCCTAAGGTTAAATAGGGATAGAATATTTTAATTTCAATGCAAATCTATGTAGTATTCATACTCGATTCTAAATAAAAATGCATTAAATTTAAGTTGTTTATAGACGCTTGCATGGATTGTTTATCGGTTAACTATGTTTGCATTTTCATATTTGATCAAAATATATAGACATTCGATAAATAATGATACCTTACGGTGAGTATCTAAAATGTATTTATTCGGATGTCTTTTAAGTTATTGGTGACAATGCAAGTATCTTATGGTGAATACTATTGGGTTACATATAAATTTCCCTCCGCAATTGTCAGTAATCAATAATTTTATATTTTGGTCGCTTATGTTTACTTTGGAATGTTTTTAACCGTGCAATCTATGTAACCGATCTATAGCAACTTATTATAACAAGCTTTTATAATCCCATCTGTGCGAACTTAATTAAAATGTAAAATTAGAATGTAATAGTAATTAAAGGTAAATTAAAGTCAAAAATCAAAGTTAAAAAATAATGTTAAATGTTAAAATGTAAAACTAATGATAAAATAATTTTAAATCTTATATATATGTGCATAAATAAATGTTTGTATGCTAATTACTGGCAGTGGCTTATTTTATTTATTTTTTTAATGTTGAAATCTAATTAGATAAGATATGATATTATTTAATCTCTGCTATTCCACTGAGCTAGTGACATGGGCTAACGACCGGAACCAAAATATTTTAAAAAAAAAATTTTTTTTTTTTGACTTACGTATCTGCCTACTTTATAAATTTTTCTAGGTTCAAATGCCTAGATGGCGCCTCGTAGTGCAGATTACGTTAAGTCCCATTCTCCGGATCGTTACAATATATATATATTGAAACAGTAAAATATGTCTTACCAATCTTAGTTTCACCTTGCCTTCTTGTTTCCTACCCTCATGCCCTATTTAAAACCCTAATTTTATCATATTGTGTGTGTACTGCATATATTTACTGAAATCCCACCTAAATTTATATGTCTAAAGGGTATTCGGGGGTTTATAATAATTAAAAATGTTTTAAACGGTTTTACTTTCAAACCGTCGAGTATATTTTATATATATGCTTGTACAATAAAGTAGGTCACATATTCTCACCTACACACATACTGCGATAATATTTAAAATTTATGAAAATATTTTATGTAAAATTTGTTGTTTTTGAATCTGTTTATTTTGTGATGTTATTTCGCTATATTTGTTTACATTTAATAAAATAATATCACTGATAAATATATTCTGGAAATTAAATTCAAAAGGGAGTTATAAAATTTTATTTAGTTTTTCAAAATCATGCCATTTTCTTTTTAAATCAGTGAGGGTAGGGAAAGAACAGTAGTAGCTAATTTTAACTATATTGGTGCCAGTTTTACTAGTAGATTTTGATAAGATTAAAAACAGTGCTTACGAGCAGATTTAATTAAACAATGCAGTCCCTGTTTTCCAATTTATTAATAAATTAAGAATTGGATTTTACCACTGCAGGGTTAGATTATAATCAGAGAGAGCATATAAATAGGGCTGATTGATTATTATTATTATAGTTATTAATTAATCTGCCTGATATTGTGACTGCAAAAGTTATTTTCTGTAATTTTGAAATTGATTTTCTAATAGCTTTTTATTTGCATTATTGGACTGACCGGCTTGTTTGTTAGTTTAAAACAAGTTTTGAAATCATTTCACTTCAGAATGATGAAGTAAAGGGGCAGTAGGCCATTTTTCCTCAGGAGCCAGAGCCTTGGCCATCCATCATTCACCATCCAATGTCCTGTCACTGTACAACAAGCCCAACTGAAACAAGCCCGAAGAATGCTGCTCCAGAAATCTGTGTACTAACTGCTACTGCTGAACAACAAACCCAGGAAAATCAAATTCGCCAAAGAACTCTAGTACAAAAGTTGTGAAATGCTTATGGACTGTCTTTGCAAAGAGAGGTAATTAAAATCAACCCAAGATCTTGGAAACCTTCATGCTATATAGCTAATAAATTTTATATATTCCTTAACATGTATTTATTCAAGTGTTTTTTTATGCATGCTGAACTTGTGCTTGGATTGATTTTCTATATATATATTTGTAAATGTTTTATTTAGATATGTATTGTAATGTAAATATATCAAGAATTTCTTTAGGCAAATGCAAGTTATATAGGGAAGTTAAAAAATGCGTGGTTGCCATCTTAATCTATTAAAGTGCAAACACACATTTTTCCCTCCCATCTTTTATATATATTTAAAAGTATTTCTTACGTATCACAAATTTGTTAGAATAAGTATTTATTTCTGTAAGATATGTTGAGAGACTGCTGGCCATTAAAAATATGAAATTTGAGAGAGAGCTATTTCTGTCCTTTAATAAATTGCCTTTTTTTTACTAAGTATATTTAAAATTTAACTGTGTTGCTAGTGATTGTGCTTGTGTGCTGGAGCCTTACAATTTGCAAAAGGTCACCAATGGTTAAATCTGTTTCCCTTATTTTACTCCGCGGTTCCCAGTACTGTGCTATAATGGCATGTGGGAATTATTTCGCTTACATCCCCACAGTTAAGCTCCTGGGTGCGGGCCATGCTTGAGCTGTGAGTGGGCTAGAGATGCACCCAAATAAAAGGTGAAATGCCTATCCAAAGCCAAGACTTTTTCTTCATAGTATTTTATAAAGTTGCATACTCAGAAACTCCACCCCTCCTCGGCATTATATCACTGGCATCACCGTACATTTCCCTTAGTGAATATTATAAATGAATTCTATTATATTAAATGAATTCTATATCCACAGCATAGCTTGATCTTATAATTTAGCTAATCACTTCACGAGTGACTCTCAGTCTCCATTTAAGATTCCAATTTTAAATAATTTTAGAATATTCAAATTCTGTTAAAGACTATGTGACTCACATATGCCTACCATGTCACTGTATTTTAGACATGTTATCTAAATGAACCCAAGTACAAGCTAGCAGCCATCTTGTTGTTTTTCATATATAGCTATCCAATTTATATAGTTAACTATTTTCTATATCTCATTATTAAAATATTATCTTTAAATTTTTTTTTCTTTATTTATTCGGGGTGTAATATAAATCACATAGTATTTTAGACTTATCTTGGGCACATCTATAAGTTATTGTTAAATGAACCTATGGCTCTTTTAGAGTTAGAGTCTTTTGTTTTCACCCTGATCACTGGCACCAGCATTAAATTATACTATTAGTAGCATCAAATGTGTTATCACGTAGAGGGCGTTGTGGAGTATAGACTTTAGATTTGAACTTGGGATTTCTGGGAGGTAACCCTCCTAGTGTTGAGTTCTATGTCTAGAGTTTAAATTCTGCAGTGTGTTAGCGAGATAGACAGATTTTGACCATTACAATATATATATATATATTGTAACCCTTAGTTTCTTTCATAAACAAACTAATGATTGGGAACTATATCCATTTAAAGATTTTTTTAAAAATTCAACTCAAAGCTTTATTTAGAGAGACCAATAACTTTATTGATTAAATGTAATGTATAGAGAAAAATCTGTTTGAATTTTATTTAAAATTTGAGTGTATTAGTATGTTGAGAGAAGGTGGATTGCGTATTGCACTGCTGTAATATCTTAAAAATGTTGATTTATATGTCTAAAAGCAAGGTCTTTTTTAATTATAATATTTATGAATAAAATATTAGTGCAAATTGAAATTGGACTTGTTATAGAAAGCATGTGTTTCACAGCTTTTTGCATGAGAATAGGTTTAAAATTTTGAGAAATTAGAAAAAATATTTTTAATAATGTGAATAAAAGATATTTTGTACTAATATGTATATGAACAAACAGTTCACTATTTAGTATTGTGAGTATATGCATTTATGATGCATATATAGATTTTTTTCATGAAAATTTACACATTGGACTCTAGATTATTTGCTAGTATAATGTAAAATGAATTTATTTTGTATGGGTTTACAGGAATTGGTTATTGTTTCCATTTCTAAATTTGATTTAAGTTTTAAAGAGGAAATTTATTTATGTAATAACAGTTTTATAAAATACCAGTGATGCTATGTATTTTTTTTGAATATTTCTAGTAAATCAAAGCAGTGTAAAACTGTGTTAAGAAAGAAGAAATTAAAATAAAATTGCAGCTGAAGACAATAAACCAAAACCAACATTTAACAAATGGTGTCAAAAGGTTGTTTTGAGATAGAATAAGAATCAAAGCAAAAAAAAAAGACTTGCGGGAAGTCTTTTTTTTATAAAAGCTAGTGCAAATGAAGTAGAGGGGATTTCTGTTGCTAATTCAATATCTGATCATCTTCTCTGATTGTGTCTCTTAGACAGCAATTTGACTCAACTTGTTAAGAAGTTGTGTATATTACTGAAAGATGAAGTGCTAAAACAAATATATAAATGGTGTACAGTTGTCTCTCTTCGAAATTAATTATGGCAAAAGTCGTCCATAACAGTAAGTTTTGTACTCAATACCTCAATCTTCATATTTGGCTTATAAAAGTTTATTTAAAAGAAGACCTTCAGAAACAGTATTTTGTCCATGACTTAATGAAATAATACTACAAGGAAAAATCAGACTTTGATATAAAAGTTGGTTAAATACTCACCATTCTAATTAGTAATTTTTTCTTTCTTGATTGTGATTCCAACCCAAGAATATACATAAAAAAAGAAAAGAGCATTTATAACCCTATTTCATTTGAAATTTTTTTTTCTCCTGAAAGAAACTAAAGAACAAAAAAAAATGATGAAACTTAGAGAAAATAAAGTTATGGACTAAAATGTGAATCCAAGCATCTGGATTCAAATCCCCCAAAAAAAGCATTTAAAAAACAAAAGCAATCTGCAGGATGAATGTTCAACAGTCTTAATTATTACGATCAATGTAGCTACATCTTGAATGAAAAGAATTTATTTTATGTGCATCTATAATCATTAATGTGAGATAGATATAATGTGTTTTCCAAGGTAGTGAACTAAAAATGGAATTGGTGTTCATGTACAATACATACATGTTTTCTGTCAAATTGGCCTTGAGAGTACAAACTATTCAGACATAGCTTCAAAGAAATTGGAACCAAAAAGACAATGCCTAATGTTTTATTGTTTATTTAATTTGCTTTTATTTATATGTTTGTAGTATGTGTAATAGATATTTAACAGTTATAGAGATTTTTTTTTTAAAAAAAGGAAAAAAAGAAATGATTTTGCCCTATAAGAAACTATAAAAAAAATGTTAATGTAATAATGAGAAAGCATAAATGCTTATATATTTGTCAAAAAAATAGATAGAAAAGATTTTTTTATTATCAAAATTATATGCTTATTAGTAGATGTGTAAAAAGTATTTGAATAGACATTGCTATCTCTTAACATGTTGATGCGATCTGTTGTGATTATAAAGAATGGATGAATGGTGGTGTGTGCTTGACTTTTAAAATTAATATAGTACATGGGTTTTGTTTGTGATCGGTCAAAACTTTGTCATTGTGCATGGAGACTATAATCACACTGTGTGTGCATGCATGAAGCGGTAAATGTTGAGTATTATTGAGGAAGAGTTATCTTACCACCTCAAAGGGATACATAGAAAATAACTATCTCATAATTTAATTACTATGTATGCAGGTATTGGGAGATCGAGGATCCCAGCTCCTTTTGTATTTACTATTGAAGTAGGGAATTATTGATACGGTTGTGGTAAAATGTTTCACATCCCCATTTAAAGTAAATGTGTAGAGACTAGTTCCTCACATAATTCTTAGCCTCAAGAAAAAGGCAGTTTTCTGGCCAATGCTGACATTTGAAGTTATGAATTGTTTAATTTCCCTTACTGAGACACTAATGGGTGAATTGTGAAGTGTTGCATAGTGAGATGAAATATATATAGGGTTTTCTGCAAAATAGAACAGTTGCTATGACAGTGTTAGGTTATAATCAGATGTGTGTGTTGATGTGGGGGATGACAGAGAGTTATTAGTTTATAAGCTGGCCAATCTGTAGTCAGAATTTGTGAAAGTAATAAAATTAAACATCGTCAAACTGTGGCAACATACTAGCCTATCAAAATGTATGCAGTCACTAGAGTGGTAACATGATGATCAGGATTACAGGGGGATAGCAGTGAATGTTTAGCATGCATGGAAATAAAACTATGGTTTTATATTTCAACCCATTTGTTAGACTGATTAGAATTTGGATATACCATTATCTTTACATAGGAAATAAAAGAATATTATTGCTTGCTGGATGAGTTAAATTTATAGTTGTTGTAATGAAGGGGGGCCAAAAAATTTATAGGTTTTGTGGAAAGTCATAAGATAATTTCTTATTTATACTTAAATGTGGAATTCTGATTCCGTGTGTAAGCTCAGATTCCATGTGTAAAAACATTAAAATTATATTGAGATATGGCTCAAAACAATAGTTAAGTTTTAAGGAAATTTAGATAATCTAAAAGTATATATTTTATTATTATTATTATTATTTAGTAGTTAACCATGAATCTCATATAAAAAATACAGTAACTTTTTATTTTACTATGAGTATAATATATAAGATTGTAGTGATACTATATATGTGTGTGTTTCTTTTTTGTTTAAGTATAATAAATATTTGTTATTGTTATAAAATTTACATGTGTCTTGTGTTTTAATATTTCAAGTGTCTAGTACCTATCCAGAATGTATATCTATAACCTATATCTAGTTCTTATATCTAGAATCTATATCTAGAACATTACACCACATCATAAAGGGTCTATTTTATAGACTACCACAACCAATTTTATGAAGGTGATATGAATACAGGTATTAATATCAGATCACATTTAAATTTATGAATCGTCTTATATTGATTGATGTCTATTGTTGACTTACGTAATCCATTTTTATGATTGATGTCCATGGTTTACCTCCATAGTTTACTTCCACAATCGATTTCCACAATTCACCTTTGTAAAATATCACCAAAGAAAGGTTTGTTTTTTTTATAGAGGGGGAGGGGAAACAATCATTTCATGAGCATAGAGAATATACCTGTCTCACAAAATGTAATTGATTTAAAAGTACTATTTAAATTTGGCAAACAGATGACATGAAATAAAATAGAATGAGAGAAAATAGTCAATTTAGATATGTTAAATTTAGTTATTTGGTTCGTTGCAATGTTATGAATACTAAAAGTAGACATAAAATCCTTTTCCTGCTTTTGGTATTTAATATGATTGACACTGGTAAACTCACATTAAAATTTAATTTAGCAAGTTTTGGGATCATATCCATTGCATTGTAATCATTAATAATTGCACCTCATTAGCAGATCAAGACCTTGAGAAATATGAGTACTTCGATTATTAAATTTAAGAGAGCTAGCTTGTACGTAAAATAGTGCGAATATTAAAATTGGGAAATACTGTTATGATGATGACGAATGAATCTATCTATATATAGTAAGTTGGAACGCGTATACCTGTGTTTAAGGAAATTAAGTTTAAGAGTTGTCAGTTAAAACTATATAAAGGAGAACATAACACAGCCAGTTAGTGTTATATAATTGTGACTATTAAGAGTCATAGATATGCTGAGAATGAAAATAATAGTAGTTGGGTTAAATGGGAAGGATTTATAACATTTCTTCTATTCTACTTTGAATTAAATAATAATCTTATAGTAAATATTACAGAGATAAGCTACAAGTTCTCAGCATCGATTACTAGTTTATTCCTAGTCAGTTATATATTAGAACTATACATAGCATTCTTGTAATCACTGCTTGAGATTATCTATTTTTATAGAGTTGTGGAAAAAAGTTGTCTACATTATTTAGTTAAGTTTAATATTAAGACCATAATAAGTTGAATTGGATTTATCAACATTATATTTTTCTTGAGACAATTTAATTACTCTCTTCATTATATCCTATAGTAATAAGCATGGATGATGATCTCTGGTGGCATTACGATTTCATAGTTACAATTTGGCGCTCCGGTATATATAATTTGTTATTACTATGATTAGGTAAACACACTAGCATTTTTTGCTCGGTTACAGAGTTATTTTCAATCGACTATCTACTTGCATAAAGTTGAGGTTATATATTGTAACCTATCTCCCTAATCTAACTAGTCAAATTACACGTTTGGGAACCATATCGATCTCTGTAACCTTCCTAGCTACAACTAATCTAAACTATACGCCTAAAAATAAATGTTAAACTAAAGAGGCGATTTCTTTATTGACTAAGCTCGCATGAAACTATAAACTTAGAGAAGATTACAAGGTGATTAATAACTTCTGGTCAAACTAGCTTCAAAGTCCACAAACAAGCAAACAAACGAAAAAGTTATGAAATAAACTTAATATTTGTCAAACCAATAAATAAATAATAATTAGATCGATAGAATGAATATGAAATTAAGATATAAATTAGGCAATAAGTAAATTAGCATGTAGATGCCTAAATGGATGATGGAAATAAATAATAATTAAATAATAAAATGAAATGAGTCTGAGAATGAAGAGAAAAGAATGAATATGTATCAGAATAATGAATGATTAAGATGATGGTAGAATAAGAGTTAATGGATGATGATAATGGAATAAGAGCTAATGAATGGTGAGTTAATTAGGATAATGAATTAGGATGAAAGAAGAATAAAGAAAAATTGAAATGACAGATGAGAAGAATGATGATGATGAAATATGATGTCCAGAACTCTAAATTTGATATTGACTTAAATGATAATGAGACAACTAAATCAAATACAGATTCCAAGCTTAACAAAACCAGAATATTCATCATAAAGTCAAAAGAAGCTATACATTTCAGACAAAAGAAGCAATTGATACTGGTTGACTTTTATAAAATAGTGAATGCAACATAACTCCAATTCCACAACAATAAATAACTAAATAAAAAATTTACCATAAACTCAGATTCTACATTGCAAATTAATATAACTTATTCTTCTCAGGGTTCACATAACTTAAAGATTGTTATACAAGATATACTTGGGTCAGTGAGTGGGATTTTGCCACTACCCAAATATAATGCACAAAACGGTTCTTGATACAAAATCGAATTAACAAACAATATTTAGTAATTTCAAAGAAACTTTATAAATTCCCTAACTATGATAAACTTTAAGCTTCAATAAGTAGGAATAATTTTTCAATAGCTAAACACAATAACTTACTAACTTTCTTTTCTCAAATAAATATTAACAATGTAATCAAGATCAGTGAATGACAGATCTGCGGGTTCAAATAAACTGATTAAACCAATTTTAAGTGTTTAATCTTTTAGTATATCACTTAAAATAATGTGTACTCCAGGTTAATATCATTTTGATTATTAAATGATGATATACTCCTAAATTAAAGGGTTTAACAAAATTATTCTGATATATCAATATATAGTGACTTATACAATATTGATCGATGATGATTTCCATGTAATCATAGGATATGTCGATAGCAATAACAACAATAATGTGTGTGTGTTGATTAGCAATAAGGCCACTGACAACTAAATAAATTTTTAACACAACAAGATTTATTTACATTATTTACAACTTTATTTCAGACACCTTGCATGAAATAAGATAAATTCATTAACTAAAATCAGGGATGGAGATTAATTGGTTACCCATTGACTATACATGTAGTAAGTAATGACAAGCTAATATAGTGATATTTATAGTATCACTATTATTATTGGCTCTATTTCTATTATTATTCTATCTTATAGAATAAGATAGTTACCTTATTTAAGCTAACTTAGCATTTAAATTATAAAACAAAATGAATTTAGGTCTTTGAGATATATGCAACTTTTTAAATGTAAAAACTCTAAGTTATAGTTTAGTATATTAAACTATAGCTTTTGATTTATTAGAATATAACAAGGGCAATTATCATATTCAGTACAATTAGTAATTTATTATCATTTAGTATAAACGATTCATTGTATTGATGTGGGACAGACATCATAAGTTAAATGCACTCATGATACCAAAACATTGCCTATGTCCACAACCTAATCATTTAATAGTTAACTGATCTTACTGATCCATCAGCAAATTACTACTTGATGAAGACCAATCCACACTGTCCATGTACATCCCTTGCTCTTTTATATAGAAGTTCTACAAACACTAGTAAGTTTTTGGTTGGTTTGTTTATAAACTGATGAAGATTACACAACATCATAAAGACACTATTCCAATTAGACAAACACTATAGATAGACCAGTGTACATTAATCTAACTTTATCTTATCCTTGCTATTTGATTTTGAAATATTAAACTTCACTACACACGCTGGAAATCTAACTATATAACCTCATGAGGGATCTAACAAGATAGTTGTATAATAATATGGCCAATTCCAATACCTTCATAAATATAAAAGTGTGGGCAATGCCTCATCACAGGAAAATAGAATACAGACCATGGGGATCATCCTCTTTTAGGATTAACTATGCTAACTGAGCACTAACTATTAATCAGCCTCAACAATATCATCCTCTCATTTAATCAGCAATGGGGGATTCTCCATCAGCCCATGCACAATATTAATATTATTATATTTGATACCATTGTATGTGGCACAAACTCATCAGCTAAAAGCTGTCATAAATCCTGATCAATACAATAGCAAGGTAAAACAACACTAATAATAAAAGTGGAAACATAAATATTTCATTTCACAATGCAGAAACTATTAATGTTTTATAAACAAACCACCAGCATATATCAAATGATCATTAATTATTTAAAATAACAATTATACTTTGTTATAGCAAGCCATGCACACATAAACAATGAAGATAAACCTACATTTTGTATTTAAAGTAGACATGTTTATTCATAGGCAAAATTAAGAAATAAAATAAATGCTTATTAAATTATTTCATATAATAGAACAATTGTGTCATTATGTGTATAATTTTGACAAGTTTGGGTCTGTTTGTTCCCCCTTCAATATAATATTAACATCTGTTTTAGCAGTGCAAGAGATAAATATTTTTCTCTCTTCCCAGATAAATGATATTTAATATTTTTTCCCTTAATTGGGAAAATAGCAAAAGTATGTGTAATATATATATATATATTGAAGCGTTCAGTGTGTATGAACACGCAGAGCTTCATGTTAGTTGTTAAAATTAGTATACATATATATATTTTAAAACTCAAATATCTAATTTTTCATTTTTTTATTTTTGCTTGTTTGCTAAAGGGGATATATGCAGGTGCATGTGTATGACTTTACGAATGAGTGGACTTATGTATGTGTAAATTGTTCTATTGAAATGCATTTTTTTATGTATATTTTGGAAAGAAAAATATATTTCCATTGTCGTATATCTTTATCCTAAAGGCGGTTCGTTCCTTGCGAATAACATTTTGATGACTCTGCTTTTTTTTTTTCATAAACATTCCGAAAAATATAGTTGCATGTAGGTGTGAATTAATTTTTCTCATCGTTGAGGCGATTAAAAGGCTAGTAAGATTTTATAACTTTGTGTAATCTTATCTCGATTGTGTGACCTATTTTTGGTAAAAGATCAACTCAGCTAGTTGCAAGGAAGTGTTGAATTGTTTTTCTTATCTTTAAACTGAAAAATCAACTCAGCTAGTTGCATGGGAGTGTTGAATTGTTTTCTTATCTTTAAACTGATGTAAATCCTAAAAATCTTTAAACTGATGTAATTAAAAAAAAGGAAAAATCAATCATGCGGTCTGTTTTCATTTCTAACCAAGGAAAATATATTATAGGTGTTATATATATATATATATATATATATATATATAGAAAACAAAGCCTTGCTTAGAAAAAAAGTTATTATAAATAGAGAAAAGAAAAAGAACCAGGGATTCAAATTATTCAAAGTCAAGCAGTGAGAGTAATTGATTAAAATTATTCAAAGTCAAGCAGTGAGAGTAATTGATTCAAATTATTAAAAGTCAAGCAGTTAGAGAGGAAAAAAGTTGTTGGTAGTAAGAAAGTTGGTGTTTTTTTAAGAAAAGTGAGTCTCAACTACTAGTGCAATTGACTACATTTTAAGCAGAGAAAAGACCCACAATATGGCTTTTGAGTAGTACAAATTACTTTTCCTTTCTCTGGAAAGTCTCTAGAAAAATGCATCTTGAGAAGAGGAGGAGAGACAAATCCCATGTTGCTGCTATGAAAGAAAATGGAGAATCAACAGCGAAGTCAGTCTATCCTGAGTCCAATAAAGCCAAAGATCGATCCTAATAATGAATAAACCTGAAAAAAATATCTGCCTCAATCAAAGTGACACAATGATCCATCGAAGAAAAATAGAGAAGCAACCTGAAGCCAGTCTATTCTGAGTCCAGTGAAGCCCAAGGCCGCCCCTGTCAATGAATGAATCGGTAGAAAAAATCTGCATCAAGCAAAGTGACACCGTAATCTATCGCAAGTATAAACTTTCTATCTTTAAAAAAGAAAAAATTATTTATATCTTAAAAATACCTTCTATAAAAAAAAAAAAAAATGCCAACATTTAATTTTATTAGATTCATAAAATTCGCAAAAGACTATCTTAAGAAAATGTGTTTCAAAAGGACGGTTATATATATATGAGTGTTTAGTTTATTTTTATTATTGTTTTAACAAGTCAATTTAAATTTTAACCATTACTTATTAATGGTTCAAACAACAGAAAAAAGTGTAATATATAATTCTAAGTAGAACCAAAAGATTATTAGAGAGTTTAAAATTGCAGCTTTTCTAGGTTTTATTTTGAGATATGCCGGTATGTTCTTTTAAGTATAATATATATTTGATTGATTAATTTCTTTGTGCCAATTTAGTTAAATATGGGTGTAAATGATATTACACTATGAAACTAATTTATATATAAATTTGTTTGTTTTATCCCGAATCTAAAGTGGGAAATGGATAACGATTTTTATAGTAAAAAATAAGAAACAGTCAAAGTTAAATTTCTAAATCGCGTCTATTTCTGACTTAGTGAAAAATGTCATTTATTTAATAATAAAAAGAGAGATAGAAAAGAAATCAAATATATAAAAAATCCGCCCTCTTCCCGTATATGCATAATCACAGTATCTTGGTAAAGAAATTTAAAATATAAATAAGTGTTCAAATTATTTTATTTGATTTAGATTAAGATTCTTTGTGACAATTAAAGAAGGTAGAATGGTATATATATATAAGTGGGTATGCATTTATTTAAATGTAAAAATAATAATAATAATAATAATAATGCTAGTTCTTCTTTTAAAATTTAAAATAGGCAATATTACTTATTGCAAAGATATGGGTTATCTCACCCTATATGTATATTTAGTGAGGCGTGCATTTGGGGAAAGAAATATCTCAGCAGTAGTATTTTTTTTTGCCTCTTTAGCATTTTATAGTTAAGATTCATATTTGAAATACTTGGGCATTTTATAGCCTATAAGACATGGTTGTCGGATTTCTCCATTATTACTTATTAAAGACAGGTTTAGGAAAAACATCTATGCAGATATAAATTAATGCTTTTAATGGGCAAATATATCAGTAGCTTAATACATTGATCTATGTCTATATGGCTTTTAATAATAAAAATATGTCGAGTATTGCTATGCAGTCTGCCATGCGGATATTTTACCGATCTTGGCGATACGAGATAGACATGCGTTTCTTTGAGCCGATGAATGGGTATACTCTATAAAGATAGTGATTCAAAACCCACGCTCTATTATTTCCTACACAAGCCAAGCTGAATGCGGATGTGTTACTATAGGAATATATACATTACTGCTCGACAAAGAAGATTGGCCCATGTTTGCCAATGCTAATAATATAGCCAGCACAGGATTCAAACCCCGACGCTACTGAATGCTGTAATTAGATTTCTTAATCATACCTGTTGTTAATTCTGTGGGAAATAGATAAGCCATATTTTTCATATAATTATTAATAATAAAGGGTAGTAAAATTATGCTTTTGTCCATAACTCCTGCTGAGAAGACTAACAATAAAATATTATAATGACAAATACATATATACTCTACTTCCCCTATGTATGTAAACACACGCATAAATTTGTTATATATATTCATTTGGCCTCTAACTTAATATAACCAGGTATTGTGTTTGCTCTCCAAAATTGGCATATTAATTTTATAGTGGCATATTTCTTGATAAAATATTATCACTCTCAATATAAAATTTCGTTTTATGCTGACACATAGTATAATACTGATTATTTACTGTGCGTGTAACTATCATTTTTAGTTAATTTTTTTTTGTATTGAATCACAATTGTTATTGTCATGGAATCCAGTATGATTTCATTGTAACGCACACACACACATCTAATACTGAGGTTCATTATTGTAATTATTATTTTATATATGTCACAACCTTAATTGTCATTATTGACAGGTGACCTCTTGTAAAACCATATATTTATTCTGGGGATATTGAAATTATGTACTATTATCACTATTGATCATCAAACGTAATTGTTATTTATTTTTTTTGGTTAAAAAAATGTAATCCCATACATGGATCATTATTAGATCCAAACATGATTGTTATTAATTATATTTTCTAATTGTATTAATAAATTGTATATATCTATACCGTTGTCATGTCATTCCCTGGTTCATCATATCCACTCATCTATATCCACACTTGATTAAATCATATGTATGTATTCAAAACCTATGAAATATTAATAATAATAGCTTAAGCTATATCATAGTATTTAGTGAATATCTGAGAGTAAATTAATGAAATCTAGTGCATGATAGGCTAAGTGTAATTTGAGAGTCCTTGTTTCTACCCTGACCACCGGGACTGAAGAAAAATGATAACCATTAGTAGCATCAGGAGCGTTGGTTGGATAGTGGAGATTTTGGAGCACTGGCAAATAGGTTAAAGCTTAGTACTGTTCCGCGACTACCATATCCCGAACATACTGGGTTTGAAGTACTTTTGCTAGGTCTCTGAATCTTGTTGGCTAATCATACGATTCTGAACGTTACAATATATATATATATCTTTATATCTCTCTACATCCTTAGTAAGTATATTTTATACCATGATAAATATATATAAAAACAAATAATCCCTGAATAATACATGAAAGAAAAAAAATGTATAACAATATTAAACATAGCAATAACAAAAATAAACAAACATTTTCTCCTATTAGATTTTATCTTATTAGTCAAAGTTTGATTTCTTATGAGCAAAAATGACAAGAAAACAGATATTATAAGCAAATATTCTATTTTGATTATCCTGTTCGATGTTAGCATATTCACACAATATTTAAACACTTTTCCAAAGGCAATAAAAAACATTTATTAGATTATGTACTGATGTCAGCATAGTGAGACAATATTTAAACACTTTCCAAAGGCAATAAAAATTATTTATTGGTTTATGTACTGATGTCAGCATAGTGAGGCAATATTTAAACACTTTCCAAAGCCAATAAACATCACATGTCCACCATCTCTTGTGCTTGTGGGGATTTTATGCACAAGCCTTCTGGCATCCATTGCTTACACTAGCTTGCTGTGTGTGGCATACACATAGTGAGTTTTGCCTGTTTTAACACTTTCCAAAGGCAATAAAAATCATTTATTGGTTTATGTACTGATGTCAGCATAGTGAGACAATATTTAAACACTTTCCAAAGGCAAATAAAATAGGTTTAAAATTATTTATTGATTTGTTTATTTTGCTTTTACATCCAGGAAGATATCTGTCATAATTTTAAATGATTTGGGTGGTTTTAAAACAGTTTAAAATATTATTACTTTGCAAGTTATTCAATAAAGATAAAAATAAATAAATACTTCTTTCACTTCCTATCTATCAGCAAATTAAGATGTGTTTAGTTATACTAAAAAGAATTTATTCAATTATAAAAACGATATTCTAGGTGTTCTAATTAATCTGTAACTTTCCATTTTCTGTAATAAAGCAAATTGGCGCTAAAGTAACCTAGCAGCTGAGTTTTCTTTCCCAAGAAGAATAGGACAATAAATTCATGTATTTTTCTTTTTAAATTGATTAAATTTTAAATGATTTAAAATTGACTTTTTGGTTTATTTATTACATCTCCTGAAACTTTCCTTCAAAATGATTTCGTATTATTTTTATTGAGATGATAATTTATAAACAAACGTATTTTTCTGCTTTATGCTTAAGAGCGGCATGAAAATCAAAACACTTTAGTCTTTTTTTTTTCCAATCTAAATAATTTTCATGTTATTATTAAATCTGACAATTGACTAAGATAAAGAAAACAAAAGTAATTGCTTACATTTTCTGGAATTGTTCTTCATTTGGTGCAGTATATGTTGAGGCAAATAATTATCCAGATAGCAGTCATTCTAGCTTTTCCAGTAGGCATATTAGTAATCATCAGATCGATGAAAAACAGTGTTGAAATAATACAGAGTTATAAAGTTTCTACTCCATCCTGTTTAATTCCACATAATCCTGAAATTTTGTTCAAATTAATTTTCAAGGATATTATTTTTCAGCTTATTTCTTTTATTTTATTTTATAAGTAGAGAGTTGAAGTCTTGTTCGGATTTTCTTCTCCTAGTAGTCTCCCCTACAAACTTGTTATAGTATTTATTCCGTGTGTTAAATGCATGATTGGTCCTAAATGATCCAATCACTGTAAAATGTGAATAAATTAATATTTTTATTCTTCTAGTGAAAAAAAAATCTAGACTGTTACATTTCAATTTCAATTAAAATATAATATATTTAAAGATTGTTTATAAAGAAAATGTAGAAGAATTATAAGTTGATTTTGTAATTTATTTTTAATTACTGTTTAATAATAATAATAATAATAATAAAGTGTTAGATATTTTCATGCTTCCAAATTGGTTTAATACTATTAAAATATTATTTGAAATAGCTGCCACTGGAACAATGTGATAAAATGTTATGAGATAATATCCACTCTATCAGATTTTCCAGTGCATTACTAGCAGTCCAAATCATCATCACTTTTAGGATCTTTATGGGTGACCTTTTGTTTAATTGGAGAATCTATAACCCAACAAGTATTTCAATCTATAATTGATTTTTACACACTGATTTTCAATATATTAATAAATTATTACTAATTAAAATTTAAAATTTTACATACTGGACCACTGAAAAAACTTACTATCATTAAGCCAAAACATATGGTTACAATATATATTGTAATGGATAATACTATTGCACCAATTGTTAGAAGCTAATTGCATTAGATAACTCTCTTTCATTATAATGTATCTCAGATTTTGACTTTATCAAAGCTTGGAGTTGGGAAACCAATTGAAATGGATAGGTATGTGTATAAGAGAAATAAACATGTCAGGGATAGCTTATATACATATGAGTAAATATGGCTTATTCAACTAGTTATGCATGAAATATATACCCGGATACCAAAGAACAAAACTAAAAAGGAGATATTGAATGATTTATTTCCATGGTTAAACTTGATAAGTAATTTAATTATTCATCAAAATATAACTTGTTAACAATGGAAATTTTATTGAATTCAAACTATATTTGCAGATAAGAATTATATGTAGAACAATATTCTAATTAATGATGGCTTAAAATAAATGACTATGAAATTGAATACTAGCAGAAGACAAAATTGAAATTCAAATGATTATAAATATCAAGCATTACATACTGCCCTTTGTCTGAAAAGAGAAAAATAAAGAAAAAAAAAACAATTACAAATAAATCACAAAGTCATTCTTATAAAATTAATAGCATATACTTTATTTTTAATTATGGATTGATTTCTTTTAAATAGCAATAATTATGTTACAACACACAAGTTTGTTTACTCTTCATTTTAATTCAGTATAATTCAAATGAAATATATTTGCTAGCAATAGGAATTGATTAAAGTTTATGTGTACATAAGAATCATCTACAGACTACCATACAAAAGCTGTAATAAAGGAGAAATGGTAAAATCACAATAGCTTCTTAAAATAATAATTTACGAACATTGATATGTTTCTCAGTGTTAGATCATTTAACAAAAAAAAAAAAAAGAATTCTTTCCTACTGTGTTAGATATTTATTTGTTTCATTTTTTATTAGACTATACTTTTCTTTCATAATTCAAGCACAAACTATTCATATTTATTATCTATAATATGACTTCTACCATAGCCCATAAATTCAATATTTTCATTTATAATTTTATTTATGCGGGGTTTCATTAAACGTTTAGCATGGACTATAACCCCTATTATATAACATCTTTATAGATAAAAGAAAAAATATATAAACGACTCCTATCTCATGTATGTAAAAATATATATCTATAACGCTGATATCAAATATCTACAGCATGATCTACCCCTTTGAAACACATCTAATGATAAGAGTAAAAGTTAAATTCTGAAGAAATGTTAGATATTGATAAATTCGTAAAGACAAATATAATATATCGTATATATTCATAAATGAGTCCCACACAAGCAAACGACAATCAATTTAATTCCCAGCCTAAATTATGTACAACATATATGCCTAGCAGACCTATATATAATGTGTTTAAATTTTTTTAAAAAAGGTGTTTTACTGACAAATAATATCTAATATACATGAACATTTATGAATAAATTGAAAAATTGAAACCAGTCTACTTATATAACGTACATATATAAGATTTAAGAATTAAATGACAAAAAAATATTAATAAATGATCTTTGGCGTCTTTGCTTTTAATATTAATAAATTCAAAATTTAAGAGCAATTTACTTATATAATGTACAAATATGTCTATGTTAAATAGAAACTTCAAATTAATTTAGATACATATAAATACATCACTTTAAAATTAATCTTACAAAAGAAAATTAAAAAAATTATATATAAATTTAGTTACCATTTATTTTTCTGTCCTTTCTCTTCTTTCACAGTTTCATAACTATAAAAAATTACGCATTCTAGTGTGGGTTAAGTTAACGTGAAAAACAGTTTAAATTGGCAAACACGGCGAATTCATGAGCTTTACTTTTTTAAAAGATTAATTCATAGCATTTTCCTTTTTATTATCCAGGTTAAATTGTGATGAATCATTTAAAATGATAAACGGATTTGATTATTTAGAGAATAATTATTTTGGAACATTGTATTCATTCTGATCTTTTTCCTTCAAATGCTTACTTATCAATAGTTTGCATATTTACACTAGATCTTAACTGTGAAATAAGGTAGGCAGAGGATTCAAACCCAGGATGGTAATTCATCATATTCCGCCTGCCATTCCAATTCTATATCTCAAATCCAATAGATGCAGCATTTAAGCAAAATAAAATTTGTAGAGGAAACAACGGTGAAGTTTTGCTTTCTTTTTTTTAATGGCGATTTTTTCTATTGTTTCTATAGTAATTTTTTTTATTGTTTAGCTCAATCTCTCATGCAAGACACTTAGTCAATGTTTTTATTACAACAATTGTTGATTTCTTTAAAATATTAAAATAAAAATTACATATATAAAAATTATCTTTACAGTTTACAACAAAAGTAAAATATCTAAATAATACATATTTGGCAATTTTATGTCAATATCAAAATAAATCTATATAGACATACATATATAACTTGGTACTTTAAATTCCACAATCATAAACAAATGCATATGCCAAAATAAAAATAAACAACTATAAGAAAGAACAACAACAATATTTATATATATATATGCCTCCTTAGCAAACCAAAATAATTTTTTTTAACAAACAACAATGGCAGCAAAGATAGAAAGGGTGGATCTTCCAACCTTTACAATACATTTTCAAAATTCTCAAAACAACCGCCTTTGATAGTACAATTCTTTGTTTAGTGCTTCTTGTATGATTGGATGTATATGCCAAGTACTTGCCAGTGTGTGTCGGTTTCCTATACAGTGTTGTTTTTACCTTGCCCTGTGGGAGTCTTGTCACAAGAACATCCAAGAATGCCAATTTTTGTTCTTGTTCTGATTCTATTGTGAATTTAATTGTAGGAGATATGTTGTTAATGTGCATCCAGAATGACTGTAATTTTATCTTGCCATGTGGCCATACCACAAATGTATCATCAACATATCGAAGCTACACTTTAGGTGGACATGGAGTAGTATTTATGGCTGTGGTTTCAAGTTCTTCCATGTAAATGTTGCTGAGCAAGGGTGACGATCCCATGGCCATCCCTTGATTTTGTTGGATGAATTCTGAGTTATATTGAAAGTATGTTGCTGTTACACAGAATGTTAATAATTCCATTATACTATCAATAGGTAGAGGTGTTCTCGTTTGTAGACTATTACCATCATATAACCTTTTTCTTACAATAGACAATGCCTTATCACATCAAAGCTTACCAGTATATCAGTTTTTTCCATTTTCATGTTCCTGACTAATTCTACAAATTGCTTAGAATCCCTGTCAAAAGACTGTGGCCTATACTCCAATGGGCTAAGAATTTCGAGAAGAAATCTTGACAAATTCTTCCAACAAAATCAAGGGATGGCCATGTGATCATCACTGTCACCCTTGCTCAGCAACATTTACATGGAAGAACTTGAAACCACAGCCATAAATACTACTCCATGTCCACCTAAAGTGTGGCTTTGATATGTTGATGATACATTTGTGGTATGGTCACATGGTGAGATAAATTACAGTCATTCTGGATGCACATTAACAACATATCTCCTACAATTAAATTCATGATGGAATCAGAACAAGAACAAAAATTGGCATTCTTGGATGTTCTTGTGACAAGATTCCCTCAGGGCAAAGTAAAAACAACAGTGTATAGGAAATCAACACACTGGCAAATACTTGGCATATACATCCAATCATACAAGAAATACTAAACAAGGAATTGTACTATCACTATGGGAACAGAGCAAAGGAGATTTGTTCAGAAACCAGTGATATGGAAAAAGAAAAGATTCACATAGAACACATGCTTATGAGGAATGGTTATCCATCAGCAGTCATCAGAAAAACCTTCAATAGGCAACACAAAGAGACACCAAAAGAGAAAACAGTTATTAGTATGGTAGTGTATCCATACATACCAGAAATGGCAGACAAATTAAAGAAAATCTGCAGTCAATATAACATTAAAACGGCTTTACAAATCCATACCACACTTTGAAGAATGCTTACTTCTACTAAGCCTAAACTGAAAATGCTGAAGAACAATAACTGCATCTATGAAATACCATGTGAAAGTGGAAGAAAATACATTGGTGAGACCTGTTGACCTGTTGAACAGCGATTGAAGAGGCACAAACTAATGGTTAAAAGAGAAAAAACAAATTTGTCTACCATAGCAGATAATGTATGTACAAATGACCATATGCTTAAGTGGGAAAATACAAAGATATTGGATAAAGAGGAAAAAATGCATAGAAAAAAATTCAAGGAAGTTGCTCATATAACAATGGTAAATAATCCTCCAAGTCAACCCAGTGTGGCAATACACAATGTATGGAAACCTCTAATTAATCTTGCTCTTAGGAAAATAATATAATAATATTAATAATAATAATAATAATAATAATAATAATAATAATAATAATAATAATAATAATAATATATATATAAAAAAAAAAAAAAAAAAAAAAAAAAAAAAAAAAAAAAAAAAAAAAAAATAATAATAATAATAATAATAATAATAATATTTAAAAAAAAATTGGAGGACTCAGGAGGATTTGAACCAACCCTCATATATAAATATATCAAATTTCTACTATATGTTGCTTTTGACAGAATAGCTTAGTTGGTAGAGCATTTACCTTAAATTCAATATTTAAGAATCTAAAGATGTGAGTTCAAATTCTAAGTGAATATTGTCACTGTGTATATAGGCCAGCAACACCGAAGAAGAGTGGAGAATAATACTATTCGAAACATTGTGTAACTACTAATTTGTATTGTCTATTTGTGTGTTATTACTAACAAGTTGTTTGTATTTGGAAAGTTTAAATAAAGTTTAAAATTTTCTATACATTCAACATTCACTCATAAATAATGGAAACAGTCCAACATATCACATCTTATAATATACCATCATTACAAACCTTCGGATAAATATTTATTACATGAATATTTTTTTCCACAATTCAATGCATCTCTGAGGTTCAAAAAATAAATATATGACTCTCATTTCATATGTCTTTTCTCCTAATTGCCCTATTATGCTCCTAATTTTTTTCTATAGCTTTCTTGTCTGACCTACATATATGTTGCAATAATCACAATTAATTCTATAACCTAACTCTACCCTATATTTAATATCCATCTTTTGTGCATAAGAAATCCATTTCCCTACAGATTTACTATTTTCTCATCCTATTTTAATATTAACAGCTAACTTATCTTTTATCAATGTCTTACATGCATGGTGTGAATATGGAATTAAAAAATATCAGGTAACAAAGAAAGTTAAAAATTACAAAGAAAGAAAAAGTTATGAAACTTTGTATAGCCGAGAAAATTATAATATTGAAACGGAAATCTCCAATCCCTTTCCGTTTCACCATCAACCTAATGACCTACTCGTCTAAACTAATTTCGAACCTATTTTTAATGTAAAAATGTAATATATAAGTCGAGCAGGAAAACTTTGCTACAATGGCCGCTTGAATGGCATCATCCATTTACATACGAAAACACGCTATAATTAGACAGGTTTGATAAAATTATAGCGGAGAAATGCTCATAAATTATTATAAAATGTTTTATTAATTTTCAGTCAATTCTTAATTATATTCGCTATAATATTCGTATGTGGATGGATAATTTATACCTTGGAATAACGGCAAAATGATTCATATATATTTAAGTTTAAATAAAAGTAATGTAAATGTTTTCTTTAATTTATTTAACGGTTTTCTGATTTAATGTTTTACATATATAGTTGAAACAAGTATTTTCTTTAAATTTGCTTTTTTTTAATAAACAAATATGTTAAAAGTTATTTAGTTTTATAAAATAAGAATTATCTGTTCGCAATTAAAAAATGAGAATTTTTGTAAACAAGATATCAATTAGTGACACACCCGGGTAAAAAAGTAAAATCTGTTTTCTGATTGATTTTTGTTTGCAACAAAAGACTTTTTCATTAAATCAGAATACCGTTCCTTCTGCTAAGTGATAACACCTGAAAAGGAATTTAATTAATGAAAATGAATCAAATTATATAGTTTATATATTTTGATACATTTTTTAAGGAAATTAAATATAACACCTCGGAGATTTTATCAGTTGTTGTAGAAATTGAATTATATTATTTTGCTTTAATTAAAAGTCAATTGGTCCCGAGGTTTACGAAATTCCAGAAAGGTGTTAAAGTTTAGTAGAAGGATATAAATAGGCCTTATTTTAAGCGGGAAGGGAGAATCCATCTTGCTTTTGAAGAGAGTTAACATGAGAAGTCTTAAATTGTTCAACCTCAACATGTCTGGCTAAAGTCAGGCAAGAATTGCTGCAATTCCCGTGATGGAACGCCTAGTTCAATCCATCAAATGCCAAAGGAACAACCAAGCTTACACCAACTAAATTTGAAGATGCCATAAGCCGTAAAAATAATTTATTTGCCTTCGTTCCGATTTCAGTCCAGCTAAACAAACAATATTTTAAAAATCGTCTCCCAACTAAATTAAAGATGCCATAAGCCGCCCAAGAATTCACCTTCATTCCAGTGTCGAATATCTCCAGCCCATCTACAGGAGAACTGTTTTAATATTTAAAATCGCAGAGCTCTGTAAATTTCAAAAACAGTCATTGTTTCTTCAAAACAGGTTAGCTAACCATATCATTGAACTTTCTCGCTAAATTGTTTCTGAAATAATATTTAAATGAAATACTTTTTGCTAATTTTTCCTTAATTGTAAACTGTCTAAATTGTTTCCTAAAATAATATTTTAATTCTAGAAAATGTAATACTTTTGCAAATTTTTCTTTATTAATTAATATTTTGCTATATAATTTAATCACTGCAATTATATTTTGCTTTTCTTTTGCTTATTTTATTTATTATTAGTTATGCCTATGTTTCGAAACGGCGTGCATTTAATTATAGAATATGTTTTTAAACATATAAATTTAAATTATTTATATAGCGTCATTTCGTGCGCTGTTTTGAAACCCAAATTCATATTTTTGTCATTTAGTAAATTAATTAATATAAATATAAAATGTGGCTTTTCAACCTTTATTTATTATGTTACTAAAGATTAAACTAGCCTGGAGTGTAATTATAAGTATATTTTTTTAGTTAAGTATTCGTAAGTCCCTTATTAAATATACTTTTCCACCTTTTAAGAGTTTATTAGTTATAGATAACTAAAGAGATTGAACGGGATAAAGTAAAGTTTGTATATATTCCCGTCAGTAGCATATACATATTTCTCATGCTACAGAAGAGTTGGCTCTTTTGATCAAGCTGATGAACTGGTGTTCATTTAATATATGATATTTAATTTATAATATCCTTCGGCTTGGCGGATGTGAAACTTATTTAGATTTCCTCGTTGTGCTGTTTTTTTTATACATATATAAGATGGAGCCACGGCGTTGCCAGCCCATCTTCTCTTATGGGTAGTGCAGTAGCGAAGTCTGAGCTACGGGCCAGATTAGCACGTAAGTCCCCCGCCTCTGAACCAAATAAAGGTTCCCCATTAGCAGCATGACGACCGGTTCTTGGGTAAACCGTTGTTTGTCACAAAAACCCTAAAACTATTCTTCCATCCGCAGAGCCACTTTATTATTATATTTTACTTGTGCCTAGTGTATTAGTAAAATCGTTATAGCCAACTCTCCCTCCCTAATATGCAGTCTTCGGCATTGAACCGAAGCATTCTTGAAAACCCGTTCGATCTTAAGCTATCTGGGATGCTTTATAAGCCCATAGTTAATATATAAATTGATTATAGTCAGATGTATTAAGTTTCACTCCAGACTTGGTTTGATTTTACGTAAAAGAGCCACTCGAACTGATTATAAAAGGGCATAACTGGTAAAAGTTAATGTAGTGATTAGTTGTATAGCAGGATATTTGGCTCCATTGAATCATAGCCACAAACCTATTTGCCAACATCAATTATTGTTCAAATAGTCTAGAGAATGTTACTTTATAAATAAAATGCCTGCGTGCATTTGCCAACAACAATTGTCAATAAATATATTTTAATTCATCATATATCAGTTTCTGTCTCATTATTAAATCAATCCAATTCACTAATTGCCCATAAGTATTCATTAGTAAAGCCCCTATTATTTAAATATGTTAGATTTTATCCGTGGAATGTCTAGTATTTAAGTTGTTTATATATATGTTTAAGTCCATGAGTCTTATTGTTTTCTCCGATTTGCTAGTGGGCCGGATGAAGAATTAAATCTCGTGTGCTACCATTGTTATGTTATCCATTGGGTGTTAGATCTGGTGCTTGGAGAGTGGGTTCGAATCCAGGCTGGTCCCTGACCTAAATCTCGGGCTTGACTGGGTTTGAAGTACATTTTGTGAGTTCCAGCTCGTGTTAGATGGATAAGCATGTTTTGACTGGCACATAGTTTTTTTTTTTTTCCGCGTTTGGACGCCCAAAATCGTGGGGCTTGTAACTCATTTCCACCCCTGAAGAGATTATGGAGTATATATATAATTCTTTTGGTCAAAATTAATGATTTTGAGTCAAATTTTTTTTGAATAATGTATATATGTAAGATTTTTTTTTCCGCGTTTGGACGACCAAGTGAGGCTTCGATGTAAACACCTACATACCTTGAGTTATGGACTTTTGTGTGTATATAGCAAAAAAATTTATTAAATTTATTTTGTGTCTTTCCTGTTCACTAGTGACTGGCGCCCGAGGATGATTGATCAAGTTATAAGTCATCCTCTTATAAATTTGTCATTAGGGAGCAGAGAAAAGAAATTTAGATTAAAAGAAAAGGGGGTCTCGTTGTTTTATCAAAGTATTTTTATGAATTGGAGTGGTTTAAAATGAGTAAGAAATATATATATAAAAGTAACGTCAAATTAACCAAAAGTTAAAAGGTTTGAAATTGGTGCAGACGGGTCAAACGGAATTAGGTCATAAAACTATTTAAGTATATATATATATATATAAAAAAAAAAAAAACAGCTGGAAGAAGAGACCGGGGGTGAGTTAAATTTTTATTAAGTCATCTTTAATATTAAAATATGTGTTATACTTTAGATATATAGACGAAAAAAAAAAAAAGATTTTTTTTTAAATTTTTCGTATATTTTATTAAAGCTAGAAAAAAAAGAAGGGATTTTTTTTTAAATAAAAAAAGAATTTCGTATATTTTATAAAATAAAAAGTAGGGACACGAATTTTTTTTTAAAATTTATTATATGTTGGACGGGCATCGAGATGAAGGTGTAGGCTTATAGATATATTAGTGAGTTAGGCATAGAGTTGGGATGGAAGTGAACGAGTCGTTCTTGAAGGGGGAGAGCAGCAAACAGCCGTATTAAAAGTATAAAAGTTTTAAAAATCAAATATTTATTAGGTACAAAATAATAATAATTTTGAAAGGATTGTACAAGATAACAAAAACTGTAGCTATGCCAGAGAATTCAGTTACCAAAATATCTGAACAGATACCGGTAGAGGAGATTAAGCAGGAAGGCCAGGATTTTAATTGGTTGCTGAGACAGCTTAGACAGGATGCAGAGAAAATGGATCAGAAAATGGAGGAAAGAGATCAGAAAATGTCACAAAGATTTGAAAACCTTAGCAGAGATATTAGACAAGAGATGGCAGACAGAGATAAAAGACTGGAAGAAATGTGCCAAGGTCTACAGGAATTGTCAACCAGCTGTCAGCAGAAGTCTGAAGAAATTCGGGGAGAAGTTAAAGAAATGTTACATAAAAACCAAGAAGAAAATAGAAAGGAATTTGTTGTGATTAAAGAAGAAGTGAAGGCTTTAGTTGAACAAGTAGAATGTCAAGAAAAGGGTTTGAAAGAAAGGGTCTTTAAAGTAGGGGCAGAATTTAACAGCAAATTGCAAGAGTGTGAAGAAGCCCAAAGGGAGATCAGAGAGGAAATATATGAAATAAAAGAAAACCTGCTACAAAGAAGTAAAGTAACTGACCAAGAAGGAAACATGATCACCACGTGTATTCCAGAATTGAGAGATGTAGCAGAAATGAAAGAAGAGAGAGAAAGGGAAAGTAAGGAAAGCAACTTTGCTAGTGATTTCCAAGCTAAGAGACTTAATAGACATGAGATAGTGCAAATTATTGGCCAGAGTGAAGATGATAATAAAAATAATTTTAGAGAGAGCGAAGCCAAAGTCGATCAGCAAAGTACCATAGTCAAAGAAAATGAATTTTTAAGCGAACATAAATTCCAGATGGATGATGAAAATAGCACATTTTACCGGTATGAAGAACAAATTGGGTTGGAAAAGAACAAATCCCAAGTGACGCAAAGTCAAACCAAGGAATGGGGGAAAACGCTTACTAGAGAAAAGGCCATTGAAAAGGAAAAGAATGTAAAAATTGTGCATACTATTAATAATATAAAGCATCTAGACACCCCATGCCAAGAAACTCCTATAGAAAATACTAGTGAATTATCTGTAGCAGAACAGGAACCTAAATTTGAAGAAAAGGATCTCGAGCTGCATAATGAGATACCCTATGAAGGCAGCGAATTCGCACGAAGTCTGGCAATGCACCCCGAACGACCTCTTTTCGGGGGGGGGGCAGAGGAAGATGAATGGATAACCGACGATGATGATGATGATGATCTGTTGGGATGTTGTTTCAATCCCGGCATGGAGTTATTTTTTAAGCAACCCCCAGATCCTATTTAAATTGTTAGTTTTTTTTTGCGTGTGTGATTGATCTTTTTATATACTCTTTTATATATATATTATACACTCTATATTTGATCTATATTAACACTTTATATATTGTACACTTTATATTTTTATACAGATATATTAACACTTTTTATTTTATTATACACTTCATATATTATACACTTTATATTTTATTTATATACCTTATATATATTCACACTTTATATGTTACCTTATACATATTATACACTTTATATTCTATCTACATACACTTTATATATTATCCGTGTTATACTTTATTTATATACCTTACATACATATTATACACTATATATTTATTGACAATTGTTGTTGGCAAATGCACGCAGACATTTTATTTATAAAGTAACATTCTCTAGACTATTTGAACAATAATTGATGTTGGCAAATAGGTTTGTGGCTATGATTCAATGGAGCCAAATATCCTGCTATACAACTAATCACTACATTAACTTATTTGTTATGTCCTTTTATAATCAGTTCGAGTGGCTCCTTTACGTAAAATCAAACCAAGTCTGGAGTGAAACTTAATACATCTGACTATAATCAATTTATATATTAACTATGGGCTTATAAAGCATCCCAGATAGCTTAAGATCGAACGGGTTTTCAAGAATGCTTCGGTTCAATGCCGAAGATTGCATATTAGGGAGGGAGAGTTGGCTATAACGATTTTACTAATACGCTAGGCACAAGTAAAATATAATAATAAAGTGGCTCTGCGGATGGAAGAATAGTTTTAGGGTTTTTGTGACAAACAACGGTTTACCCAAGAACCGGTCGTCATGCTGCTAATGGGGAACCTTTATTTGGTTCAGAGGCGGGGGACTTACGTGCTAATCTGGCCCGTAGCTCAGACTTCGCTACTGCACTACCCATAAGAGAAGATGTGCTGGCAACGCCGTGGCTCCATCTTATATATGTATAAAAAAAACAGCACAACGAGGAAATCTAAATAAGTTTCACATCCGCCAAGCCGAAGGATATTATAAATTAAATATCATATATTAAATGAACACCAGTTCATCAGCTTGATCAAAAGAGCCAACTCTTCTGTAGCATGAGAAATATGTATATGCTACTGACGGGAATATATACAAACTTTACTTTATCCCGTTCAATCTCTTTAGTTATCTATAACTAATAAACTCTTAAAAGGTGGAAAAGTATATTTAATAAGGGACTTACGAATACTTAACTAAAAAAATATACTTATAATTACACTCCAGGCTAGTTTAATCTTTAGTAATATAATAATTAAAGGTTGAAAAGCCACATTTGATATTTATATTAATTAATTTATTAAGTGAAAAAATATGAATTTGGGTTTCGAAACAGCGCACGAAATGACGCTATATAAATAATTTAAATTTATATGTTTAAAAACATATTCTATAATTAAATGCACGCCGTTTCGAAACATAGGCATAACTAACAATAATTAAAATAAGCAAAAGAAAAGCAAAATATAACTGCAGTGATTAAATTATATAGCAAAATATTAATTAATAAAGAAAAATTTGCAAAAGTATTACATTTTCTAGAATTAAAATATTATTTTAGGAAACAATTTAGACAGTTTACAATTAAGGAAAAATTAGCAAAAAGTATTTCATTTAAATATTATTTCAGAAACAATTTAGCGAGAAAGTTCAATGATATGGTTAGCTAACCTGTTTTGAAGAAACAATGACTGTTTTTGAAATTTACAGAGCTCTGCGATTTTAAATATTAAAACAGTTCTCCTGTAGATGGGCTGGAGATATTCGACACTGGAATGAAGGTGAATTCTTGGGCGGCTTATGGCATCTTTAATTTAGTTGGGAGACGATTTTTAAAATATTGTTTGTTTAGCTGGACTGAAATCGGAACGAAGGCAAATAAATTATTTTTACGGCTTATGGCATCTTCAAATTTAGTTGGTGTAAGCTTGGTTGTTCCTTTGGCATTTGATGGATTGAACCAGGCGTTCCATCACGGGAATTGCAGCAATTCTTGCCTGACTTTAGCCAGACATGTTGAGGTTGAACAATTTAAGACTTCTCATGTTAACTCTCTTCAAAAGTAAGATGGATTCTCACTTCCCGCTTAAAATAAGGCCTATTTATATCCTTCTACTAAACTTTAACACCTTTCTGGAATTTCGTAAACCTCGGGACCAATTGACTTTTAATTAAAGCAAAATAATATAATTCAATTTCTACAACAACTGATAAAATCTGCGAGGTGTTATATTTAATTTCCTTAAAAAATGTATCAAAATATATAAACTATATAATTTGATTCATTTTCATTAATTAAATTCCTTTTCAGGTGTTATTACTTAGCAGAAGGAACGGTATTCTGATTTAATGAAAAAGTCTTTTGTTGCAAACAAAAATCAATCAGAAAACAGATTTTACTTTTTTACCCGGGTGTGTCACTAATTGATATCTTGTTTACAAAAATTCTCATTTTTTAATTGCGAACAGATAATTCTTATTTTATAAAACTAAATAACTTTTAACATATTTGTTTATTAAAAAAAAAGCAAATTTAAAGAAAATACTTGTTTCAACTATATATGTAAAACATTAAATCAGAAAACCGTTAAATAAATTAAAGAAAACATTTACATTACTTTTATTTAAACTTAAATATATATGAATCATTTTGCCGTTATTCCAAGGTATAAATTATCCATCCACATACGAATATTATAGCGAATATAATTAAGAATTGACTGAAAATTAATAAAACATTTTATAATAATTTATGAGCATTTCTCCACTATAATTTTATCAAACCTGTCTAATTATAGCGTGTTTTCGTATGTAAATGGATGATACCATTCAAGCGGCCATTGTAGCAAAGTTTTCCCGCTCGACTTATATATTACATTTTTACATTAAAAATAGGTTCGAAATTAGTTTAGACGAGTAGGTCATTAGGTTGATGGTGAAATGGAAAGGGATTGGAGATTTCCGTTTCAATATATATATATTGTAACCAGTTGGCTTACATAGCATACACTAATATAGTGTATGTGCATATATATATATATATACGTAAAATAAAGGAACAGTAGAAATAAACACAGACAAAAATTATAGTAGATATTTGCTACATTAAATGAAATAGAAATAAATAAATAATAACTCTGATTTAAAATATTGTTTTATAAATTAAACTTTTAAAAGGTCTGAATAAATATAAATATTGTATTATTATTATTATTATTATTATTATTATTATTATTATTATTATTATTATTATTATTATTATTATTCTGATTTTGAAATGTAAAAACACCATACTTAATCAAAGATAAAAATTATATGAGGTCAAAATTGTTGTAAAAGATTGAATTTGGAATAATGAAGATTAAATAAAAATAATAATAATGTTTTATAATTTGTTTTTTTTTTTTATTAATTTGTAACAATAGATTTTAACTAGCTCAAGACAAAGTAGCGTTTCTCACTTGAAAAATGACAATTGAACCAACAGCTCATAAGTAAAGTTTTTTATTTCTTTCTTTTAAAGAAAGAAAAAACTGTTCGGGCATCTAAAAATAGTAGAATTTTCATAACTGTACTTTCAGGATAACATAAAATCTTTATTTTGGATAGAAGGAAACTGGAAAGTTAAACTTCAATTTATAATTAGCAGGAATGAACTAATGACTTAATTTATTTTGCAAACTGGAATTCATTATTATAGAAATGATGGAAAAGAAATGTGAAGCTACTAAAAATTAACTGTTTTCTTTAAAAGCCATTTTTATATATATGTAAGCCACATTATAAATAACAGTTTATAAAAGGAATCATTACAATGTATTCGGGGTAAAAAGCCAATGCCATGGGACCTTCCAAAGCTAGCTTCATTGTCATTATGAAATTATGGAATTTGTGAAATGATGAAGTTATAAAATTTCACAATCAAAATGTCTATTCAGAGAATGGTGAGGAACATCAATCTTCCATGGATATATATATATATATGTGTGTGTGTGTGTGTGTGTATATGTATATATCTCCTGAATATATATATATATATATATATATATATATATATATTTGTTCAGGAGAGATAATTTGTATGTGATTGTTTGAACAAAGCAGCATGAACTGTATGTATATTAACAGAGTTGGTGAACAGAAGCATTATACAGAAAGATTGACATTTAACTTTATAAATTTTTAGTGGGAGATAAAATGCTTGTTTTTCTCAGGATAAATATATTTTATTTTGATTCACGTGATTATTTTTTTTGCTTTTGTCACTTTTTATTTGAAAGTTTATATATTGTAATTTTTATTTATTGGGTATTCAAGATTCATTTTTCAAATTCGATCATCTGCAATTTAAAAGTGGAAGCAATGAATGGATAAATACTATATGTTGATGTATTTTAAAAAAGGAATCATAGTCAATTAATATGTATTATTTTTAATAAAAGTAAATTTATAGATTCCTCTGGAGATTCAACATTGATCCATCAAGGCGACCTCAAGTAAGGTTTTTATATATTTAACATTGAGGGCAAACTTTAGGACAAACAAAACTATTTTGTTTACTAATAAGTTTTAATAATATTTACTTGTAATTTTGTTTTATTTCTGAATACACAATTAACCCACTGAGTAAAAGGTCTTTTTTTGTATCTATCATTAATTTTTACTGTAACTTACACATACAAATAAATGTGAGTGGGGCTATATATATATATTAATAAAAAAAGTAGTTATAAATATATTTACCCTAACCTAAAAATATCATTCTAATAATTACATTAATGGGGTAGTTTTAGAATTAGTGAACTCTCATTTTGCTTTTCTTTTCTTTTTGTTTTATGTATATATTTAATGAATTATATAATATAATTTTGTATATAATGTACTTCAAATTATTTTGTTTCTGTTGTGTGAAGCCATCAAGATGATAAAAAAACCATTCTTTATAACCGAATATTTATTATTTTTATTGTTTTTTGTTTGTAAATATTTATTATATATGTTGTTAATAAACGTGTTAAGTTTTTTTAAACCAATCTGATCTCTGTTTGATCATCACCCTCATCATTGTGCATTGACACCACTAGATGTTTGATCATCACCATCATCATTTTGCATTTACACCATTAAGGGTTTGGTGATCATCATCATCATTATGTATTGCTCTTTTAAATAATTGATCATCATCAGTTTTATGCTTATACATAGGTATATTTGGTTAATAATTGAGTAAGTCCATCCCTGAAGAGAGCTGACTGCAAGAACTCTCTGAGTTTGAATTCTGTGGTGCAATGGGGCCTAAAAATAGATGTAATGAATATGCAATGGTCTAAGTTACATTGAAATATTGTTAGTAAATTATAAGTTAGTATACTGAAAGTAGATGTGATTTGGAACTGGGCATTTTATTGTGAAATCTTTAGCATCCTATTCGAAGGCCTAGGTCTGACAGTAGTGAGATGTGCAACCTTTTTTATATGCGATTCCTGATTCAGTAACATCTGACACACCCAAATGTGCCATCGAATCATGAATTTAGGATATGACTTGTTATAGGTTGATTGACACATTTCATTCAATTCATCCAACTACTTAGCCGTATTCACATCGCCATATTGGTGTACCCTGCAGTTCCATTATATCTGGCACCAATCAACATTGGGGTAGTGGATTCCATTATAATATATATATATATATATATATATATAATGGAATATATATATATATATATATATATATATATATATAATGTATACAATGTCTATTGGGTGGAGTTACTGTAGAGTAGTTGATCATGTAAATTTATAAATAGAAACATCTTGATAAGGTTCTAGGGTACTTTGGATTTATTTCTCCTTTGTTGCATTACTTTGGTGACATATTATTCTAAATTTGTGTTATGATCAAAATAATGCCTCCAAAGAATGAGCAGACAAACTTATTTAAATTTGTCTGCAGATCCTGTGTAGGCTTTATTTTAAACATCACAACTTTAGAATAATACATCACCCGTAGTAATATGTCATATCATGTGTAATATGAAAATTCAAATCAAAAAATAATGAAGACATACAATCTTTATGGAAGAAAGAAAAGGGACATTATGATACTTAATGAAACAGGTATTGGTGAGATATGTTATGGCAAGCCTTCCTTCTCCCTGCATAATGCAGCATTTCATGCCATCATAAATATCCAACATGGATAATACCAAGCTCCAAATCTAAAACAAAGCATTTTATTTCCAATGGTGGGAAAATATATTCATTAAGGAAAAAGAAGAAATATGAAAAGGAACCCTGAAATGTTTTTTTTAAATGCCACGTTGTAACAAAGTTTTAGCTGTAAGTTATCATTATATTTTAAATATTTTTTTAAAATATATAAATATATCAAGTTTTAAAAAAAAATTTAAATATAAAACCATATTACAAATGATGTGAGTGATATATTAGTGATGCCAGGATTCTTGGTTGCCATGACCTGATAAATGGAAACATTAAATAAATATTACCTGATGCAACATCACCAGAGTAATAATAGATTATAATAGGAATATATCAGTTCCAATAAGGATCAAAAGCTGAGTTAGATTATTTTATATAAAAAGAACTCTAGTAAGGCCCAATTTTTTAGCATTGAAATTTAATCATTTAAAATATTTAATGAGTGTTATGTATTTACTTCAAATTATAAGCTTTTATAATAAATAATACTTCAGTGAGTTTCTTCTCATCTATAACTTTTAAATACACCATTTTATTATTTCATAGTAAATGATAAATGAATGCAGCTACCATTCCTTTTGGTTTGTCAATATATGAGATTATATTCTACTTAATTACAGCAGGGTTACCTCACATAGATATATTAAATATACCGTTACCTTAGGATTAATGACAATTTGTTATTTATTTTACTTGAAATTATACATCATAAATTTTATTTCAAAATATATCAGAATACATTTTACCTAGGTAAATTTATTACCTTCTGATTACCATTTCGGATAGTTTTTTGAAATAAAAAAAATTAAAATATTTGCCTTCACATAATCTTGGTCTCAAATTTTACCCAAATAAATCTATAATAATTAATAATCAATTTTTATAACTTACATAATTCAACAATTTCTTCATTACACTAAATTTTATGGCAAAGTATTTTTTTTTCTTCATTAAATACCAATATATTACTTATAACAATTTCACCTAACCATAACTCATTAAAGTAATGTAATGATTCATTATTAAATAATTGTAGGAATCAATTTTATTTATTACTAACCATTCTAAATATTTAATAAATGTCTAGTAATATATAGGGTAATGAGCACAGACTTTCACACGACCCACCATTCTCCACTCTATCTAATAACACTGATACACTCAAGCACATATATGCTGAAAAGATAAATAATCACCAATATACGTATTTCATGCTAAACCAATAATCATCAGTTGGTCCATATTATCATCTCTGCACATATACACAATAAGTGCTCAGATATATATTAAGATAGCAAATCTTCATCTTCAAAGGACAGGCTTCAATCCACTTCACACTACAACTCTTCAACTTTCCATCCAATTGAAAATCTGATGATGGAACGCTCAAAGGCCCGCCTGAGGCTAAGATTCTTGTGGAGTAAATTGAAGCTCATCCATTAAAGTATGAAGAAAAGGCTATCTTAATATATATCTGAGCACTTATTGCATATATGTGGAGAGAGGATAATCTGGCCAACTGATGATTGCTGGTTTAGCATGAATTATGTATATTGGTGATTTTTTTTTTTTTGAGATATTTGTATTCAAGTGTATCAGTGTTATGAGATAAAGTGGAGAGTCATGGGTCGTCTGAAAATCTGTGCTCATATATCCTATATATGACATATATTGAAACAGGTATATAATAAGCTTGTATTTCAGTTATAAATGTCTAGTATTATTTTTCTCACACACGCACATATAATTTATATTTACATTGTAGATAACTATATTCTAAAACAACAGTTTGTTTAGTTTCACCTATTTATGGCTGTTGAACAGACTACCTTTAACAGTTTTTCTACATAGAGTATCAATTTTAAATGAATATCTTGTCAAAATATGATATCAATGAATTTATGTTTTAGTTTTATGTATAAATAATTATTTATATGATTTACTGAATTAAACTAAAAAACAATGAATAAGCTAATATATATATATATATATAAAACAATGAATAAGCTTATGAATAGGTGGGGGGGGGAAAGTGTTTTGTTCTGACCTAATAAAAAAAATATTTTATAACTTTAAAGTTTATCCCTTTGAAATATAGAAATTATTTCCAGTAACAAAATATAAACGTTTAATTATAAATAATACAAATATTTTTGGCCAATCAAGTGAAATAAAAAATTAATAGGTGTTTTTGCATAATTATTCCAATAAGAAAATTATATACATATATTGTCGCTAATAAATCAAACATTTCATCACATGATCACTTTTTCCTATGCTTACACAAGCTGTTAAAACAGTAGCAAAGTCTCCACATAGTAGTGCTACTAAGTGCAAGCCATGGTAATCAATGGATGCTAAAAGATTTGTGAATAAAATTCATTGATTATTATGGATGAATGAGAAAGGTGATGCGGTATGCAAAAGATTTGGATAAAGAATTTATATCAGTATACTTGTATAAAAGGTGGAATGATTGTGTTAGGAGGATTGTTGAGTGTTATAGTGGTAAGGAATGGGATAAAGAATAAAAGCATTAATAAAAAGTAGGGAGTTGGAGAGATGGAGAACTAGTATGGAGGGTAAGAAGATTTTAAATATATATAGAAGTAAGCGGAATATTGGATGCGAGTTAATTTACAATAATAATAATGAAAGTAGTTTATTGTTTAAGGCTCAAATAGGATCTTTAGCAACAAGAGAATATACATATAAATGGAAAACTATGGGTGATTTAGTGTGCAAATTGTGTAAGGAAGGTATAGAAAATATTAGGCATCTGTTGATTGAATGTAAATGCTTGAAAGCAGAAAGGGTACAGATAATGAAGTTATGGGAGAATAAGCATGAACAAAGTGACTATACAGAAAGTGAGTTATTAGTTTTTATGCTGGTTTTGTGAAAAGATAAAGGGAATTTAGATATAAAGGCCATAGAGTTGACAAAGTTTATGTTGTGGAAATGGGATGGGGCAGAATATGGGAAGACTTAGAGTAAGGAATGGAAAATGAAGTGGCTAACAGGTTTTTCTGGGCATAATTGCTGAGATATTCTTGACTTCGTTTAAGAAGAAGCTAAATACATCACATCACATACCGTAAATCAAACATTTCTAGTAAGCCTTCGCCAATTACATTATTATCTGAGGAAATTGTACTATTCTGTTAATATCACTGCCTCTTTTAAGAAAAAGCAAGATGGAGTTCAATAATTTATGGTCACTTTAAAAACCACTGTTTTCATTAGTTAACAAGATAAATATAGTTTATAAAATATTTTAATACTTCTACATATATTCTCTGTAAATTTATCTTCAATAATTTGCAGTACAAAAATTCTAAGTTGTCATAATCAATGTGAGATGGTTTAAGCTTTCGTTCACTAGTTAATTCATTTATTTTAGTTCTATTGTTCCTAATTCTCAGTATTTTAATAAGATTTTTAAATTAACTTGTTTACAGCAGTGATTATTCAAAACTTTGACATGAGTTCATGAAACAAAGGATATTTAGGCTAGATTTGCACTTTTTCAAATATTCACAATGCTAGATATGTATTTATACAAATCATTAATGTCATCAATATCAAATAAAACATTCCAATTAATATTCTTAATAATATCATGAATGTACAATTTATCAATTTTTGTAATTATTTTATTATCATGTGATAAACAGTATTATTGTCATTACATTTTTCAAACATAATCTTGTGATACAGTAATCAGCCAATTTATTTATACTATTATATTCTAAATCTATATTATGGCAAATATGATCAATGCAAGAAAATGAGTGTCCAGAGATTTTAATATATATTTATAAATAAACCATGACAGGTGGGTAATTCCCTTTTTTACAATTACCTTTATTTCAGTGCTTAATAAAAAATTTACATTTATAATTAACATATGCTTAACTGCAGGTGCTTGAAAAAAGTTTTATTTTCTCTCCTGTGATAAAATATGTAAATCTGTATAATATAATTGTCAATTTCAACATCAGGCATATAATATATTCAAGCCCCGAGATAAATACAGTCAGT